>CM056598.1:37973933-38431452 GCA_029721355.1 Tegillarca granosa | reverse complement strand
TGCTGATGGATGTTCTAACAAAACCGCTACTCCGTGCAATCTACGGTTAAGTCATGCCACATATGTTAAAGCCATACTAAATCTAAATTAATTAATAACTTAAATATAACTTCTGAAATATTCTGCTATTTTATTCTCTGTCAAAAGATTTTGCGATCAGTTTTGGTAATTCATTGACATTTTAACCTGAAATTACTTCAGCTATCACCAATGCGACCGGGGTTCGATTCCCACCGTCGTATGTGATAAGGTATGAGGTCACCTGCTTGAGCACGTGGGTTTTTCTCCGGGTTCTCCGGTTTTCCTCCCACAATAAGACCTCACGCGCGCTACAATTCGGGCCAACGAGCTAGATTAATATAAGTTGCACAACTTGTTTCTAAATCGTTGTAAAAGAAATAAAGTTTAAAGTTTTTAAATTACTTCAGCGTTGTATTTTTTAAGGTTTGGACAAAAATAGCAAATCTTTCTTCAGACACAAAGATTACCTGTCTATATTTCACGACCATCCTCTGTATGACTGTGAACACGTCCTCAATTTTAAGAATGAAAAAGAACTAATTTCGTCGGATGTATATTCACAGGTGTAACCTTTGTTTTTTACGGTTGACCATGCAGTTCAACGTGTTAATGAACTAGCATTCAGGGGTGATTTAGAATAAATCTTTGATTCTTTTTTTATTTTTAGCACTATTATTTACCTTGTTTAATGGAAAAATATAGGTCGTGAGATGCGTTTCAAAATAAAACAAATTCTAAAACTTTAAACACTTTTTAAGAAATCTGTTTTATGTAACACGTGTTAAGATTTGTTTTTAAAAACCTCTAGTCAGAAGAATGTTTCATTTTTTTACAAACGGATCTTATTTCTTACTATTATTTTTTAACCAAATTCAATAAACATTCAAGTATGAAATAACATTTTGGGAGTGTGGTTACATTTAGCATTAAAAATACACTTTTTTTCAATAAAATTTTAAAAAGAAAATTAATGCTCTTTTTAACAAAATATGATGTTAAAAGTTTTTAAACAACCTGGGTTGTTTTATGAAAATGAGTTAATTTTTGCACAAAATACGTGATATTCTATATCAATAAAATACAAATTTTCTTAAAGATTTATTTTCATAATAAATGCAATTTCAATGTAACTTATTTCACAGTATAGTTTAATTCATTGCGTGTTTCATATTATTGACTTTTTGTTGTACTAAAAAGGTATTCAAATACTTCATATGGACCGCGATGGCTTAGTGGTTAAGGCGGTAGCCTTCAAACTCAAGTAGTCCTACCTCTGTTGGTTCGACCCAGGTCAACCGTAAGTGAGAATGGTTTTTCCTTTCGTAAGCCCTTACTGGTTAGCCCGGTACCAGTATTACGGACTGAGTGATCTGTGACACAAAAGTCACAACGCAATCCCTGGGGTATAAATTTGTGTAAAAATCAAATGAACTGAGTTTTTCTATGGAAATAGTTAATATGTAATAAATAATACGCCTATGGAAATGGTTTTATTTCTATAGAAATAGGTTTTATGTGAAGGTAATGTTTCTGTGTTCTATGAAAATGGTTTAATATGCTGATGTGACAGTGTTACTGATTTGAGTTTGGTTGTAAGGAAGTAATGTATGTGTAAAACCATTTTATTTATATACGGTTACACATGATACGGATATTATAAGTTATCCAGAAACACGGTGTCTATGTTTTAAATCCGTGTCAGATAAACGCAAAATCAAATATAACTAAAATCATCTTCATCATTTAAGAAGAATTGGTTAGTTGAGTGTTGTTTTAACATGACATCAGCAATTTTTCAGGTATTCGACAATACATATACTACGATTTATCTTAAGTACATGATTGTGCAAGTGTTTCTGGATCTGCATTGTTTCATACTAGTGCACACTTATAGCGACTTTAACAGTACTAGTACGCTAGCCCACGATGTTGCAGATAAACGTCACAGATCACTCAGTCTGTAAAACTGGTACCGGGCTAACCAGTAAGGGCTTACGAAATGAAAAACCCTTTCTCACTTACGGTTGGACCTAGGTCGAACCAACAGAGGTAGGACGACTTGAGTTTGAAGGATTTTAAAAACAAAATTTAAAAACTTAGAAGGAAGCGAATATATACTGAAATAAAATTTCATTGGAAGGTTTTGAAATCTAACATACCAATTCACGAATTAACATATTCATTACATGTACAATTATACACTGCAAAACCTCCAGTACAAATACAAAAAAATTTTCACCTGGTATATCCCAAAAGTTTGAAAGTCTATTAAATAGGAGAAGAGTTTATAAATTAATAAATGAATTGTATTTAAGTCTTTTACAAATGTTTCACGGGTATTTTTTTTTACAAAATAAATAAATAAATGAATAAACCAGTGACACTCCATCAGACCTACCTATACTTGTACCCAAATTGGCAGATAATAGCTTAAAAAAGAATTACCCTTCAGTTATTAGAAAATTACACCGCAATAAGCTTCTTCTTTTTAAACGAACGATTTATAACAAAGCAATTATCAAGCACTTATAAGGAAAACCTAGAACTAAAACTGGCATAATAAATAAATAATTTTTTTTAAATACATGACATTTTTTATAACACAGTTCAGAGAAATACAAAATCCTAAAAACACCACGATACTACATTACTTGGTACATTCCGAGGCATCTGTTGAGCATTCGTACTTAATGTGAACCTTCAATGAAACTTTTGTAGAATAAGCATTAAAAAGCAATGTTTTGGTTAAATACAAGCAACTTCTAATAAAAATTTTTGTATTTTTTAAAAATTTATTTGTTATTTGTTATGCCAGGTTTATATTGAGGCTTACATTCTAGGTTTTCCTTATAAGTGCTTGATAAATGAAGTTTTTTTAATAACACTTAACTCGATGTTCTTAAAAAAAATCTGATGATTTAAAAAAGAAATGCAAAATTCCTACTGAACATTAAAAACAATATATTAAGTAAGTAACTATTAATATTTTCAGCAGTATCATTAATTAATGCAAATCTGAAATTACTGTTTACAATTTAATTTTTCACGAATATATGCAATCGTGTGCTTTTTAAATAACATGTGACGGGAAGCAGAGATATATTAACATTAACAAATATTATCCTAAAGGAAAACAAATTTATTTTCCTTTCAAATAAAACCAGATATCACGATGATTCATTGCCATATTTATGAAGTCTTTTCATAGATTCGTCAAATCTATTATCTGCAGAAATAATCTGATTTGACACGTAGGGGTCGCCACTATCATACGCTCTGTCAGTGTAATAATTATAAACTGCTGTAGGTCTATTAAATTCTGGATTCAGGTAGTTATGTGCATAAGTCAATGGTTGGTAATTCAACCAGTTCTCTAATGGAGGTTTTTGATACCGTGGTATAAGACCATCGGGTGTTTTTGTTTGTTCACCGCTTTTATCCCTGGGTACCTTCCAGGCTTCACTCCACGTTGCATTCTTCCGTGGTATGCCTAAAAGACTTTGAACATTTTGTTTATTACGTTCGTTACAACATGGGCAAGCAGTGGTACTCGTCCCTTCATAAACAGGAATGATATGCCCATATCTGGCGAAATGAAGATAGTCTGCAACCACACCGTCTATTAATGTCTGGTTTGGTTCTACTGAAGATCTTGGATATTCATAAATTGGTTTTGGAGTGTGATAGAAATATTGATCCGAAAACAAAGTATAATCCGTGAAAGTTACTTTTTTCTTCTCTTGAGGACCATCTATTACTGGAAGTGTTTTCACATGGCCACTAACGTCACCTTTTCGGGTGGTTATTTGACCTCGTGGACTTTTCAGACTTACAGCTGACTCCTCTCTAATTGGCGGGAGTTTAGGAACACGCGCAGTTCCGGTAATTTTATACGCCGATTTGCCTGTAGCATGATGAGACATGGAATGAGCAGACATTTCGCAATCTTCATTTCATCTTACATTACACATTGAAACTGCTTTTCTGTTCTCTTTTATCTCTTTTTAGATAATCTGAAATGTAGCAAAACTTGTTTCAGTTGTTTGTGAAGAACAAGTCTTAATGTGATCAAAATAGGAAAGTTTATTATTTTTAGAATTGAGACAAACATTTAACTTTTAGTTATTTTTCGAAAAAACTGCATAAATTCTGCTGAAGCTTACCAACACCTTTATTCAATCATTACATAACGACTGTTACTGAAGCAATCCGGTTCAGTGGCTCAGTGGTAAAGTGTCGAGAGTGGGATGCTGAGTGTTCAAACCCCAGTCGAGACATAAACTAGGCTTTAAAACTTGTGATAATGCTTCCTTGTCTGCCGCTTGGCATTCAGATGACAAAGTATCAACTGGTACTCATGCACGGATAATAGACTTGGGGAGAGGTGTGGCCTATCTGTGGTACACTGACTCGGTGAGCTAGCACCTGACTAAACAGTCGCCTGAGTGTGCCGCTATTTACGACTGATCATTATGTACACCTGTATATCTCATGCATATAGAGTTAAGCCATAACATTGGCTCTATTCGCAAATAGCTGAAAAATTGCTAATGTGGCGTTAAAAACATTAAAACAACAAGTCAAGCAATCAAACGAAAATAAACGGAACGGCACATTTAAGCAATTCACAGAAGATAAGACCAAGTCGAATCTTCTTAAATTTCTCGGGAAAAAAAAACCACTAAGTCCCATTGAAATATATAACACTTAGTTATTACTTATTTAAGTTATAAGTAAAAAGTCAAATCGGAAATATAAAAAGCTACACAGCTAAATAAACAAACACCAAGAAAACGTGCGAAGTAAATTTTAAAAGTAAATCCGGAAATGAATGTGATAACCCTGTCTTTGTGAAATACACACATGTAATTTTAAGATAGGAAAGAACGTGATCAAAATTGATCGTCAATGTCTAAATTTTAAAAACCACAAACGAAAACCAAATGTAGATAGAATGTCATATCTAAATTTAAATACACCTGAATTTCCTTTATGTAATCTTGCATATTTTATTGTATTTGGTTACGTGATTACTATATCATCATTATTTGCAATAGTAAATCTTCTATACTTCAACCTACCTCTATAACTCTTTGGTCACATCAAACCAACACGCTGAATTAATTCAGTTAAATCTTCATTTTGCTCCCAAAAAGAAATCCATTGTTTTCATTTAAGATTAAATATTATAATAACAATAACAATACCAAGTTACTAAATCTTCAATAAGTAATCCGAATCCTTGATTCTAAATCTTCAAGTCGGCCATACTTGTTATATATATGTTGTCATGACGTGAGGTATTAAAATCATATATGTACACGTTTAGTAAATAGATTGTTCAAAAATAGTAGTTATTTAACCGTCATTCACAATCTTTCACCCAGTAAAGCGTAAAATGTATTTGTTAATACACAGTTAGACGTATGTACCGTATCTGATCTTAAATGAACGGTTCTTATATCAGTGTTTACTTAAAACCCATTCAAAAATCAATAAGGCTAACGATAAGATAGACAGTTTTTTTCCAGACGGTTTATTTTTATTCAGTTATTTGTTATATTTTATTTATGACCATGTCTTCTTTTATATATATTTATTTATTTAAATTATTTTTTTTTTTACTTTTCCCCTTTCACTATACCCGGTATGACTAAAAAAAAAAGTTTTAAGACGCGACACAAAGGAACTAGTCTTATACACGTAGTAAGTAAAATAGTAAACTATGGTGTCCGATCAGGGACAATATTTTCAAGTAGCGCTCCTGAGCTAATTCGTCGGTTGGGTGGAAAAAGAGAGAAAATGCGACAGCATAGCAGCGAAGATGTAATGACGCTAAGGTGTCTGATTTGGACCAGTTTCCAATTAACGCTCTTTCTTTTCCTTCGTTTTTAGTCGAATATTAAATGGCGAAAAAGCGAAGATGTAAAAATAAAAGAAGCGATACCGGAGGAGAAAAATAACTATCGCTCTGTTCTTTGAAGATGTAAAAATAAAGAAGCGATACCGGAGGAGAGAAATAACTATCGCTCTGTTCTTTGAAGATGTAAAAATAAAGAAGCGATACCGGAGGAGAGAAATAACTATCGCTCTGTTCTTTGAAGATGTAAAAATAAAGAAGCGATACCGGAGGAGAGAAATAACTATCGCTCTGGTCTTTGAAGATGTAAAAATAAAGAAGCGATACCGGAGGAGAGAAATAACAATCGCTCTGTTCTTTTCACGTTTCCGTTCGGGTTTTTTTTATTTATTTATTTAATTTTTTTTTCCAATTATGATCTCCGCTCCTTTGCTTTCGTTTCGTCGCTCTTTCGTATTTGACGTTAGTAAATTATGCCGCTACCACAACATCAAAACTACCAAAAGGAAAAATGTAACTAAGTTAACTCCAAAAAGCGACGATATGACGAAGAAGCGGCAAAGATGCAAAGTAACACTATGCTCGCTTTGTTGCCTCGGCAACGCGATTTAGACCACATAATACAAACTTCACAGAGTTATCCAGAAGTATAGTACCCTGATTTTTTAAAAGATTTTTTGTCGTTCCAGTTTGGGACCAAAATTAGTTTTTGTTGGAACGCATACTTTTACCTTGTTTGAGAAGTTAAAATAAACTCGCACCCAATCTTTTTTCTCAAAGTTAAGCGTCTCAGTTGTTTGACCATAAAAAGTAACAACTGTTGACAAGTTGTTAAATAATACAATACCTTCAGTAACTTAGTGTTAAACTTTACGGAATTCCTTTGTACTATTTCTAGGTTCTCTAATTTATCAGAGGATTCCAGCTTCTGGAAATACATATATTTCAGAAAATTACTAAGCTTATGTATATTCTTCTTTATCTTTGATGATTTGGTGCTTCGGAAATATTTATAGGGACTTGTATACTTAAGTAACAGCTATCAAAGACGAGACCACCAAGTTGCTACAAGGTCGACTTCCATGGTTAGTTTTATATAAACGACATTTAAAATGTCGCTGTTTACACTTGTACGTTGTATATTAGTATGCTGCACTTTGCTGTTTCTCGGTTCAACCAACTTAGACAAGATTCCTTCCATCTTTTTGTTACATACACCTCAGTGCACTTCTGATCGGAATGAACATATAAACTGCATTTGTAATATTGTGTGATTTAAAGTCCTCTTGTAGCTTTTTAGTTGTCTTTCTTTTCGTGCCAGTGAACAGACATCGGTTAATAATATACCGATAGATCTAGAATGATATATCTATAAATAGTCCTGGTTCATTAATTAAGCATTTTCTATCTATGTCAATATCTAGATAAATTTTTCACAATTGGTTCTTCTTCGTGAAACAAATTTAATTTTTCCCATACACTATGAGTATACTTACATTATAATAAAAGATTGCGTATAACATTAAATGACTCTGAAGACTGATTAATAACTAAATGACTGACAAATATGTAAAAATCAGTTGTGATATACTACAAGATATGAATTTAAAAAGAGGAGACAGGTATTTTAATGGACATAATCTAACCAAAACGGACGCAAAAGGACCGGGTTAAATTTGGAGGGATATATGTGGAACAAGCAAACAATATGTCTGCGCCCATGGTACAGGAACATGATAATACGTTAGAGATTCTACTGACAGCTGTTTAAGTTTTTAATACTAAACCGTGTTAGTACAAAACAACAAAATCAACTTTAAAGTCAACCAATCAAAATGAGTAATATTTACATTCAAGAGCCACCCACTAATGGCAAAGTAGGTACAAATTACCGGTATCTGGATGTAGATATAATCTTGTTGCAGCCAATCATTGCTTTCCTTTTGATTAAGATTGATCATTTTAGAAATGTCATATATTTTTTTAATACTTCATTAGAATGATTCAAGCATTTAGTTCATGTAAATAAATAAGCTTTGTGGGTTATGTGTACCAAAAGCAACAACTTAATTTTTAAATTTTATTTTATTTTCACACTTATCTACTGTTTATAATATTATTCTCAAGACTCCTAACTTCGTGGTATATCAAGTTCGTGGTGTTTTTTTTTTATAACAGATTTCAGTTAAAGAGGTACATCACTGTGCATGCTCAGAGTGAAAAGGTTCACAAAGATTCAAGTTTCCTTAGTAAGAAAATTGTCAAATTTGTATAAAACTGACAGGTATTCTCAGTTCTGGACATATAGACATTTCAGAAGTTTAATGGTCTACTTTGTGTGAATACCAGCCACTTTATAACAAAAAATAAACACTGTACACATTAAACTTCGTATGAAAAAAAAGATAAAACTTGATGAAAGAAATAAAATTTGATATAAATATTAGTACTATGTAATAGCTTTTTATTCATTTAAAAAAAACATCCAAATCTGTTTATCAATATTTCATTTATTAAAAAAAAAAAAAAACTCATGAAGTAAAAAAAAAATAGTTGAGATTATCAGCACAGGTAATGATTCATATTTTTCAGCCTTTTTAAGATGAATCAGTTATCCTTTTTCTTATAATACAAGAGCTTAAACAGAAAAAAAAATATTTTGACAACTTTGTTTTACAGGTTATGCTGATCACAACAGTTGGTGATATAGATATTGAATTATGGTCCAAAGAGGCACCAAAAGCTTGTAGGAACTTTGTACAGTTGTGTATGGAAGGATATTATGATGGGACTATTTTTCACAGAGTAGTAAAAGATTTCATTGTACAAGGTGGTGATCCAACTGGTTCAGGACATGGTGGAGAATCCATATATGGGCAACCATTCAAGGTTAATTACTAATATGTACCTGATATTACAGTAATGTATATACATGGTTTGGTCCAGTTGTTCTGTGCTTTGTTACATGTAGCTTGTTAATTTCATTGGTGAAAATTTATTGTATATATATATATATATATATATATATATATATTACCCACACTAAACCTAACAGGGATTATTTTGAACATCAGATATTGAATGTGACATTTTTAAAAAGAATTACTTGGAAAATTGAAAAAAATGGACTGTGTGTATTTATTCATTTATTAGAGATCTTAACCAAGATTTTTTAAAATCACATATTTCAGTCTAATTCAGTACATTTATTTACATGTATATGTATAACAGCAATTATTCCTCCCCCTTCCCCACATTACACATGTATCAGTTGTATTAATGAAGAAAATTCATAATGATTCAGAAGCTATCTGATAGCAGTTTTATATTAGAATTAACTCTAAAAAAAACCAAAAAACAAAAACAAAAAAAAGAGTGCATAATTTTATAGACAGTCACATAGATTGATTTAACCCCCCCCCCCCCCCCCCCAAAAAAAAAAAAAAAAAAAAAAAATACCAATTAGGTGTTCTCTGTTCTCTTTCTAATTTTTATTCTGGCTGAAATTGCCATTAAATATATTTATTTTAAACCATTTTAGCATATATCAAAATAGTGATTTTGAAACAAACAGTAATGAGTTTAGTAGAGTAATAGTGTTTAATGGCTCAGTCAAGATTCTTTCACTTATATAAAGGCAGACAGTTCTTGGACGGTGGGAGAAACCAGAGTACCCAGAGAAAACCATTGATCTTCAGCAAGCAAACTGACAATCTTTCTCACACAAGGATCTATCTATGTATTCCTTAGTACTTATATTTGAATTGTCATGTGTATAAATTGTGAAAATGGAGGGATTTTTTGTACTATATTAATAATTTAGCATAATTTTTCGATATTTTTAGGATGAAATACACACTCGTTTACGATTTGTCAGAAGAGGTCTTGTTGCCATGGCAAACTCAGGTCCTAATGACAATGGCAGCCAATTTTTCTTCACTATGGGTCCAACACAAGAATTGCAAGGAAAACATACAATATTTGGAAAGGTATTTTATATGTATTTTTATATATTTGGTTTCAGTTAGAATTACCAGTACTTGTATCTGACCTGCTGAAGTATACTTTTATAAAACAATTACTTTTGCCTATTCAATCATCAAGAAGTCTTTGTTTCAGCTACTGAAGGAAAATATATTGAAGAATAAACATTATTTATTTTTATATTCATTTGATCATTTTTATATTTATTTTGTGGTTGAAGTAGAAAATTAAAAAACCGTAAGTAAGGTCATAGCATTATTTAAGGAATAACTGTGATATTACTTTTTTTTGTTGTTGTTAATGTTTAAAAGAAAAAACAATTTGCATACTGAACAATGTGCAAATAATATTTTTATATACACCAGTAAAAATTCAATATCAGAGTTCATGCAGATGTTCCTTACAATTTAAATAAATTCATTTATGGAATAAATTATAATTTCAACACATTATAAAAACTGAAAAATTCCATTGTTCAGTTTAAGCTAAAAAACAGTTGATAAAGTGGATGAATATGATCTTATCTAAAGAGCTAATAAACAGAAAGGTGATCAGTAGATTATCACTGTCATTGCCCATAGTACACATTACACTGGTATGAATTCAATTATTTTTCAATTCATAGTGCAGTTGTGAAAGGATAAATATGCATTATAACATTAAAGGTAACAGAATGTGATTAACATTGTAGTTTACAGAGTGTTGATTAATATTGTTGGTAACAGATTGTTTATTAACATTGTAGTAAACAGGGTGTTGATTGACATTGTAAGTTACAGTTGATTGACATTGTAGTTAACACAGTGTTGATTAACATTGTAGGTAACAGATTGTTGATTATTGTTGTTGGTAACAGATTGTTGATTATTATTGTTGGTAACAGATTGTTCAGTAACATTAGGTTACAGAGTTTTGATAAACATTGTAGGTAACAGATTGTTTATTAAGATTGTTAGTATCATAATGTTGATTAACATTGTAGGTAACAGAGTGTTGATTAATATTGTAGTAAACAGAGTGTTGATTAACATTGTAGGTTACAGAGTGTTTATTAACATTGTAGGTAACATAATGTTGATTAACATTGTAGGTAATAGAGTGTTGATTAACTTTGTAATAAACAGAATTTTGATTAACCTTGTAGGTAACAGAATGTAGATTAACATTGCAGTAAACAGAGTGTTGATTAACATTGTAGGTAACAGAATGTGATTAACATTGTTGGTAAAAGAGTGTTGATTTACATTGTAGGAAACAGATTGTTTATTAACATTATAGGTAACAGATTGTTTATTAACATTGCAGTAAACAGAGTGTTCATTAACATTGTAGTTAACAGAATGTTGATTAATCTTGTAGGTAACAGAATGTTGATTAGAAATTGCAGTAAACAGAGTGTTGATTAACATTGTAGTTAACACAATGTAGATTAACATTGAAGGTAACAGATTGTTTTTTAACATTGAAGATAATAGATTTTTTATTAACATTGAAGGTAACAGAGTGTTGATTAATATTGTAGTTAACAGATTGTTTATTAACATTATAGGTAACAGAATGTTGATTAATATTGTAGGTAATAGATTGTTTATTAACATTGTAAGTAACAGAATGTTGATTGACATTGTAGGTAACAGATTGTTGATTAACATTGTAGGTAACAGAGAGTTGATTAACATTGTTGGTTATAGATTGTTGATTAATATTGTTAGTTACATAATGTTGATTAACACTGTAGGTAAAAGAGTGTTGATTAAATTAACATTGTCAGATACAGATTGTTTATTAACATTGTTGGTAACAGAATGTTTATTAACATTGTAGGTAACAGAGTGTTGATTAACATTTAAGGTAACAGAATGTTGATTAACATTGCAGTAAACAGAGTTTTGATTAACATTGTAGGTAAAAGAGTGTTGATTAATATTGTTGGTAACAGATTGTCTATTAACATTATAGGTAACAGAATGTTGATTAATATTGTAGGTAACAGAGTGTTGATTAATATTGTTTGTAACAAAATGTTGATTAACATTTTATGTAACTGAATGTGATTAACATTGTAGGTAATAGAATGTGATTAACATTGTAGGTAACAGAATGTTGATTAACATTGTTTGTAACAGAGTGTTGATTACCATTGTTTGTAACAGAGTGTTGATTACCATTGTTTGTAACAGAGTGTTGATTAACATTATAATTAACAATGTTTATTAACATTGTAGGTAATATAGTGTTTATTAACATTGTAGGAAACAGATTATTTATTAACATTGTAGGTAACAGAGTGTTGATTGACATGTAGGAAACAGTTTGTTTATTAACATTATAGGTAACAGAACGTTTATTAACATTGTAAGTAATAGATTGTTTATTAACAATGTAGGTAACAGATTGTTTATTAACATTGTAGGTAACAGAATGTTGGTTAACATTGTAGGTAACAGAGAGTTGATTAACATTGTTGGTTATAGGTTGTTGATTAACATTGTGGGTAAAAGAGTGTTGATTAACATTGTAGGAAACAGGTTGTTTATTAACATTGTAGGTAACAGAGTGTTGATTGACATTGTTGGTTATAGGTTGTTGATTAACATTGTAGGAAACAGGTTGTTTATTAACATTGTAGGTAACAGAGAGTTGATTAACATTGTTGGTTATAGGTTGTTGATTAACATTGTGGGTAAAAGAGTGTTGATTAACATTGTAGGAAACAGATTGTTTATTAACATTATAGGTAACAGAATGTTTATTAACATTGTATGTAACAGATTGTTTATTAACATTATAGGTAACAGAATGTTTATAAACATTATAGGTAACAGATTGTTTATAAAGATTATAGGTAACAGAATGTTTATTAACATTGTAGGTAACAGATTGTTGATTAACATCGTTTGTAACAGTGTTGATTAACATTATAGTTAACAATGTTTATTAACATTGTAGGTAATAGAGTGTTGATTAACATTGTAGGAAACACATTGTTTATAAACATTGTAGGTTACAGAGTTTTGATTAACATTGTAAGAAACAGATTGTTTATTAACATTAAAGGTAACAGAATGTTTATTAACATTTAAGGTAACAGAATGTTTATTAACATTGTAGGAAACAGATTGTTTATTAACATTAAAGGTAACAGAATGTTTATTAACATTAAAGGTAACAGAATGTTTATTAACAGTGTAGGAAACAGATTGTTTATTAACATTAAAGGTAACAGAATGTTTATTAACATTGTAGGTAACAGAATGTTTATTAACATTGTAGGTAACAGAATGTTTATTAATATTGTAAGTAATAGATTGTTTATTAACATTGTAGGTTACAGATTTATTATTTACATTGTTGGTTACAGGGTGTTGATTAACATTGTAGTAAAAAAGAGTGTTGATTAACATTTAATAGAGTGTTGATTAACCTTGTAGATAACAGAATGTTGATTAACATTGCAGTAAACAGAGTGTTGATTAACATTGTAGGTTACAGAATGTGATTAATTTTGTGGGTGAAAGAGTGTTGATTAACATTGAAGGAAACAGATTGTCTATTAACATTATAGGTAACAATGTTTTTTTTACATTGTAGGTAACAGAATGTTGATTAATATTGTAGGTAATAAATTGTTTATTAACATTGTAGGTAACAGAGTGTTGATTAACATTGTAGTTAACAGATTGTTTATTAACATTGTAGGTAACAGATTGTTTATTAACATTGTAGGTAACAGAATGTTGATTAACATTGTAGGTAACAGAGAGTTGATTAACATTGTTGGTTATAGATTGTTGATTAACATTGTGGGTAAAAGAGTGTTGATTAGCATTGTAGGAAACAGATTGTCTATTAACAGTATAGGTAACAATGTTTTTTTTACATTGTAGGTAACAGAATGTTGATTAATATTGTAGGTAATAGATTGTTCATTAACATTGTAGTTAACAGAATGTTGATTAACATTGTAGGTAACAGATTGTTGATTAACATTGTAGGTAACAGAGTGTTGATTAACATTGTTGGTTATAGATTGTTGATTAATAGTGTTAGTTACATAATGTTGATTAACACTGTAGGTAATAGAGTGTTGATTAAATTAACATTGTAAGTAACAGAATGTTGATTAATATTGTAGGTAATAGATTGTTTATTAACATTGTAGGTAACAGAGTGTTGATTAACATTTAAGGTAACAGAATGTTGATTAACATTGCAGTAAACAGAGTGTTGATTAACATTGTAAGTAACAGCATGTGATTAACATTGTAGGTAAAAGAGTGTTGATTAATATTGTTGGTAACAGATTGTCTATTAACATTATAGGTAACAGAAAGTTTATTAATATTGTAGGTAACAAAGTGTTGATTAACATTGTTTGTAACAGAATGTTGATTAACATTTTATGTAACAGAATGTGATTAACATTGTAGGTAATAGAATGTGATTAACATTGTAGGTAACAGAATGTTGATTACCATTGTAGGTAACAAATTGTTGATTAACATTGTTTGTTACAGAGTGTTGATTACCATTGTTTGTAACAGAGTGTTGATTAACATTATAGTTAACAATGTTTATTAACATTGTAGGTAATAGTGTTAATTAACATTGTAGAAAACAGATTGTTTATTAACATTGTAGGTATCAGATTGTTTATTAACATCGTAGGTAACAGAATGTTTATAAACATTATAGGTAACAGATTGTTTATAAAGATTATAGTTAACAGAATGTTTATTAACATTGTAGGTAACAGATTGTTGATTAACATCGTTTGTAACAGTGTTGATAAACATTATAGTTAGCAATGTTTATCAACATTGTAGGTAATAGAGTGTTGATTAACATTGTAGGAAACACATTGTTTATTAACATTGTAGGTTACAGAGTTTTGATTAACATTGTAGGAAACAGATTGTTTATTAACATTAAAGGTAACAGAATGTTTGTTAACATTGTAGGTAACAGAATGTTTATTAATATTGTAGGTAATAGATTGTTTATTAACATTGTAGGTAACAGATTAATTATTAACATTGTTGGTTACAGAGTGTTGATTAACATTGTAGTAAAAAAGAGTGTTGATTAACATTTTACAGAGTATTGATTTACCTTGTAGATAACACAATGTTGATTAACATTGCAGTAAACAGAGTGTTGATTAACATTGTAGGTAACAGAATGTGATTATCATTGTGGGTAAAAGAGTGTTGATTAACATTGTAGGAAACAGATTGTCTATTAACAGTATAGGTAACAATGTTTTTTTTACATTGTAGGTAACAGAATGTTGATTTATATTGTAGGTAATAGATTGTTTATTAACATTGTAGGTAACAGAGTGTTAATTAACATTGTAGTTAACAGATTGTTTATTAACATTGTAGGTAACAGATTGTTTATTAACATTGTAGGTAACAGAATGTTGATTAACATTGTTGGTTATAGATTGTTGATTAACATTGTGGGTAAAAGAGTGTTGATTAACATTGTAGGAAACAGATTGTCTATTAACAGTATAGGTAACAATGTTTTCTTTACATTGTAAGTAACAGAATGTTGATTAATATTGTAGGTAATAGATTGTTTATTAACATTGTAGGTAACAGAATGTTGATTAACATTGTAGGTAACAGATTGTTTATAAACATTGTAGGTAACAGAGAGTTGATTAACATTGTTGGTTATAGATTGTTGATTAATATTGTTAGTTACATAATGTTGATTAACACTGTAGGTAATAGAGTGTTGATTTAATTAACATTGTCAGAAACAGATTGTTTATACATTATAGGTAACAGAATGTTTATTAACATTGTTGGTAACAGAATGTTTATTAACATTGTAAGTTACAGATTGTTTATTAATATTGTAGGTAATAAAGTGTTGATTAACATTGAAGTTAACAGATTGTTGATTAAAATTGTAGGTAACAGTGTTCATTAACATTTTAGGTAACTGGAAAGACAGTATATAACATGTTAAAACTTCAGGATTGTGATGTAGACCATGATGAAAGACCAACATTTCCTAATAAGATAAAAAGAACAGAGGTATAACATTTATATTATAAAGACAAAACAGATATGTTTATGATATAAGCCTTTTACATGGTAATTTTACAATTTGGACTTGGGTAGATACTGCATCGAGTCTGTCAGTTTTATAAATTGAATGTCATTGGTTTTCCTTGGGCACTCTAGAACTGGTTCTCTTGATTATAAGTGGTGAATTGGAGTGGAGTAATGGTGTTTTACGCCCCAGTCAAGATTCTTTCACTTATTTCGAGGTGGTCAGTTCTGGGATGGTGGAGGAAACCGGAGTGCCTGGAGAAAACCACTGACCTTTGGCAAGCAAACTGACAAACTTTCTCACACTAAGATCTGTCCCGAGTGGGATTCGAACCCAGGCTGTGAGAGGCACTGTGATCCGTAAGCGCGATTATAAGTGGTAAAATCTTGTGTATGGTATAAAACATCATTACTTTATTCCATCAACTCCACTTGGGGATAGGGTTGGTATTCATGATGAGTTCAGACCCTAAAACTAAATGATAGATGGTATTTTTTTCCCAGTGTTTATGCTTATTGGGTCCTTTGAGTAAGACTTTAAAAACTGATCTAATTTTTTATGTCTTGCATTGAGGAAGGCATGGCAACATAATCTTCACAACTTATTGTCATGAGCTAGACTCTATATTAGCAGTAGCCTGACCACTTAGGACCAAGTGATAACTGCATGTCAGACTATTAAAAATGTTGGTTGCTAATTTGAATAAATGAAAAATTTGTAAATTTAGCAATTATTTTATTGAACTAAATTACGGAACTCCTTTGAGCAATAGCTTCTGGCATTAGTTCTAAGTTACATTTATCTTGCTAGTAAAACTTACAAAAATTTTGACAATTGTGTGTTGATCGAAAGAAACATAAAAACTTTATGTTTTTAAATATTTAAATATAAAACTGGCACAGTTATTTCATTTTTATTAGGAACAATTAAACTGGGACAAGTAGGTTAAAAAATCATTGAAAAAGAATTAAAATTTTACAAATTTTAGAGAAAAAAAATTTAGGCTTTTAATATGGGCTTTCTGTAAAAATAAGGAAATACAGAAATTTCATTTTTTTTCTGGTTAATGATTACAAATGAATAACTGCAATATTTGTTCTTATATATTTATTGATATCATTTCTCATAACATCAAAAATAGCCCTCTACTGCCCAGACAGATAAATGCCACTTGGCTATATATTTACAATGTTTTTTTATTTCAGACAAATCCCTAAATTATTGATTTATATTTTACATATTCTTTCAGATATTGTCTAATCCATTTGAGGACATAGTACCAAGGTTAAAAGAACAAAACAAGACAGACAATGAAAGCAGTAAAAATAATAAAACTCAGATGAAAGGAACTAAGTAGGTGAAATATGTTAGCTTGATTAAATCTTAACTAATAAGATTTGTATTTGTTGATAATCTTGTAGAGAAAAACTTCACCGAAATGTACCTCAGATATCAGTTAGGCTGTTGATACTAAGCGATCAAGTTTTCACATTTTACTAGCAGTGATTTTGCCATGGCTGTTGAAAACTACTGTTTACCTTTCAGATTGGGAAAATTTGGACCATTTTTATACACTCAGAAATTTAAAGTTCATTTCAAAGATTTCATGTTGTGACAATATGTGACTTTTTTTGTCAGCCACAACAGTTTTGGACTGGATTTAAACTAGATTTAACTAAACTTTTTGATTGTTTGTCACTGTTAGCTTTTGGAGAATTTTAGTTGGTAAATTGAGAAATTAGGCAAACAAAATCACTGACTAGCCACGATCTGAGATCTAATATAAATCCATTTAATAATTCATTAATTAATAATTAATAATTCATTTACATAGAAAAATGAACATGATAACAATATAACAAAGAAGATTTTTATATACTTATATACATGTAGTTATAATACTGAGGTCTTTTGAAATTCAGTTTTTTTAACATTCTGCTGTAGCTGCTGTAATCTTGAACAAATGCAGTATGTTACTGTCCATAGGCCAACACAATAAGTATATTTTTCTTCTAAATGAAGAGTATTTTTGAAAATTATTTAAGGGACTTAATAGTCTATTTTATAGAACTAGTCTTATAGTGAAAAGTTTTTGTTTTTAGACATGCTTGACTATTTAAACCATTTACTTTTTCAGGAATTTTAGTTTATTATCTTTTGGAGAGGAAGCTGAAGAAGATGAAGAGGAATCAGTTGTAGCATCAAAAGTGAGTTACCGACATATTAATATATAATACAAATACCTGTTAAATTTTAATGTGCCATATGTGCACATTTCGGAAAATCATTCCTTATCAATGACACTAGGGGCTGAAAAGTTTGATAGATAATTAACATAAGACAAACAGTTGAAAATTAATGAATCTAAAGATTCAAAATTATATGAATCCAAATTCAGCTATAAAGGATGTTTTACGTGAAAATGATGAGGTCATCAAAAGGGTGTAAATGCAAAATTGCATGTTATTCCTGTTTTAAATCCTCTTCACTAATAATAGGGCCTCTATGGGTAAGTGGTCTAAAGCCTGTAATTATAGATCACAGTGCACCGAATAGGTTCAAATGCAAATCAGGCAGATTCTAGTGTGTTAAAGTTGTCATTTTGCTTGCCAAAGGTTGGTGCATAAACTTGGTTCTCCAGACACTTTGGGTTTCCTTCATCCCAGAAGGGACCATCATTCTATAAGTTCCTAAGACATCATGTTTCAAAAGAAATGATCCAAAAATAACGATGTATCACGTGATCGATTCTACAAATTATGTGATCACGTGATAGAATAAACTACACAAAAAAAAATACATTTCACATATGAGTTTCAATTAAGGATTTCGTAAAATAAAAACATGGAAGTTAATTGGAAGATGTTGTCAGTGGAAACTAAAGACATTATTGTATTAAACTGAGTATAAATAAACACTTGACAATATATGTATATTATATATTATGAGCTTGTAAACTGACTATATAGAATGGATATCAAGTGCTACCGACAACAATATCGATGAGCAATACACAAAATGTGTATTTGAAAGGAGTAATTAATAAGATATACAAAATAAAATATACCCAGGATATGGTCTCAGGGTGTATGAACTTTTCCAAAAATCCCGTGCAAATGATGGTAAACAATGGCAGTCAACTGGTTTACCTACCGTATATGATAAACAAGGGCGTGGCATTAATAAACTAATAGACAGGAATAATATCTATTACAACCATATGTGTATAATGTTTGGAGTAAAATAACTTTGTGTAAGTTACTCAAATGACTTTTATAAATATAACATTGATAATGAAATTATTTTCAAGGTCAAATCTTGACAAACTTGATATAAGTGAATATTCTTTCTCAAGTCTAAAATATCTTCCAATATATTATAAATATGAATTGTGATAATTTAGGGAATAAACTTTATCTCTTTCTTTCTCTCATTCAAGTTAAAAATGTTAATTGTGCAGATAAAATAAAGTAATGGGCAAAGAATGACCAGAATAATGAGACACAATTTTATGGGAATAAATAGCTGAAATTCAATTAAATAAAACTAATAAATAAATGAGGCTAGTAATATGCAAGTATAGATAAAGGTATGACTTACAGAAATGGAGTTCCTAAGACATCATGTTTCAAAAGAAAAACATTGGTTTTCATTAAAAAGCAAATAATTTAATTTTCTTAGTTTGGTTATATCATACTGTAATACAAAATTATATATATATATATATATCTATACATGTATTTTCTTCTTCTCAGGATTTAAAAGGTAAAAGTAAGAGTAGTCATGATCTGATAGATGACCCAAAGTTAAGTTCTGTTCCAGCTGTAGATGTTAAATCAGAGTCGAGTAAGAAGAAGAAGAAATCAAAAGCGGCTCAGAAATCTGATGATGATGATGAAAATGATGACAATGATAGAAAAAGCAGTGATGATGTAAGTTTTGTTTGAAAAAAGACAGATTAATTGAGTTGGAGTTGGTGTGTTAAAACCCAGATAAGATTCTTTTACTTATTATTTTGAAACAGCTGGTTTTTTAGCTCACCTGAGCACAAAGTGCTTATGTGAGCTATTGGTATCAAAAGAGGCAGACCCTCCGTCATCCGTCGTCCGTCCGTCTATCCATCAACAATTGCTTCAAACGACTTCTTCTCTGAAACTTCTGGTCACATTTTGTTTAAACTTGGTCAAAAGCTATAGAACATTGCCTTTCAGATTTGTGTTTTTGGTTGCCATAGCTACCAAATGTGGGTCACAATGACCTACATAGTTAAAAAGCTAAAAAAAATCTTCTTCTCCAAAATCTCTTCACTGAGATAAAATCTAATGTGATATTTGACATCTACGGCATCTTATATACCAAGTTTGTGAATTTCAATAAATTTTGTGAAAAATTAGGTTACACGTTTTTGCGTTTATTTTTATACGCCCGTCATATGACGGGACGTATTATGTTACGGTGCTGTCCGTCCAGGCGGGCGGGCAGGCGTCCGGGCGGGCGTCTGTTAACAATTTGTATTCCGTTCAATAGAGACCACAAACATTTATGGATTCAAATGAAATTTGGTATACAGCTTTACCATGGTAATACCTTGTGCAAGTTCAAATTACTTTTTCGGATTATTTTTGGAGGAGTTATGCCCCTTTTTTAACTTAGAAATTTTTGTATGTATGACCATGTGGTTTCCGATCATCAGAGCCTACAACTATATATGGATTCAAATGAAATTTGGTATACACATTTACGATGTTATTATCTGGTGCAAGTTCGAATTACAACTTTTTCAGATTATTTTTGGAGGAGTTATGCCCCTTTTTTAACTTAAAACACCTTTTTATCATACTGCACAGATCACGACAACAGTTCAAATTATAATTAAGCTTTATAGATATAAATTATTTCAGGTTGGTTAAAAAAAAGGTTCTCAAAACATTTCAGACAAAAAATGTATTTGTTTCCTAAAATCTTCCTGCATGCAATGCTTAACACATGAAAACACTGCCATGACCTAACATTATATTTTAAACTTCTTCCTTCCTGGAAATGAATATGAATTATATAGCAGTCTACCACTATCCATTTAGCAATATATTTTTACATACATATATCCTAGTTGTACTTATACTTCTCAGTAAAGAATGGAACAATCTAGAGGATTAGTGACGAATTCATTCGGAACATCCTCTGGATGTGAAATGATAAAGGCGACAACTTTCTCCTTTTTAGCAGCATATATTTGCATCTTGGGGACCTTGAAAACTCCTCGATAGATTGTGCTAAAAATTTCTGAGGTTATGGAGTCTAATGCGATCTAGCTATCTAACTTGGTGAAATTTTTGGGAAAAATCGGTATCATACTTAATTTTGGGGTCAAACATGCAAAAAATGAATTTTTCCAAAAAACAATTACGTTTAACGCACTCCTGTTCAATAACAGTTCATTGTACGTCCATTGACCGAAAAATGTTTAAGATCTGACGGAAAAGACGGTATTTTTATATTTTTCTATCTTTTACATAAAATCCCCAATAACTGTTTAAAGTCGGCGCTATCATCCAAAAACAATTTAACGTACCGTTTTGAATTCGTACCCATATTAAAGTAACCAATTCTTTACCAAATTATTGGTAGGTTTGGCACTTATCCGTTAGGTCTGTGTCAAACTTTTGAGTGGCAAGTTCTGTGGATGAGCTCTACTGATAGAAATCCTCTAGATTGTTCCATTCTTTCCCGCGAAACCCCTAAAGGTGTCGCCACACTAGTAAATAGTACTACTCGATCAATATAACACGGGCGTATAATGCTACACTCGGCGGTGCTCTTGTTTGTATATTGTAAATAGTACTTTTTGACAAAAATTAAAATAATGAATAAATTTAGGTGAATTCTTTTTCAAAACATCATTTTCTTATGTGAAGAAACATATGTTTGACAATTTTCATGAAATTCTGTAAAATACAAGTTGCTTTTTTTGGCCTTTTTCATTTTTAATTCTAGCAACCCAAGGGTTGGGGGTTCAAATCCCACTGGGGCCATTTTTAGCTCAACTGGCTAAAGCCAGATGAGCTTATGGCATGATGCGCGCGTGCGTGCGTCCGTCCGTCCGTCCCTCCGTCCGTTAACAGCAAAAACTCAGAAACTATTGGGCCAATTTTAACAAAACTTTGCAGGAATGATCCCTAGAAGAAGTACATGAAAATTTATACAATTGGTTTCCATGGCAACCAAAAGTAGGTCACAGCGACCTAGAATGCAAAAAACCTAAAATAAGCTTCTTCTCTGAAACCATAGGTTATATGCAAAATCTGATGTGATATTTAGCTTCTAGACACCCTTAAACATATAGGTTATACATTTCGTGAAATTCTGTCAAAAACTAGGTTACACGTTTTTAGCGTTTTTCTGTCATACTTCGTAAAAAGTAAAAATAAGGCTTATAATGAGATATCAACTTTAAAAATCTTCTCCTCTGAAACCATGAAGCCTTCAGCTTTCATATTTGGCAGTTAATATCAGCTTGAGCCCCTTAACCAAGTTTGTATAAATGGTGGCCCCCGGTCTATTTTTGGCCCCACCCTAGGGGTCTATATATCTGCATATGCATATATGGCTTATAATGAGATATCAACTTTGAAAATCTTCTTCTCTGAAACAATGAAGCTTTAAGCTTTCATATTTGGCATTTAATATCAGCTTGAGCCCTTTAACCAAGTTTTTACAAATGGTGGCCCCTGGTCCATTTTCGGCCCCACCCCAGGGGTCCATATATCTGCATATGCATATATGGCATATAATGAGATATCAACTTTGAAAATCTTCTCCTCTGAAACCATGAAGCTTTAAGCTTTCATATTTGGCAGTTAATATCAGCTTGAGGCCCTTTACTAAGTTTTTACAAATGGTGGCCCCTTGTTCATTTTTGGCCCCAACCCAGGGGTCCATATATCTGCATATGTATAAATGTATATATGGCTTATAATGAGATATCAACTTTTATAAACTTCTTCTCTGAAACCATGAAGCTTTAAGCTTTCATATTTGGCAGTTAATATCAGCTTGAGCCCCTTTACAAAGTTTGTACAAATGGTGGTCCTCGGTCCATTTTCAGCCCCACCCAAAGGGTCCATATATCTGCATATGCATATATGGCTTATAATGGGATATCAACTTTGAAAATCTTCTCTTCTGAAACCATAAAGCCTTAAGCTTTCATATTTGGCATTTAATATCAGCTTGAGGCCCTTTTCCAAGTTTGTACAAATGGTGGCTCTCAGTCTATTTTCGGCCCCACCCCAGGGGTCTATATATCTGCATATGCATATATGGCTTAAAATGAGATATCAACTTTGAAAATCTTCTTCTCTGAAATCACGAAGCCTTAAGCTTTCATATTTGGCAGTTAATATCAGCTTGAGGCCCTTTACCAAGTTTGTACAAATGGTGGCCCCTTGTCCATTTTTGGCCCCACCCCAGGGCATATATCTGCATATGCATATATTGGAAATCAAGTTTAAAAATTTTCCTCTCTGAAACTGTAAGGCATAATGTTTTTATATTTGGCATTTAATATCAGCTCAAGTCCCTTTCACCAGGTTTGTACAAATGGTGGCCCCTGGGCCAATTTTGGTCCCACCCCAAGGGCCAATATATCTGGGAAATCAAATTTAAAAATCTTCTTCTCTGAAACTGTAAGGCTTAAAGCTTTCACAATAAGCTCAATTCCCTTTACCAGGTTTGTACAAATAAAGGCCTCTTGGCCATTTTTGGTCCCACCCAGGGGCGCATATATCTATATATACTTATATGGGAAGTCAAATTTAAAATAATATTCTTTTCTGAAACTGTAAGGCCTACAGCTTTTATATTTAGCATTTTACATCAGCTCAAGTCCCTGTACCGAGTTTATATAAATGGAGGCACAAGAACCATTTTGTCAGTTGAGCTCCACAGGCCCTTTTGGGCCTCTTGTTTTAGCTCAACTGGTCAAAGGCCATGGTGAGCTTTTGCTATCACTTGGCGTCCGTCATCGTCCGTCGTCTGTCGTCCGTCCGTAAACTTTTCACATTTTTACTATCTTCTCTGAAACCACTGGATCAATGTGAACCAAACTTTACATGAATGATGTATGGATGCTCCTTTACTAAGATTGACGAAATTTTCCGGATCCACCAAAAAACATGGCTGCCAGCGCAGGACATAGATTAACATATGACCCTATGGGAAAAAGCATATATTGGCTATCTCCTCTGAAGCTACTTAAGCAAATTGAACCAAACTTTGCAGGAATGATGTATGGATGGTCCTTTACTAAAAGAGGTGAAATTTTCCGGATCTGCCAAAAAACATGGTCGCCAGCGCAGGACATAGTTTAACATTGGACCCTATTGGAAAAGCATATATTGGCTATCTCCTCTGAAGCTACTGAAGGCAATTGAACCAAACTTTACAGGAATGATGTATGGATGGTTGTTTACTAGGATTGCCGAAATTTTCATGATCCGCCAAAAAACATTGCTGCCATCGGAAGACAAAGTTTAACATTGGACCCTATGGGAAAAGGATATATTGGCTATCTCCTCTAAAACTACTGAAGGCAATTGAACCAAACTTTACAGGAATGATGTATGGATGGTTGTTTACTAGGATTGCCGAAATTTTCATGATCCGCCAAAAAACATTGCTGCCATCGGAAGACAAAGTTTAACATTGGACCCTATGGGAAAAGAATATATTGGCTATCTCCTCTATAACTTCTGAAGGAAATTGAGCCAAACTTTACAGGAATGATGTATGGATGGTCCTTTACTGAGATTGCTGAAATTTTTTGGATCCACAAAAAACATGGCTGCCAGTGCAGGACATAGATTAACATGAGACCCTATGGGAAAAAGCATATATTGGCTATCTCCTCTGAAGCTAGTTAAGCAAATTGAACCAAACTTTGCAGGAATGATGTATGGATGGTCCTTTACTAAGTTAGGTGAAATTTATGGATCTGCCAAAAAACATAGCTGCAAGCGCAGGACATGGTTTAACATTGGACCCTATGGGAAAAGCATATATTGGCTATCTCTTCTGAAGCTACTGAAGGCAATTGAACCAAACTTTATAGGAATGATGTATGGATGGTTTTTTACTAGGATTGCCGAAATTTTTATGATCTGCCAAAAAACATGGCTGCCAGTGGAAGACAAAGTTTAACATTGGACCCTATGGGAAAAGCATATATTGGCTATCTCCTAAAACTACTGAAGGCAATTGAACCAAACTTTACAGGAATGATGTATGGATGGTCCTTTACTAAGATTGCTCAAATTTTCTGGATCCACAAAAAACATGGCTGCCAGCACAGGACAAAGTTTAACATTAGACCCTATGGGAAAAGCATATTTTGGCTATCTTCTCTGAAGCTACTTAAGCAAATTGAACCAAACTTTGCAGGAATGATGTATGGATGGTCCTTTACTAAGTTAGGTGAAATTTACGGATCTGCCAAAAAACACAGCTGCCAGCGCATAACATGGTTTATGTTCTAATTCGATTCCTCAAACGAACATAAAATATTTATAAAATAAACAACAAACACTCATATTGGAGGCGCCACTTACAACTCAAGTATTTATTGTCAAAAATTTTTTACAATAAAAATAACAAGTCTATCTTTCCACTAATAATCTACAAAAAACAGATAATTATAATAATTATTATAATTTTAATAAAAATATTAAATAAAAAGAAAAATTCAACTGTTTACTTGAGAAGTAATGGCTCGAATGAACTTATTTTCTACTAAAACCCGTGCATCTACGTCACACAATCACCCTGGCTCAACCAGTATATGTATTCTAAATATAGAAACAACACGCCCAGTGGCATATAACTCTTATATACCCGTATATACAGTACCCATACATAATGACATATCATTACTATGGAAGCACAGAAGCGCCATATTCGCTACAGTTAACCTTTAATAAATTCATTTATGTTCTAATTCAATTCCTCAAACGAACATAAAATATTTATAAAATAAACAACAAACACTCATATGGGAGGCGCCACTTACAACTCAAGTATTTATAATGTCGAAAACAAAGAACGGGACAAACAATGTATGAATAATAATAGAAGTGTTATTATTATTATAATTTTCATTATACCTAATATTATATCCCTAGATTCATAGATACTGATAGTTTGCTCTTAAGATCCTCTTTAATATAGCCATCTTTAGTTCTGTCAGATTTCCAGCGACCATGCTTTTTAAACAATCTATCAGAAATTCCGTTATTAGCAGCAGCTGTAGCCCCACCTGATCTCAAAGAATGAAGTCCGAATATATTTTTATCTAAACCAATAGACTGTAATTTATCCAGCAATAATTCTCTAGCTCTAGAATATGACATCTTCCCGTCTTTACGTAATTTGTAAATATTTAGTTTTTTGTAATAAGTTACATTTCTAAAAATGAAACGTTCATCTGTTAAATCTATTTCCGCACATTTGATGTAGTCAAGTAGCATAGAAACTGGGCATGTAGTAGAATTTGTCTTCGAAATGATAACCCAGTTACCTTCCCTGTATCTATCAGTCTTACTTCTTTCAATAAAAACAGACACATACATATCATAAAATTTTAAGTCACAAGCTCGTATGTTCACTAATTCAGAAAATCTAAGAAAACCAGCATATCCCACCAAGCACATGGTTAAAATACGTTTATCTGACAAATTATTGTTACAGAACTTATCAACCAACTTATGAAGAATTTCAGGAGTTATAGGTTCTTTTTTCCTACTACATTTAGATAATTGTCTTGTAGCACCTTCAACCACAGATTTTATCAAAAACGAATTACATGGATTTTCAACTCCAATAATCTGATGTGCCCAAGTAAGAGCATAAACTGTCTGGTCAATTTTTGAAATTGAACAAGAACTTTGCATCAAAAATATGATATATAGACTGATATGATAATCAAGCGCAGGGATAACTTTGACAGACTCAAACTGTCTAGACCACATACGCCAAGCTCTAAATGCATAATTATAAGCTTTAAAAGTATTATCAGCTTTAGCGTCTAAAACGGCCTTCGGTAAGGCAGAATTTAAATCCAACATTCTTTGATCAGATTCAGCAGGGAATTCAGTCCAGCGACCAAATTTAAACAAATCTGAAAGATTTAAAAAAAAAGAACTAAATAATATAATGAAGAGATACATACATACCAAAACCTTTAAACTACACCATTGTGAAACATTACTGTCCCAGTGGACCATCAAATCCCAATCCCAGTGGATACCATAAATATTCCCAGTGGACATTATACATATATATAACATCGCCATCCCAGTGGACTTTACAATTGTCATAGCCTGAAAGATCCAAATGGACCAATCTAAATATATTGCCAAAAATTTTATGTAATACATCATACACGTATAAATCCATTTATGCTAGTTTATCCTAACAACTAAAAGACTTCCAGTGAAATCTTTAGAACCAAAAATAGAATTTTTATTTGATCCCTGTACGTATACACACGTGCTTCTTTAAATTCTAAAACGTCAGATACATAAGACTGATACTCCATATTACGTGAAAATATCAGAGGCCAAAAAGCCGACGAAGGCCACTTAGGGACTACAAGCGTGCCACATGCTTGACTAGCGACACAGTGTAATATTGTTTGTATAATTAAACAAATTGGAGGTACTAACCAGTTGTTATGACCCTTCCAATTAAAAGAAAAAGCATCAACACCTGAAGATCCAGGTGTATAAAATCTAGAATTAAATATGTCAATCTTTTTGTTGTTGCTATCAGCAAACCTGTCAAATGATTGAGGACCATAGAGAGAATCTACAAACTTGAAAATTTTTTTAGAAACACCCCAGTCATCATAATCAAATATTTTATTTATTTCATCAGATAATAAATTCTCTTCCCTAGGAATCCACTTAACGTCTATACTGATAGATGCTGTTAAACACAATTTAAAAATAGACATAGATAGTTTATGTAAATGTGGCTTTGTACTACCCGACTCAATAATATAGACACAATTCTGATTGTCAGTAAACCATTTAACTGTTTTCCCTTCTAACTTATGTTTGAAAGAATACATGCATAATTCTATCGCTTTTAATTCGCGCCAAGTGGAACTTATTTCTGATTCAGCTGTAGTCCACATTTTATGAAACACACTATTATCTAATTGACATATACCACTGCAAGCAAAACCACTTGCATCAGAATATACTATTACTGATGGAATTTTTTATTCAGAAAATTTTTTCAAATTTAAGCGAACTATTTGACTTTTCCAAAAATATAACTCTGAGATTACATTTTGATCTGTTAACTTGCAGAAGGAATCCCACGAATAACGAGATTCTATAAATTTGTATAAAAATCTAGTCATTAATCTGGTGACGTTTCCAACAACTGGAGACATTGACATAACACGTCCAGTTACCTGAGCTACTTTTCTAGCAGTAACATAAGGTAAATCTGAACACAACTTGTCTATATTATCCAAGAGTTCAACAATTCTTTTTTCTGGTATTTTCATAACATAATCTACGGAGTCCCATACAAGACCTAACCAAGTAATTGACTTAATTGGTACCCATACTGATTTTTCCTCATTTATAAGAAAACCAGCATTTAAAAGTGAATTCCGTACAATATTAGCATCGTCTAAACAACGCTAATAATCTTGATTTACTATCCAACCATCGTCTAAATACAAAACTATCATAATGCCTTGACTTCTCCAATATTTGACTAATGGTCTCAAACATTTCGTAAAAATATACGGGGCTGATGTTAATCCAAAAGGAAGAACAGTAAAGACATAATATTTATTGTTCCACGAAAATCCTAAATAGTTTTGACATTTTTCTGCAATATCAATGTGATGATAACCGGACTTTAAATCAAATTTTGGCATGTAACAATCTTGACTAAAATAAGTAGATGCTAAGCGCCAATCATCAAATTTTATTTTTTCTTTCCAGACATGTTTATTAACTTCTCTTAGATCTAAAATCAACCTCTTCTTGCCAGATTTTTGAACAGAAACACTCAAGGGACTAACCACTGAAGGGACATAATTTAACTCCCTTATACATTCATTATTAACAAGTTCTTCAATAGATTCATCTACAAAGTCTGAATGTTTTAATGCAGATTTATTATTAGAACTTATTTTGGAGTCAGGAGTTGTAACAAACGGTATAGAATATCCATTTGCAAGTACACCTAAGATGAAATTATTAGCTTTAATAGTTTGCCAATAAGATATATGCGACTTTAATCTACCTTCAACTGAAAGATTCATATTTATATTTTCGTATTCAAAGAATTCAGAAGTTTTCAAATTTTTGGATCTTGATCACAAAAACTAATACAATACTTATCATTAATATCTTCAATGTCCTGATGAAGTTGTTGGTTTAGTTGTTTTGGGGTAATTACGTCTCCAGTGGCCCTCTCGACTGCATGCGAAGCAGATGTCTGTAGAACTGGGCGTGGCGTTATTGTACTTGTAGCCACGAAAATTATGCTGATCAGAATTACTAGTAGTTGCTGTAGATGTTGCTCTGGCAGCTTGAAAATTCCTAGAAGTGCCTTGCTCCTTTTCTCGTTTCTGTTGCTTACGTTGCTTCCTAATTCTAAGAGCTCTATTTTCTGCTGATCTAATACGTTTTTCGTCGTCAGTGTCCGAAGCCAGTTCATCCGACAGATACTCCTTGACCGTGTCCCAACCTGCAGGAGACTTCTCAGCAAGGTTAATGCACTTATTACATTTGTAAATTTTTGAATCAATATCATGGCAAACATCAATAATGCTATCATAATCTTTAGAGCATATCTCTTAATTTTAGAAATCTTATCCTGAATATCTTCATTAAATTCAAATTGCATTTTATTTCCATTATATTTAAATTTAACAGAATTATCAGTTTTTAGTTTTTTCACTGCAATTTCTGCCTTATTACTTGACTCTTCTATTAATCTCTTTTGAAAGACACCAGCTTATCATCGAAGTATTTTTAAAAATTTCAAAATCAACAGAATTGGATTCTTTAGACTTGCGCTTTTGGGATTCAGCAGATTTACTTACAGAAGAGCTGTTAGACCTGCTTTTAGACCTACTTCTGGATGAATGTCTCCTAGAATGACGATGGCTTAGTGAATGCTGTGTCTCTGAATCGCTCATTTTACAAGAACTAAAAATTCGACTGTTTACTTGAGAAGTAATGGCTCGAATGAACTTATTTTCTACTAAAACCCTTGCATCTACGTCACACAATCACCCTGGCTCAACCAGTATATGTATTCTAAATATAGAAACAACATGCCCAGTGGCATATAACTCTTATATACCCGTATATACAGTACCCATACATAATGACATATCATTACTATGGAAGCACAGAAGCGCCATATTCGCTACAGTAAACCTTTAATAAATTCATTTAACATTGGACCCTATGGGAAAAGCATATATTGGCTATCTCTTCTGGAGCTACTTAAGCAAATGGAACCAAACTTGGTAGGAATGATGTATGGATGGTCCTTTACTAAGTTAGGTGAAATTTACGGATCTGCCAAAAAACATGTCCGCCAGCGCAGGGCACAGTTTAACTTTGGACCCTATGGGAAAAGCATATATTGGCTATCTCTTCTGAAGCTACTGAAGACAATTGAACCAAACTTTACAGGAATGATGTATGGATGGTTGTTTACTAGGATTGCCAAAATTTTTATGATCTGCCAAAAAACATGGCCGCCAGCACAGGACAAAGTTTAACATTGGACCCTATGGGAAAAGCATATATTGGCTATCTCCTCTAAAACTACTGAAGGCAATTGAACCAAACTTTACAGGAATGATGTATGGATGGTCCTTTACTAAGATTGCTGAAATTTTCTGGATCCACAAAAAAACATGGCTGCCAGCACAGGACAAAGTTTAACATTGGACCCTATGGGAAAAGCATATTTTGGCTATCTCCTCTGAAGCTACTTAAGCAAATTGAATCAAACTTTGCAGGAATGATGTATGTATTGGCTATCTCCTCTAAAACTACTGAAGGCCATTGAACTAAACTTTTCAGGAATTATGTATGGATGGTCCTTTACTAAGATTTCCGAAATTTCCGTATCCATCAAAAAACATGGCTGGCAGCGCAGGACATAGTTTAACATTAGACCTTATGGGAAAAGCATTGACCAATTCGAAAACATGACAGGGGAAGTAACTCTTACGATTGAAAACGAGGCTGGGGGGGCAAATCGAAATCCAATCTCATTTAGCCTATGTACTAAATGTTGGCTTTGAGTCGGGGTTTTTATTATTATTATTTTTTTTTTTTAATTATTATAATTATTATTTATTATTATTTATTATTATTATTATTTTTTGTGACCAGTTGTGTATCTTGTAGAGTTTGAAATCTATACAACTTCTTTATTCCACGTGGAAAAATATACGTTCATCGGCTGAAAAAACTGGACATTCTTTTCATTATCTAAAATCGGAAAAAAAGACTTGAAATTGCCGACTAGAAGGAATTAAATTCCCACTGCGGTCGACCGCAAAGAACATTTCTGCCGTGGTGGAATATAATCGTCTACCGCGATGTTTATTGAAAACCAAATACATTTAAAACTGGATGTGTACTTGACCATTTGAAGATGTATCAAGATCAATTAAAAATAAAATGTAAATCCCGGTTTTAAGAAGAATCGTATTGGTCGAATATTAAATTTACTAATTCAAAAAAAAAAAATATATATATATATATTTCTGTTTGTTGTAATTAAATACACGATGTATTTCTCTTGCATTTCAATATACCACACATCACAGTAATGATAATAAGAGTTTAGCTTAAAAATACATTTTTGCGAATCTTTCCAACTTTATCAGTGAAGAGTTATAATTAAGTGAATCGAGCCATAATTCTTTTTTTATTTTGTTCATGATTTTTTTTCATACTGGATTTACCACCGTAGGCAAATATGTTAATTAACTTCTCCATATTTTCTCCCTTTTACTCTTGTCTAACATGTATTGGTGAACAGTATCGTACATATGCATACATATTTTCGCCGTAAACTCATTAAAAATCATCCTAGAGTCATATTTTTTTAATTTGTTCATTTTTAAACTGCGTCTACTGAACCTACTGTAGGCAAATATGTTAATCAACTTTTCTTTTATTTCTCTCGTTTACTCCCGTTTACTCTTCATACCTACCGAAATGGTAGTGTTCCAGGCTGTTCACATCAAATAGGCATTTCAATTTGTATTAATAAAGATTGACAATCTTCATACTTAAATTTGATATGTTATTCATGTATGATCATATTTAAAGTTTTCCACTGAAAGGATAATTTATAAAATAATTTCCTACGGAAAGGCTAATTTATAAACATCATGTTGCAAATTTTATTTCTGAAACATCTATTGTTTCCTTTCAAAATTTCGAAAGTGTCTCAAACAAATTTAGAAAAATATGGATTTAATTGCAAATGTATACAGTGTAGCTATAAGCTTGATATATTCTTTATTCATCTTTCTAGAAAATTTCACTGTTTGTTAAGATTTTTTTTTATTTTTAAGACTGTCTTTTTACATCTGATACCCATAAGAACAGTGTCTCACAAATTAAGATAGTTTGTTTCAAAATATGAAATTTAGAGGCTGCAGTGGCCACGTGGTTAAGATGCAAGTCTACAAACCTAAGGTCTTTCACACACAAAAATAATAATTATAATTATAAAAAGTGCTCATAGTAGAAATCGCTTTGATTAGAACATTTTGATAGGTGAAATAATGATATCTTCAAAATCTATGCAACAACTCGTCGAAAAAAATTCTCATGAGAAAGTTTAATTTTGATATTTTCTATATATTGAATGTATTTACATAATAATCTAACATGCGACTAATTAAAAGATTATCAATAATCTAAGTCGGTGGACATCCTGTTTATTAGGCACATTCCATCACCTGTAATCATCAGGATCTTACCTTGCAATTTACTAAATTGATTGACAGGTATCCTTACAGCGATAAACTAGTAAATGCTGTTTGTAAATATTTTGAGATGTTGACGAAATGTGTTGGAAGAACGAATGTAAATTATATTATGTAATTTAAATAAATTAATTTGAGATTAATTTTAAATAATTAATTGAAAAACCGACTGGTTGGCGGAATAAAAATACTTTTGGTAAATTCAAATTGATTTAGATCTACATTTCCTTATCTGGCAATATTTTTATAAAATCATTTTATTAATTAATTAATTTAATTTCCTTCACATCTCTAGTGCCATTTATACGACTGAAAACGTTTTAACTAACTTTGAACGCTTGCGGACCGACATGTCTTTTTTAAATATAAATTAATTTTTCATTTTAATGATTTTTTATTATTAATTTCAGTCATATTTAACAATTTTTTTTAAAAAAATATTACTATAAATTTCATTAAAACTGACGAAAAACTAACGATATCGCAGTACACTAGATAAACAAAATTGCAATCGTAAACTTCGCTTTACCCCCCCCCCCCCCCCCCTTACGAGACTTAAACGAGATTTCAGACAAAGCGAGATTTCATGTTTTCGAATTCGTGAATATATTGGCTATCTCCTCTGAAGCTACTTAAGCAAATTGAATCAAACATTGCAGGAATGATGTATGGATGGTCCTTACTAAGTTAGGTGAAATTTTCTGGATCTGCCCAAAAAAAAAAAAAATGGCCGCCAGCGCAGGACATAATTTAACATTGGACCCTATGGGAAAAACATATATTGGCTATCTCCTCTGAAGCTACTGAAGGCAATTGAACCAAACTTTACAGGAATGATGTATGGATGGTTGTTTACTAGGATTGCCAAAAATTTTATGATCCGCAAAAAAACATGGCCGCCAGCGCAGGAAAAAGTTTAACATTGGACCCTAGGGAAAAGCATATGTTGGCTATCTCTTCTAAAACTACTGAAGGCATTTGCAAACTTTACAGGAATGATGTATGGATGGTCCTTTACTAAGTTAGGTGAAATTTTGCAGATCTGCCAAAAAACATGGCTGCCAGCGCAGGACATAGTTTAACATTTGACCCTATGGAAAAAGCATATACATGTATTGGCTATCTCCTCTGAAGCTACTGAAGCAAATTGAATCAAACATTGCAGGAATGATGTATGGTTGGTCCTTTACTAAGTTAGGTGAAATTTACGGATCTGCCAAAAAACATGGCCACCAGCACAGGACATTGTTTAACATTGGATCCTATCGGAAAAGCATATTTTGACTATCTCCTCTGAAGCTACTGGATTAAATTAAACCAAACTTTACAGGAATGATTTAAACATCTTCTACTAAGATTACCTGGCCCAAGTGAGCGATACAGGCTCAGCCTTCTGAGCCTCTGTTTTTTTTTTTTTTTTTTTTATTTTTTTTTTTTTTTTTATTTTCTGAATTTTTTGACTTACAATGGTGCATGGAAGAGATTTTATGAATTTTTACTTTTTATTGTAATTATTTATTTTTGAAATACATGTGATACTGCAAACCAAGGGTCGAGAGTTCAAATCCCAGTGGAGCCAATTTTATGAATTTTTACTTTTTAGGTTGCCATAGCTACATACCTAAAACGGTAGTTGAAAACCGAAAAAAAATTTTCTTCTCCAAAACCACTTTACTGAGATAAAATCTGATGTGATATTTGGCATATATAGCATCTTATAAACCAAGTTTGTGAATTCCAACAATTTTCTGAAAAATTAGGTTAAGTGTTTTTGCGTTTTTTTAGACATTGTAAATAGTACTTTTTTACCAAAATTACAATATTAATAACTTTAGGTGAATTATTTTTCCAAACATCATTTTCTTATGTGAAAAAACATATGTTTAACAATCTGTAAAACACAAGTCGCTTGTTTCAACCTTTTTCTTTTTCAATACTATCAACCCAAGGGTCGAGGGTTCAAATCCCAGTGAGGCCACTTTATTATTATTTTTTTTAATTTCTAAATTTTATGACTTACAATAGTGCATGGAAGAGATGTTTTGAATTTTTACTTTTTAGTGAATTATTATTTTTGAAATACATGTGGTACTGATATGTAGATTTAGCTAAAACCTTGAATTCATTTATTTATTTATTTTTTTTTGTTTTTTTTTGTTTTTTTTGTTTTTGGTTTTTTTTTTTTTTTGTTTTTTTGTTTTACAAAATCATTGTTATGTGACATTATTTAAATTAATTAAACAACTTTTTTAAAAAGAAGTCGAATTTTACAATTTTTTTTTAAAATATTTTAATTAATGTGTCAAATCTGTAAAGTCTTAAATCCGGATCTGAAAATTGCTCATGTGAGCTTTTGTTATGGATAGGAACTCTACCATCCATCCATACATCCATCAAAAGACTTCTTCTCAAACACTACTGGTCACATTTCATTCATATTAGTCAATAGCACCTTTAGACCATTGCCATTCTCATTTGTGTTTCTGGTCGCTTTGGCTACCAAAAGTAGGTCACAGTGACCTATATAGCTAAAAACCAGAACAATAAAAATAATGTTATCTGAAACCACTTCTATTGAGGCAACATGTTATGACTTAACCAGGTATTATCAAGACATACCAGTTACATTTAAACTCAGTTGAGCAAATTAGGGCCATCTTGCCCCCCCCCCCCTTTTTTTTTTTTTTTATTGGAGAGGAATCTGGAGTACTTTAAGAATGTTATAGAATGTATTGACAAATTCTCTAAAATGATCTTCCCTAATTGTAGTGTTCTGATTGAAGCTTTAAAAAAATATCCTTATAAATGTAAAAACCACTGACTTGCTTCAGTTTCAGCATTGGTGTTTTATGTTTTTTTGATGGATAAAATATTAGAATTTTGTGCTTAAAGCACATGTATGTTGATAGGAGACTTAATATGCAGTGTTATTCTGAAGGATGACTAGATACAGTTGAGCCGTGTTATAATCCATATTCTACAAGTATTCTACATGTATTTAAGTTAGAGCTTTGATTGCTGGTGATTGTTAATATGCAATATTATTAATACCAAGGTAAATACAAAATTCCATCAACGCAGGAATAATTATTTACCAAAGGCTAAACACTATATACATATTCCTTTTTGAAAGATGGTGAATTCTTGTCTCTCATACTATTCAAAGTTATTTTGATGTTTTTGAGGGGCTGAGATATATTTCTCTTCAATTTCTGATAGAAAAATAATCTTTTTCACATATAAAATTTCCCAGTAATTTTATGCTAATCCAGAGGTGAAGACGAGCAACTGATGTATGATAGAGTGATGTCACAATTAGTTTTAGATTAAAATGTCATGTGTAGACAATTAAAAAAATTGGCTCATTTCGTAAACTTGTAGATATATATATATATATATATATATATATATATATATATATATATATATATATATATATATATATATATCTTACAAATGCTATGCATTTATTTTGGTAGAGGTAGAGACACCTTTGTTGTATGTGGATAAATGTCATTTAATATGTTGTTTTTTTATTTTTGGACAGTCAGATAGAGAGAGCAAGTCGAAAGTAAGGGACAGTGTAAGAATGAAGCTAAGTGAGAAATCAGCTGGAATGGATACAAAAAAAGACAAAGAACCTTCCCAACCATTAAGTCGCAGGTATTATATTTTAACAGTAAAACATGCTATATTGACTGCCTCCATATAGACCAATTGTCCATTAGGAACAATGTTTTAAACTTCCTTTGCTTTGATGGATATTGTGGTAAAACATTCAACTTTAGAGCAGGTCATACATAAGACTTTTAAAATTTGAGATGTTTCTTCCTTGCATGGTACTCTGCATCAGGAGGAGAGAATACCAACTAGTTCACCTAGTGCCAGGATAATGGAATGAGGGAGTGGTATGCTTGTCTGTGGCATACTGACTTGGTAAGCTAGCACCTTACCATAAAGTCACCCTGAGAATATAATACACACTCACACATCATACGCATACAGGAACTTGTTCCTAGATGAATCCATAGGGATTTAAAACCTTGCTTTGGTAAATATCTGGAAAATTGCTAATGCAACATTAAAAAATGTTAGGTTACAATAATCACATTTCATTGTAATATGTTCTTTGTGTTGTTCTGAATAATATATAAAAAGATTATGTTAAAACTGAATCAAAGAAAACAATATTTTTTTTTTTAGCTCACCTGAGCTGAAAGCTCAAATGAGCTATTGCTATCCATCTTCGTCTGCCGTGCGTCTTGTATCGTCCGTCATGCGTCATGTGAAAATTTTTACATATAATCTTCTCCTCTAAAACCACTGGGTCAAATTTAATGAAACTTGGTAACCATCATGCCTGGGTGAAGCCCTTTCAGATTTGCACAAATGAAAGAGTTATGTCCCCTTGGGGCCCCATAAGGGGGAAAATAGTGAAAAACTTTAAAAATCTTCTCCTCTGAATCTACCAGAGATATCCCTTAGTTATTTTATTTATAACATCCTTAGGTCATTTTTTTTCAGATTTGCACAAATGGTAGCCATGGGGCTCAAAATAGGGAAATTGTAAGGCACTGAGTGGGGAAATTGCTAAAAATTATATATTTGTCACTTTATCTTGAAAACTATTGACTTTTTATATAGGCATGTATATTAGAATATTGTAGGTATTGACATGACAGTCATTTTGATATATGGATCAAGGTCATATGTTGAAAGGTCAAGGTCACAGCTGCAAAAGAAAACTTAAATTGCTAATTATCTTTGAAAGCTATTAACTTTTTGCATAGGCATTTATATTAGAATATTTTAAGTATTGACATGATGATCATTTTGATATAGGGATCAAGGTCATGTGTTGAATGGTCAAGGTCACAGCTGCAGAAGATGACTTGAATTGCTAATTATCTTGAAAGCTATTAATTTTATGCATAGGCATGTATATTAGAATATTGTAGGTATTAACATGACAATCATATATGGTTCAAGGTCATATATGTTCAAAGGTCAAGGACATAGCTGCATAAGTATACTGAAATTGATTAATGATTTGGAAATTATTCATTGCACTACAGTTACTTCATGCGTATTATATAAGCTACTTATGAATGAAATGTGAGTGGATATATTTCTGATTAAGTTTTGTGGGAGTTCTTATCTTGAGAAAACTTTTAAAGTTTCTGTACGTAAGATATTGTCTATAGCACTTTGCAAACAATATTGGACATATCTTCAGGTGAGCGTCAAGGCCCATGGGCCTCTTGTTTTTTATAGTGATTTTTAAAAATTTTAAATTACCGGTATATTTATGTCTTATCATGATCTACATGAAAATAAAACTGTCAAAAACATGTCCTGTGTTATAGTATAGATTATGTTTGCTTCTACTGTTTATAAAGATATTTATTTAATTCACTCTTACTAATCTTTCATTTTTATGTTGTTTTTTTTTTAATTTGAATAATATGATTCATCAGCATATCATATGAAACTTACCAAGTAATACTTGTTTGAAATTATATGTATTTGGGTATGAAGTTTACATAATAAGACTTTCCTTAAAAAACTGACATTTTTTGCTGGAAAAAGTGCTGTAAAAAAATCAAATTTTCATTGCAAATAGTAATTCCCCCACTTGGTATAAACCAGATTATATCATTGTGTTTAGAAGCTCTTTATTGATGAATCAGATATATTCACTTTGTTATGATGAATCAGATATATTCACTTTGTTAATTTTAATCAGTGAAGAATTGAGAAGAGAAGTCAAAGAATTACAAAGAGAATTAAAAAGGAAAAAAGAGGAAAAAACAGTAGAAAAATCAAAGAAATTTAAAGGTAAAAATTTGAAATATGTTTATCATTGTTCAAAATACATGCTTATGCTAAAGTAAATAAATACATGTATTTATAACTCTATAAATGAGTGGGTTACAGGATGGGTGGGTTACAGGATGAGTGGGTTTACAGAATGAGTAAGTTACAGGATGAGTGGGTTACAGGATGAGTGGGTTACAGAATGAGTGGGTTACAGAATGAGTGGGTTACAGGATGAGTGGGTTACAGAATGAGTGGGTTACAGGATGAGTGGGTTACAGGATGAGTGGGTTACAGGATGAGTGGGTTACAGAATGAGTGGGTTACAGGATGAGTGGGTTACAGGATGGGTGGGTTACAGGATGGGTGGGTTACAGAATGAGTGGGTTACAGAATGAGTGGGTTACAGGATGAGTGGGTTACAGAATGAGTGGGTTACAGAATGAAGGGGTTACAGGATGGGTGGGTTACAGGATGAGTGGGTTACAGGATGAGTGGGTTACAGAATGAGTGGGTTACAGGATGGGTGGGTTACAGAATGATTGGGTTACAGAATAAGTGGGTTACAGGATGGGTGGGTTACAGGATGAGTGGGTTACAGAATGAGTGGGTTACAGGATGGGTGGGTTACAGGATGAGTGGGTTACAGAATGAGTGGGTTACAGGATGAGTGGGTTACAGGATGGGTGGGTTACAGGATGGGTGGGTTACAGGATGAGTGGGTTACAGAATGAGTGGGTTACAGGATGAGTGGGTTACAGGATGGGTGGGTTACAGGATGAGTGGGTTACAGAATGAGTGGGTTACAGAATGAGTGGGTTACAGGATGAGTGGGTTACAGGATGAGTGGGTTACAGGATGAGTGGGTTACAGGATGGGTGGGTTACAGGATGGGTGGGTTACAGGATGAGTGGGTTACAGAATGAGTGGGTTACAGAATGAGTGGGTTACAGGATGAGTGGGTTACAGAATGAGTGGGTTACAGAATGAGTGGGTTACAGGATGGGTGGGTTACAGGATGAGTGGGTTACAGGATGAGTGGGTTACAGAATGAGTGGGTTACAGGATGGGTGGGTTACAGGATGGGTGGGTTACAGAATGATTGGGTTACAGAATAAGTGGGTTACAGGATGGGTGGGTTACAGGATGAGTGGGTTACAGAATGAGTGGGTTACAGGATGGGTGGGTTACAGGATGAGTGGGTTACAGAATGAGTGGGTTACAGGATGGGTGGATTACAGGATGGGTGGGTTACAGGATGAGTGGGTTACAGAATGAGTGGGTTACAGGATGAGTGGGTTACAGAATGAGTGGGTTAAGGATGGGTGGATTACAGGATGGGTGGGTTACAGGATGGGTGGGTTACAGGATGAGTGGGTTACAGGATGAGTGGGTTACAGAATGAGTGGGTTACAGGATGAGTGGGTTACAGAATGAGTGGGTTACAGAATGAGTGGGTTACAGGATGAGTGGGTTACAGGATGGGTGGGTTACAGAATGAGTGGGTTACAGGATGAGTGGGTTACAGAATGAGTGGGTTACAGGATGGGTGGGTTACAGGATGAGTGGGTTACAGAATGAATGGGTTACAGGATGGGTGGGTTACAGGATGAGTGGGTTACAGAATGAGTGGGTTACAGGATGAGTGGGTTACAGGATGAGTGGGTTACAGGATGAGTGGGTTACAGAATGAGTGGGTTACAAGATGAGTGGGTTACAGGATGAGTTGGTTACAGGATGAGTGGGTTACAGGATGAGTGGGTTACAGAATGAGTGGGTTACAGGATGGGTGGGTTACAGGATGGGTGGGTTACAGGATGAGTGGGTTGCAGAATGAGTGGGTTACAGAATGAGTGGGTTACAGAATGAGTGGGTTACAGGATGGGTGGGTTACAGGATGAGTGGGGTTACAGGATGGGTGGGTTACAGGATGAGTGGGTTACAGAATGAGTAGGTTACAGGATGAGTGGGTTACAGAATGAGTGGGTTGAGTGGGTTACAGAATGAGTAGGTTACAGGATGAGTGGGTTACAGAATGAGTGGGTTACAGAATGAGTAGGTTACAGGATGGGCGGGTTACAGGATGAGTGGGTTACAGGATGAGTGGGTTACAGAATGAGTGGGTTACAGAATGAGTAGGTTACAGGATGAATTTGTTACAGGATGAGTGGGTTACAGAATGAGTAGGTTACAGAATGAGTAGGTTACAGGATGAATTTGTTACAGGATGCGTGGGTTACCTGATTAGTGGATTACCAGGTGAGTTAGTTCTGGATGAGTGGGTTACAGGATTAGTGGATTACTGGATGCTTTTGTTACAGGATGAGTGGGTTACCTGATTAGTAGATTACCAGGTGAGTTTGTTACAGGATGAATTTGTTACAGGATGCGTGGGTTACCTGATTAGTGGATTACCAGGTGAGTTAGTTCTGGATGAGTGGGTTACAGGATTAGTGGATTACTGGATGCTTTTGTTACAGGATGGGTGGGTTACAGAATGAGTGGGTTACAGAATGAGAGGTTACAGAATGAGAGGGTTACAGAATGAGTAGGTTACAGGATGAGTTTGTTACAGCATGAGTTAATTCAGGATGAGTTTGTTACAGGATTAGTGGATTACTGGATGCTTTTGTTACAGGATGAGTGGGTTACCTGATTAGTAGATTACCAGGTGAGTTTGTTACAGGATGAATTTGTTACAGGATGCGTGGGTTACCTGATTAGTGGATTACCAGGTGAGTTAGTTCTGGATGAGTGGGTTACAGGATTAGTGGATTACTGGATGCTTTTGTTACAGGATGGGTGGGTTACAGAATGAGTGGGTTACAGAATGAGAGGTTACAGAATGAGAGGGTTACAGAATGAGTAGGTTACAGGATGAGTGGGTTACCTGATTAGTGGATTACCAGGTGAGTTTGTTACAGGATGAGTGGGTTACCTGATTAGTGGATTACTGGATGCTTTTGTTACAGGATGAGTGGGTTACTTGATTAGTGGATTACCAGGTGAGTTTGTTACAGGATGAGTGAGTTACAGGATTAGTGGATTACCAGGTGAGTTTGTTACAGGATGAGTGGGTTACCTGATTAGTGGATTACCAGATGAGTTTGTTCAGGATGAGTGGGTTACCTGATTAGTGGATTACTGGATGCGTTTGTTACAGGATGAGTGGGTTACAGGATTAGCGGATTACTGGATGCTTTTGTTACAGGATGGGTGAGTTACAGGATGAATGGGTTACAGAATGAGAGGGTTACAGGATGAGTTTGTTCAGGATGAGTGGGTTACTTGATTAGTGGATTATCAGATGAGTTTGTTCAGGATGAGTGGGTTACAGGATTAGTGGATTACTGGATGCGTTTGTTACAGGATGAGTGGGTTACAGGATTAGCGGATTACTGGATGCTTTTGTTACAGGATGGGTGAGTTACAGGATGAATGGGTTACAGAATGAGAGGGTTACAGGATGAGTAGGTTACAGGATGAGTGGGTTACAGAATGAGTGGGTTACAGGATGAGTGGGTTACCTGATTAGTGGATTACTGGATGCTTTTGTTACAGGATGAGGGGGTTACAGGATGAGGGGGTTACAGGATGAGTTTGTTCAGGATGAGTGGGTTACTTGATTAGTGGATTACTGGATGCTTTTGTTACAGGATGAGTGGGTTACAGGGTGAATTTGTTAAGCACGAGTTTGTTACAGGATTAGTGGATTACTGGATGAGTTTGTTACAGGATGAGTGGATTACCAGATGAATTTGATACAGGATGAGTGAGTTACAAGATGAGTGGGTTACTGAATTTGTGGATTACTGGATGAGTTTGTTACAGGATAAGTGGATTACCAGATGTGTTTGTTACAGGATGAGCAAGTTACAAGATGAGTGGGTTACAGGATGAGTGAAATACAGGATGAGTGGGTTACAGGATGAGTGAATACAGGATGAGTGGGTTACTGAAGTTGTGAATTACTGGATGAGTTTGTTACAGGATTAGTGGATTACCAGATGTGTTTGTTATAGGATGAGCAAGTTACAAGATGAGTGGGTTACAGGATGAGTGAAATACAGGATGAGTGGGTTACAGGATGAGTGAATACAGGATGAGTGGGTTACGGAATTTGTGGATTACTGGATGATTTTGTTACAGGATGAGTGGGTTACAGGATTAGTTTTTTACAGGATGATTGGGTTATTACAGGATGAAGTGATTTTTTAGGCAAATTTTATCCTTAACATATCTACTTTTTTAATACTGTTAATAGTACCAATGATGCCTGAGTGAACATAAATGTAACATAATGAATAACATTTTGTGTAGTCAGGCCAGTGGTAATTCAATTATACTTTAAATGGGAATTGTCAGTATACCACTTTATTATAGTAAATTGTGTATTGCATCATGTGATTCTGTATCTGTTTAAATTAATAGTCACACTTACACATGATTTGATATTATTTGGTAGAATATTGAACACATTCTTGTTTGACATTGAGATCTCTACTGCTTCATCTGTTGTTGTCAGGATAATGGAATAGGGGAGTGGTATGCTTGTCTGCAGCATACTGACTTGGTGAGCTAGCACCTAAGCAAAATATTGCCAAAAGAGCAAGCCTTAGTACACAAAAGGCCATAATATCCACTTGTATATGTTATGTATCTTAGAATATCCATGGAGATTAATAATGTCAGTCTTGCCAAAAAAAGCAGAAAAATTGCAGATGTGATGATAAACGGTATAAAAACCAACCATTCATGTTTTAACAAAATTCATTGTGAAATCTCCACCTTTTTCTAACTTGAACCTTTCTTTTCATCTATATCCTATTCAAGTCATTTCTGTTGTGACACAATCTCAATATATTTTTTCATTGTTCCTGTTTTAAGGTTGTGGATTTCTCAATCAGTTCCTGACACATTTAAAATAAAATAACTTTCATTAAAGTTGGATAAATTTTAATATTAATCTTAACAGTAATTCTTTTTATTTAATCATATTTCAATGGCCTTGAAGATTTTGTTGTTGTATGTTCATTTAATCCAGTTGCAGAATCTAAACCAGAAAATGATATGGTAGCTGAGTATCAAGCTGAAAAACAAAAGTATGTCAACATGAAGAAACAGTCAAAAAAAGGTTCAAGTCGAGAAGAAATGACATTAGCAATGTTATCAAAATTTCAAACAAAACTACGGTCAGCCTCAATATTAGGGGGTAACTATGACGATGATGAGGAAGAAACAAAGGAAGAATCGGAAGAAGGGGAGAAAAAAGAAGAACATGATGATGTTGGAGATTTTTCTTGGTATGTTCGGGAAAATGTGTTATTAATTTAGAGGTTTTCATTTATTTAGATGAATTACATGTGTTGTAAAGATACAAATTGTACATTCTTGTAATTACGTTAGTATGAAACATATCTTGACATCAGGCCCAGGCCCCAGTTTCACAATCATTCCTTAACTTAGGCTTCTTTAACTTAAATTTAGCAAATTTTTACTATCTCATTTTGGATTACAAATAAACATTTTTGATAAAACTATAAATATTTGTTACAAGCTTTGAAGTGATCTTCTAAATGACGTACCTCTTAAATTCCATAATATCTCAACATCTAACAAAATTATTAACATTTCAAATTTACTAGATTAAGTTGAGGAAAATCTTAGTACATGTACATGTATAGAAATAATTGTTTAGCTGGAGTCAGTTGTTAAAAGCTCAGTATTAGCTCAACCAGTTTGTTAGCAAGAAATTTTGTCTTGATTATCATTCAATATTTTTAAAATTTCTGTTCAAAAGTTAAAAATTTTTACAATACAATTTTTTTTAAATGGAAAGTAATTTAGTCAAAAAACATACGACCTGTTTTTCTCTCATCAATATTTTAAAAATTTAAAGTTTTATGAGACAGTTTTTTGTTTTGTTCAACACACATAACTAATCAATTTAAATTTAGATATTCAGTTTTAGCTGTGTAATGGCATAAAAATTGACATTGAAATATTCCCTTTGTGAGTTGAGCATATACTCAGTTGAGGGAATGATTTTGAAACTTGGGCCAGATTTTTAGGTAAAGTATTTATTGGTTTGATTAAAAACAAATGATTTTCTGTTGGAACAATGTTATCAAATTCAAACAATAAACTCTCCTTCATTTTTCTGATATACATGTTCTGGAAAATCTTTTTTAATAGCAGTTTGACCATCCCTTATGTCCCAGTCAAGAGTCTTTCATTTCTATCAAGGTTGTAGGTTCTGGAGTGGTAGAAGAAACCATATTTCCTAGAAAAAACCACTGACCTTCGGCATAACAATTTATTAGTGATAAACATTTTTAAACACTGAAGTGGAAAAAAATCTGGAGAGGATTTCATTCTCAACATTTAAAAAAAATTATGTGGTAAAATGAAGGAATAACCATATTCCCAATCTTACATGCATCAAAAAAGATTACAAGTATTAAGTTTTTACTTTAAAGATTTCCAGTATTACATTTTTACTATAAAGATTATATTTATTAAGTTTTTACATTAAAGATATCCTATAAGTTTGACTTCAATTGCTTAAGCAGAATGTATGTTGAGAGAATATTGAAGTGACTTGTATTTCAGATGTTTGTTATAACATCACTTTAGATTGAAACAGAACTTAATTTTCCAAATCTTATCAATAGACAGGCCTTTTTTTTTTTTTTCTTTTTTAAGATTACTCCACTTTAATCTTTGTGTATAAAAAAAGATTGACTTAACACATAGATTTTGAACAGCATCTTATTTTAAAATGTGTAACCTTCCTGGATTATTGCCAGTTGTATATTTTTATGATCATGCAAAACTCCCCTAACATCATTTTTGTTGATGTGTGTAAAGAACCCCAAAAGCAAAATATTGAATACAATAGTATTTGAACTGGAGTCTTTGTGTATACAGTGTAGAGTAATGATGTTTTATGTTCCAGTCAAAATGTTGTTTTTAATTATATCAGTCAGGTTTGGGATGATTAAAGAAATCAAAAAAGAAACCTACCTACAAGCAAACTGATGATTTTCTCACAATACAGTCTTTCCCACTTGTCAAATGGACCTAGGTGGTAAATAAGCTTGTACTTTAGACCGCTTGACAACTGAGGCTCTATTTGCAGCATTTGATTTTCAAGATCAGTTAACATATCATATTAACTCTATTTTCAGGATGAGGCATAAACTGATATTTGAAAATGAAGCACAAAAGAGAAAAGTTATTGATGCAAATGTAGCAGAATTGGACAGATATGAAATCTTTGATCCAAGAAATCCATTAACACAGCGTCGACGAGAGGCTAGTAAACAAGCTCTGAAAGATAAAAGATGAAAGTGATTAAAAAAGACCAAGTGTTTTTATATATATCAAGTTAATCCATCCATGGCTGTTACAAGGGTCTCGGAATTGAAATTCTTGAACATAAGCAGTATGTGATGAAAATGGTTTAAAATGCTGTTTCTTTCAAGTCATTTCATTCATGATTGTAAGATCTTAGAATCTACTAATTAAAAAGGAATTAGTTTGATTAATTTGTGATTAATTGATCTTTGAATCAAATAGTTTGACTTAGAAGTGGATTGTTTTAAAACATTACATTTATTGGTGAAAGGATTTACAGTTTTTCTGCATATGACTGATTGAAGATGGTTTGTGAACTGGTACTACAACTGTCATTTGTATTGTTATAATGCCATCCTCAACAGTAGTAATTTTAATTGAAATATTAAGATATATATCATATAAAAGATCATATTTGCTGACACCAATGAAGACATCTAAAAATGCATATTGTTTGAGTCCCTGTATTTGTGGCAGTGAACTATGCAAAATATCCATGGAAAATCCAATTAACTTGAATAAGTTTGGGTTTTTTTTTATATTATTTGTGTCTAGTCATAACTGAAAATAGATATGCACATCTACAATTCTCAAGAATATTTTTTTAGATAGTAAATTGTTGCGGCTATGGGGATTTTAAATGTCTAAAATGGCAATGTTGAACCTTAAGGTGATGTTTTTGGTGACTCATTACGCCATATGTGCAAAAGATTCCATCATTTGCACTTGTTTTTCAACATGTAAAATCCTCATAGTTGCAACTTCACACTGTGTTCAGAATTATCCCATGGTTATTGCAGATGCACTCATGCACATATCAATTTCCTGTTACACCTAGACTCAAGTAAGTGAAAGATTGTGAACATAATTTAACTTAATTCATTATTGGATTTTTGTGTTATAAAAGAGTTTAAACAATAAATTGAGAGATATGAGGTTTAAAATGAGGTAGCACAGATAAAGTGGTCATTATCATGTGATTATCATGTGATTTATGTTATCTGTTCTTAAACAAGTTATATGAAAATGAAGCAGCTGCTAAAATGTTAGTAGCTTTTGCAAACTGTAACAATAAATGTTCTTGAAAGAGAGATTAAATTATATGCAACATTCAGGTATTTTGTTTCAGCATAATCAGTATTAATTTTCACTAAGTGAAATTTCACTGAAATACTTAAAATTATGACAGATTTTAGAATAAGCTAATTTTAAGCTAAATTTCAAGTCATCAGCTCACTTTGTAAATCAGGGGAAGCTTGTGGTATGGTAAAGCTTGTGTACATCCTTGCATTTGTATAGTTTAGTGTTCTTTTCTAAACCACACAAGGCCAGTTGAAAAAAAAAACAAAACAAAAAAAACACACTTAAAACACAAAATGCAGGTAGGCCTTATTGGGTCTCTAGTTTTGTATTTCTTTTTCATAACATTTTTAGATACCTGTGCCTTTCATACAAGCATGAATTTTTTCAGATTTCTTGTAAAATGTAAATTGCTGGTCTTTTTTACTCTTCTCTATCCCTATTAGACCTTTCTGATATATTGATTTACAATCAATTCAAAGAGCCTTGGTGACAGAGTGGCCTAAAGCATGTGCTTATGGATAACACTGCCTCTCATTGCTTAGGTTTGAATCCTGCTTGGGCAGATCATAGTGAGAGAAAGTTTGTCAGTTCACTGAACAAATGTTGTTGGTTTTTTGGGCACTCTGGTTTCCTCCACCATCCTAGTCCAGAGCTGATGCCTCAATATGTGACTTGAGAAATGGATATCAAAAGTAAATTGATCTGACAGACTTTGCACTCTTCAGTAAGAAAAATGAGCTGATCAGCACAGTCTCCACAAGATGAATTATTCATCAGAAATTGAAGTGGACTTTTAAAATTTTTTGTTTAAATTGATCAGTAGGTGGAAATTCTGCAGGTGACCCCAGTTTATTTTCTATCTTATGAATGCTTCCAACTTTCTTTTGTAATGAAGAATATTCAACAAGGGTCAATATTTTTTTGTTACACCAGGCCATGTATATGTCCATGGGTTGAACCTGTAATAGTTTTGATTGAGGAATGTTGTTTAAAAGCCCCAGTCAAGATGAATGGAGAAATGAAGCTGTTCCGATAGCTTACTTTTAGAGCACTTTCCAATATTGAGGGGGTCTGGCCGGGTTCAATCTTCAGTCCAAACTATCCTTTTCCCCATTCTTGATACAGGTTTTCAATTCCTTCATTTACGATTGACATCATGAGGGAATGACATTAAACGATGGTTATCTATAGTATTGGAGGGGCCAATAACAGCCTACATGATCAGTACCAAAATATTTGACTGGGAGTTTTCGGTCCATATAAACATCTTTCAGACACATTATATTCCAGTTTTGAGAGCGGTAGCCTACTTTGCAACAAGTGGGAAGTCAAGCAAACAAACCAACCCATGATATATTTATTGTTGGTGTATTTTTGGTGTAATGCTACTTTGATGCTTGTATTAAAAGATATTTGTAGTAGATCTTAAAAGCCCAGGTATAAATATAATGCTGAAAATGTTTATGTAATATGGTATATGTTCGGTATGTTGTAATTGTACAATTGGGTGAAATAACGGAATTTGAAATCCCTAGCCTAAAAGCAATTTGCAACTGTCAGGAGCAACAGAAAAAGATAAATTTGTCAAGACAAGCTACATGTATGAAAGTATGTAATATAAACTAGATAGACCATCAATGCAATTATTAATTCATTAAGTCTTTATTGGATGTAAACATTAAACATCATTTGTATAAAGTCTGAATATGATTCAAATGTATAGTGAATCTTAAATTTGATATAAGATGATAATTTATTAGATAAGTCAGTTGACAATTCCATTGTTGATAATATTCATCTTGTAATTTTAACTTAATTGTACAAAAATTAGGAATTAAAATATCCTGTTGCATTCACATTTATGCTAAACCAAGCCATTCTAATAAATACTTAACCCGTGATGCCAATTACGAACATTATAGTTACAATTATTATCGGCACTAACTTGTAATATATTATGATCCTTATATAATATATTATAATCACCCTTCAAAAATTTTAACCAGTATTTAATTATTTTTAATTTCCTGACAAAAGAGAGAGGAAATCTTCCTAACGTATCATAAACTCTGTTATCAGAATATTTTCAACCTATAGGTTGACATTTTGTACAATATTTTAAATGAAGACAGTTAATTGCATTTGCCGGATGAAATCACAAAACTTCTGTATCATTATGGAAAAAAGGCGAGAACAAAGTATCAAAAATGTGTAAACTAATAAAAATGATAAAAAACAATTCACATGTAACATTAAAAAAAATTGTAAACAGATTTGGTGCCAATGTCACATATTGATTGTTTTGTTTGATTCCATTTACCATTTGTGGAGAGATCAATTGACACCAAGATAAGTATAGCTCTTTAGATCAACAAATTTACCACCATTTTGAAAAAAAAAATTATAACCTTTGTTTTATCAGTATTGACCTCGATATTCCATTTATCACAATAATCCAACAATTTATTAACCAATAATTATAACCTTTTGATCTGGCCAAAAAAAATAATGATAAATAAAATAAAATAAAATAAAATAAAATAAACTCGGATATAATTTTTTAAAAAAAGTAAACCATTCACCTAAAAATCAGGCTGATCATTTTGATGGAAATGTAATGGTCAGACAAAACAGCGGCCGGAAATATAATCAAAACTGAATTCAACGGAATTTTCACATTTTTTTCTATAATGATAAAGCAACAAAAGCAATGCTGCTAGTTATAATGTACATACGAAGCAGTGTCGCGCGTTAAAAATGTACTAGTCTGGTGATGTAACGCGTGAAATATGCACCGATCCCGAAATAAAAAATTTATTGTCAACCTGGAAAGTACTCAGAATTATTAACATTTAAAATTCTTGCATATCATTTATAAACAATAAAAATATTATTGGTGATTACGGTTTACCTTGTTTGACACCACAACAAGATTTGAAATATTCTAAAAAAAAACAATACCAAATTTTACATTATTTAACATTTCTATACATCGGTTTAAAGATAACACTCTAAGAGCTTTACTCCTGCACACAACAAATTATATCAAAGTATGTTTCTGTGTATCAAAAGTTTTCTTAAAGTCTACAAAATGCAATATATTTCTCTTTTATTTAAAATCCTTGTTACTAAGGAGTTTAATATAAAAATACAACTAGTCGTAGATTTTGTTTTAGAAAAACCAAACTGATTTATATTTACAACATTATTTTCAACCCATTTCATAATCTTTTATTCAATACCGAAGTAAACACTTCTGAAATTACATTATCAAGAGTAATACCTCTAAAATCATTTAAACTAATTAATTTTTATCTTGTGCTCAGGAACAATCAAATCATCAGACCACAGGTCGGGATAAACACCGTAAACAAAGACATAGTTAAAAATAACAACTACTATCAGTCTATAATTGTTTGTCATATACATATTTGGAGAACAAGCTTCAGTATTTAAACAAAGTCATTCAAAAAATATAAACAATCAATATAAAATTTACTGACCTAATAGGAAAAAATTACCAGACTTATTAAAAAAGTGTCTAATTCCATGCATAACACAATTTTATTTTAGTGTTTCAACAAGATAACAAATTCACTATGTTCAAAATATCCCTTTTACACCATCCTAGATTACAACATAAGATATGAGTGAGTAAGTAAGTAAGTAAATTATTTATTATAGTGACATGTGTAACTACAAATACATGTATAAACAAATCATATTACATATCATTACACCCGGCCCAAGGAGCCTATAAGTCACCTTGAATAATGCTAATAATCTTAATATATTTTCACATGACTGTACACCTGAAATATAGAAATCATGTAAAGCATCGTCAAGAATATTAAAGACATATTTTCATGTAAATATAATATATATCTATATTAAAGCAAGTGTATTACTTGGATTGACTGGCAACAAATCTATGTACCAGGTTTTGTCGTTTGGTGAATGCAAGATATGATGTCATGATTTGAATATTTGTGATGATCATGCCTTAAAATCCAAACAATAAACACCTAATGTCTTTCCTACATTTTTCTAATAGAAAAAAATCAAAAACTTTTTTTCTATTTCTATTGGACATAGATTTCATTTAAATTTAGTACTATGTAGTAAGAAAATGTGATTTGCAAATTATTTCATTTGACCCTTATTAACCTTTTAAGACAATAGAAATTAAGGAAATACAAGACTATCTACTTGTATATATACTTGATGCTTTCAATACATATTTTACCGTTTTCCATTTCGTTTACTACATTCAGAGTTTCAAAAAGTGTAATTTCGGCATCTATTATTTCATCTAAAATTTTAACAATATCACAATAGTCATAAACAACATCATTATTAACATTGCTACACATACCTGTAGTAATGATGAAAATTACTAGCATTCAAATTCTACTTTATAGTACATTGATAAATTACCACCAGCATTCCCCCTACCTTCCTTTGTCTTCTTATTTTTTGAAAACTTGATATTTTGATTTATTACTAACCATGTACCGGACAAAAAACACAAAGTCAATATCACTGATAAATTTAAAAAAAAAAAAAGTAGCATGTCTATTAAGTCCATCGATATTCCCTGACATAAAACTATATTCAGTGTCTCTTTGACCTGTTCTATGCCTCAATACCGACTTCTTATTGATCTCTACATTCAATCCTATTGATGAAGAGACTATCCAACCACTAATTTCAGTGCATTACCATTTTCACGTTCTTTTTGCATTACCTGCATTAATCTTCGTCGTTTTTCCGCAATTTCCTTTAAAAATTGGTCACTTATAGCATACTTCATGTTTTAATCTCTGTTGACAAACACTCTCCTTTTAGCTATATAACAATGAGTTGAGTTGAGTAATGGCGTTTAACGTCCCAGTTAAGAATATTTCACTTATATCGAGACGTCGCCAGCTATAGGCGAAAGTGCAGAAATTTTGCCTGTGCGTTGCTCTGATGGCATTATACAGCAGGGTTCTTTATCGTGCCACGCCATGACACGGGACCTCGTTTATTTCAAGTTCCCACCCGCAAGAACCGTGACTTTCATCGTAATTCAGAGTGCTTGGCGAAAGAACAGTCACTACCAACTTTTAAATCTTGGGTCAGACCCGGCCGGGGTTCGAACCCACGACCTTCCACTTTATATAACAATGAAATTTTGCACCTATTGGACGGGGCTTTCCGTTACTTGACATATTTTTGCTACCTATTCTATGAGCACGATCAATCTGAAATTTATTGTATCCATCTTAAGTTCATTTACACAGAAGTTCTTTACCAAATCGATACAATTTTCATTCGGACAGGGTACAGGGAATTGGAAGTCAATAAATTCTATACCATGCAGTATATTTGACGATGAATGGATAGAAATGTATTTTTTTTTAAATGAACTCTTTTTGAATTCAGGATCGCTTGTTGAAACAATTTACAATTAAAAACCCAAATTTATTGAAATTAACATATAATCATATATTATGTTTAAGGAAATGTTTTGGTTTAATTGGTAATATGTTATATAATATGATAACATTAAATTACACAATATGCCCATAGAATGTGTGTTTTATATATATATATATATATATATATATATATATATATATATATATATATATATATATATATATATATATATATATATATATTCTTTAAACATTTAAAAGATACTTAAGTATTTTCATATGTAATTTTTAGGTTTGCTTGGTGGCTAAATCGTCCCGTTATCCACGTTCTAGTGTCACATCAGAGTAAACTACTGGATTAACATAATCAATACATTTATTTTAGAACAAGTTCGTTTTATCTTTAATATAAAGTTTATCTTAATAACGGTTTGCCTTCGAAAGCGTTTAATTTATATATATTTACAATCTAATTATCGGTGCCTAGATGAAGTTTTACGACTGACTGACGTTATTTTCCAATGAACAGTTAAAGTGTAAATAGTTCCGAATGGCGTAAGAATATCTGAATATTTGCAAAACCAGCAAATAGTCTCAGTTGATATTTCCACTTTCTTATCTTCCATTCAGTCTGGTATACTTACGAATTCATCATTTGCAAATTGTAATTTTACTTTTAACATTCATAATTAACTTAAAAAAAATTGCATTTGACAAGAAAAATAAAATGAAACGAAAGTTGTTGTTTTTTCTTATTCTTTTATTTATAATTATGAATGGATGTGATTGTAAATATAAGGATTGATATTTGTTTTTGAATCGGTAAGGTATGAACTGTTAAAAGACGCAATGGGGCCAATCAATCATAAACCGCTTCGCGGTTTATGATTGATTTACAAGTGTTCTTAATAACAGACTTTTAGCATGGGTTGAAAAATATGATGTTATGACGGACGCACAATTTGGTTTTCGTCCAGGTCTTGGAACACGTGATGCAATTTTTGCTCTACAAAATCTTTATTAAATAAAAATAGGTTGTATTGTTGTTTTATAGATTTTTCTCGTGCGTTTGATTCCATAAACAGGTCATTTTTATTTTACAAATTGTCTAAACTTGATATTAAAGGTAAAATTTTGTCACTTATTAAATCAATGTATAGAAATGTTAAATCCTGTGTTACTGTTGATGGCTTCTATTCACAACATTTTGCAAACAATATGGGCTTAATGCATGGGGAGGTTATTTCCCCTATGCTTTTTTCTTTGTATGTAAATGACTTTGAAATTAACTTTTTAACAAAAACGGATTGTTGTTATGAATTACAAGAGCTGTCATTTTTTTTATTTATGTATGCTGACGATTTAGTGTTGTTTTCTAAATCACAATCAGGTCTACAGAGTATGCTTAATATATTACATAAGTATACTTTAGAATTTAGAAGTTAATATTAATAAAACAAAAATCATAGTTTTTCGTAATTGTGGTCATGTAAAAGATTCTGAGAAATGGTTATATTGTGATAATGAAATAGAAATAGTGGATCAGTTCAATTATTTTGGTTTTCTGTTAAATTATAATGCTAGATTTCATGTAAATCAACAACATTTTGCACTACAAGGTAGAAAGGCAATGTATGCTATCAAAAGTAAAATTAGAAATTTATTTTTAAATACAGAAACAATGTTGTCGTTATTTGATACTTATGTGTCCAGTGTATTATTATACTCTTGTGAAGTGTATGCAATGCATGAAGGCAAAGCTTTAGAACAAGTCCATTTTGATTTTCGTTAAACAGTTTTGGGTGTTCAAAGTTCAACAAATAATGCCATGGTATACTTTGAATTGGGTAGATTGCCACTGTCTGTAATAAGAAAATTACGTATGTTTAAATATTGGTTTAATTTGTTAAATTCAAAAAATTGTATTTTATATAATGTTTATCGATTTTTACTACTTTAGGCCAAAAAAATCCCTCAAATAAATTTATATGGCCTAATTTTATAAAGAAAGAACTAGAGTCTCTTGGTCTTGGTCATATATAGTTTAATCAAAATACCTATTGTCCTAAATTAGCTTTGTGTGAAATTAAACAGAGGCTGGAAGATGTATGTAAACATGTTTTATACTCATCAATTCAATATGCATCAAAATGTACAATATATAATTTTTTAATTGATAATTTTACCTTACAGTATTATCTATGTAAACCAATTCCTAATCCTTATAAAAAATTGTTGTCATTTAGATTATCATCACATTGTTTATCTATTGAAACAGGTCGTTACAATAACAAAAAACGAAATGAAAGATGTTGTAGTTTTTGTAATGGTTCTATTGAAGACGAATACCATTTTATTTTGGAATGTAAAACATATGTACACCTTAGGAAGCAGTTCATAAAACCATATTATTGGGTAAAACCTAGCATGTACAAACTTATTCAATTACTTATTGTTAACAATATAAAACAATTACGTAATCTTGGTAAATATTTATGTAAAGCCTAAAAAAATTCGTAATAATGTTTGATTGTCTCTTATGGTATTTATTATCCCTCCTGATATACACTTGTATGTATTATTTATTGCTTACTGTCTATTTGTTTGTATATTTATGTATCCAATAAGTTGTATTAATTACTTACGGAATAAAGTGAATTGAAATTAATAATAATAATAATAATAATAATAATAATAATAATAATAATAATAATAATAATAATAATAATTTATATATTGTAAAATATTAAAAATTCAAAGTTCACATACATACATGTACATGTATTAGAAAATTTTTATATCCGGCCACATCTGACCTACGAGACACTACATATGGTATCTATAATTAAAATACATGGGGGAAATATAAAACATACATTTGTCCATAACACTAAAATATTTGGTCATATAAAATAGTTGGGCATGAGTATAAAAAGTAAGGCTGCTAGTCACCGCTTAAAACATCATACATAGGCATTAAAACATCTACGTCTGGCGATCATATTGAATAAAAAATACCATGTTTTTGTCGGACCTCAGCAACATTACAAGACATAATAAAATTCAATTTATCCGAAATCTTTAAAATTGGATTTTAAATTATTACATAGGTTAAAAAGTGAGTATCTTAAATCGCTATAAGAATGACAGTCAATTAAAACATGTTGTTCGTTTTCAACTTCTGAAATATTACAATATATACAAATTCTATTTTGTAACGGTGTAGGCGGTTTAGTGTATCTACCTGTTTCTACCGCAATTGGGAGAGAACCACTTCTGAACTGGCAAACTAATCGTCTGTGACATCGCGGTATCTGGTTACATGTAATACATGTTTCTAATGAAATGTTATTCTTGTATTGTCTATATGTTCTAAGTTTGTTACCATTTAAACACTTGTGGTCATTAAACAATTGGCAATGCCATTCATTGTTATCTATAATATTAAAATTTTGTAAAATATTTTTAACTACCACTTCAGTTGGAATATTTATGTCCCACACAATATCGTGTGCCTGTATAGTGTCTATAAAACCTGAAACTTTACGGAACCAACCCTTAGCCTTGCGTGAAGAGAGAACAAATCGCTTATAAATCATCCTATTACAGTCATGAATACGAACAAGTTTACTGAATTGTCTAATACACTCTATCTTTTGTTTAGAGAAGCAAGATAACCAGTTTATATCACCTCTAACTGAAATATTTGATGTGTATTTACCAACACCGAGAAACATTGTACATGCCTTGTTCTGCACAGAATTAATACAGGTAAATTGTTTTGTCCCCCAAATCCCAGCATAATAAAACAAAATTGGCTCGACCATGCTTTTATAAAGTTTTGTAGATACATTATACGAAAAGTCACCATAACATTTTAACTTCGAGAACACCGTTCCAAGCTCACAATTAGCTGATTAAGACTGTACTTTAGAAGTTTTCTGCATGTCCAAATCTTCATCAAGCCATAGGCCTAGGTAAGGTACGTATCCGAAAAGTCAATAATAGACTCACCACATTTGAAAATATGTTTTGAATGTTCCTGAGAGGGTATACGGTAATGCACTACTTTAGTCTTTGTTGGGTTAATAAGAGTTTCCATTTTTTACACCAATTATTTAGCACTGTTAAAAGTTTATCCATTGACTGTTCATCAGGCGCGATGAGCGCAATGTCATCTGGATATAAAAGAATTGAAATATTTGTTCTATCAACACTCAGTCCACACTATCGGTGACTAGATCGTCAATAATAAAGAGAAATAATGTTGGCGACAACAAGCACCCTTGATTCACACCTGAATTAACGTCAAACCAATTTGTTAAGATATTATTCACTTTAACAGAACTTTTAACACCATGGTATAACCCTTGTAATGCAGATTTACCAGAAATACCCAACATTTTTAGCTTATACCACAATTTGATTTGCATTGATTTGACCCATTGCCTCCTTTAACAGTTTATACCTTGATAACCGATTCAAAAACAAACGTCAATCCTTAACTAACTAGCTCATTGCGCTTGGCATCCGTTGGCTAATGATATCCTTCAATTCTCTTCTCATTTTTTCGTCTGTCGATTTTCTACTGTGACGTTTTTCATTTTTACAACTGTACATCGTAAGAGACATGGACTGACCTGTCTGTGAAGCCAACTCTGTCCATGTCTCGTAAGTAAACGTTTGGATGGTTACTTGTTCTTTGGCATGTAAATTGTACAGACCTATTTTATTTTCATTTTTATTTTTGCTGCTTATATATAACCCTGCAAAATGGATATCAATAGTTAAAAAGATCTGATGGCGTTCAAAGTCATCAATAAGATTAATGATCTCACCAGCACAGTTTCCACACGGCGAATAATTTATCAGAATTTTTAAGTGGATTTTTTTTTGACTTATCTTTTTTTTAACTGGTCAATAAGTAAAATTTCTGCATGAGAATTATTATTTTCTATCCTTTGGTAACCTTGCAACCGGTCGTCTGATTCTTGCCAAAACAAAATTGTTTCTTTTGGCCAATCTTCTCCTTTGAAACGGGTAAGCCAAAACACATCAAAATCACGTGGTGTTCCCACTCTAAAACACAGAACAAGTCAAATATTTCATACTTAAACGTTAACATTTTCATCAATTTAGATTTCTGAAAGTACTGTCATGTGTTCACTTTATGAAATAATGCAATTCAATAGTAATACATGACAATCTTGTCATATTGCATTATTTAATAAAAATTTTAAATTAGCACTTGCCAGTACATGTAGTATTCAATTTAAGTCAATACCATCACATGGGACAGTCATAAATCGAAACTTTAGTTTCATTGGATAACCGAACATGTTCTTCGGACAGACAATGCCTTATTTGTCTCATTTTATATATAACTATAATAACTATTAAAACTAACAAGTGGAGTTGATAATAAGATATATGAAACCTCTTTCAAAAATATGTAAAAATGTCTATATATAACTATGAAATAGTAAAGGAATCGACTGAACAAAGTTGGATGCACCTTCAATGAGAGAGAGGGAGAGAGATGCCTCAAAAATCAATTTTTTATGCATTTTATGTATAGTTTTACGTAAAAATATTTTTTCACTTAAATCATGTCCAAGATGTTGTAGAAACTATGTCCTACCTTCGGCAAGCACCACCTCGTTGACTCAGTGGTAAAACTTTCGCCTAGAGAGCTGGAGGTCGTGGGTTCTAGCCGCGGCCAAATCGTACATAAGCCTTTAAAATTTGAGATACTGCTTCCTCGCCTGGCGCTCGGCAATGAGAGGGCAGAGTTTTAGTTCACTCCGGGTGCCAGGATAATGGACTGGGAGAGTAGTTTGCTTGTCTGCGACATTCTGACTAGGTAAGCTATTGCATTACTTGATGGCCATAAGTGCGCGCTAGTACACGGTGGGCCATAATGCACACTTGGACATCACAAGCATACACGAACTAGTTCTGATATTAATCCATAGAGATTAACAACCTTGCTCTTGCGAATGGCCAAAAATTGCCGATAAGACGTTAAACAACCTTTCAACCAATCAACCTTCGGCAAGTGAGCTGAGAAACTTACAAACTCAATAATCCGCCTATTGAAATTTCGGCCCAGATTCCAACAGGCACTGTTCAAACCATTTTGCATCATGGCCAATTGTAGTTGCAATATACAATTCTATAATACGACTCACGCGTTTGTTGGTTGATATGCATTTATGTCTTTGTGACCCCGATCGACCATGTGTTTGTCAGGTTGCTCCCCGATGATCGATGGTTTTCTATACCGTATTAGAACTGACTCTCTCGACTCTTAGCCAGGGGGTCAAACACCTGGTCTTGGCAGTCGCCAGTTTGACCTTTTGTTTCAACGTTTCTAGCACTTAATTGGTTTTAACATACACTGAGAAAATGTATTTATTGAATATTTTAATATATCTTACGTGTTGCATGCCCGAGCCATGTTTATTTCTGAAAAAAAAAATTCCATCTATAAAGTGAGAAAAATGCCATGACATGAGTGGCTTTTGTTATGTACTTTAAATATACATTGTCCATTAAACAAGTTTTTATCAGAACAATTAGATATCAGTGTCATGTACCACTTTTTTAATATATCGTTATAATATCTATGATTTGTAACCAACCAGAAATACGTAACATCACATTATATTGTTTGGAATAACAACACCAACGCCTTCGCACACTAGGTACGCGTCGATTAAAAAGGAACAGGGACTTGCGAATTAGTATTATTAACCGCGTACAAAAAATAATAATATTTGGACAGGAGGCACCGAATAATTTTTTTTACACATTTCACATGATATTAATTATTTACAGTTCAAAATTTATTGCTATTTTTAAACATTACTTGAAAAGTGGATGATACAAAGCGTTTTTGGTTGGTGTATATTTTGAATTTAAAATAAGCCGAAAATATCCTCATTGATTTGTAAAACAGTGGATTGCGTATAACTTACCTTGTGAGAAACAATCTGTTATAAGGTAGAAATGATATTAATTGCAAGCGGTATTATTTATATAATCTACTGGAACATGATTATAAAATTTACTAATTGATAACAAAGTTTCAAAGGCCAAAAAAGAGACATTTGTGATAATATTCATACGACATCATACGATATAATTAATCAATAAATTAATTATCATAAACATTTATTAAATGATAACATAGTTCCATAGTCCATGAAAAACTGAAGCACCTGTCATGTGCAGAACTTTGGAATTTTACTAAAATTCTGCACATGACATTTTGTTGTATCTGTAGTTGGAGATATTTGATCTGATGACAAAATGACATCCAGTCGTGTGGTTGCTGTCATTTAATCTAATAATGAAATGGAACCCAGTGGTGTGGCTATAGTCACTGGATAAAATGTCAAAATAACACACACACACACACACGCACACACACACACACACACCTATATTGTATGTTGTTGGTTTATTGGTTGATAAGATTATAAGTAGCCAGAGAATCGGGAAGACCACGGTTAAAAAGTATTTATTTATTTAAAAAATTATTATTATCATTATTTTTATTTATTTTTAGTTCAATCTTATTGACTTGTGTGTGTGTGTTTTTTTTTTTTTATAAAATTCACTGCCAAATACATATTTTAATTTAAATTTCAATATGAAATAAAAAATAATGCTCAAGGAAATCGTTTTATAGATTTAACAAACCACATAATTCCACAGATTCACAAATTTAATTTCATTAGTTTTGTCAGTTAAATACAATCGTAACCGAAAAAAATAATGAAAAATATAAATGTACTTTTGTTTTTCTGAACACCTCCTTTTAATATATGTCAGACAAGAACAGAAACATGCCAAGATTGGTGAAACGCATTCGATTGTATGGGACAGTAAAATATGCCAGTCGATGTTTACCTTTAACTACGAAAGCCTATTAGGCTCATGAATAAAAAAAATTAAAAGGCGTAATAACGCGAAATAAAGGCGTAATAACGCGAATTTAAAGGCGTGACTGCTCTATATATAGACAAAAAGGCATTATAACGCCTTTCACTTCGCATTATAACGCCTTTCAATTCGCGTTATTACACCTCTCAATTCGCGTTATTACACCTCTCAATTCGCGTTATTACGCCTTTCAATTCGCGTTATTACGCCTTTATTTCGCGTTATTACGCATTTCAATACGCGTTATTACACCTTTATTTCGCGTTATTACGCCTTTTATTTTTTTTTTTTTATTCATGAGCCTAATAGGCTTTCGTATTTAACAATAATATAGAAATAGAGATAATAAAGGTATAAGTAAATAGAGTATTACTGTTTAACCACCCGGTTAAGATTCTTTTATGCAAGACAGTCAATCAGTCAATTGTGGGATGGTTGAGGCAACCGCAAGACCCGAAGAAATCTTTCTTACATGCATCAGGATATGGACCGAATGGGGTTCGAGCCAAGTGGTTCCGAAGAGCTTTGATCCGTAAGCGCGCTCTTAGACGAATCAACAGAGTCGAACTTCTGTATAGCTTTTGTAATGTAGTTTTTTTTAAATATCATTCGTTCTGCACTTGGTTGCTATGTCAAATTCACGTAATTTTAACTGCCAAAATACGATCACGACTCAAAACGTAAATACTATTCACGTGTCTATTTTTTGTCCTTATGACGCATTGACTGACATTATTTAACTTTCACCTGATGTATCGATTATCTTTAAATCGATAAGATACGTATCACACAGTAAATAAGATAGCACACAGTAATAAGATGGCACGCGGTGGTAAATAACGGATACTGTCACCTGACTAACTCTATTCGTGTCACATAGATACTGATATGGTTTTAACGGGTAAAAACAATGGTAGTTAGCTAAATTCCGAATAAAAAGTACTAATACGATTACCAATGTTCATTTTTATCGTCATACTAGTAACTTGTAATTTTGTTGGATTGGGTATCATCATTCTTCTATCATTTCGGATTGACGTTTAAGAATGCTTGTATTGATTGATTTATTGCATTTTACCTCCCAGTCAAGAATATACGTCACCAGCTATAGGTGAAGTAGTCGACATTTGACCATTGCAGTGCGTTAAGGCCAATGTGCAGGGATGTTCTTTAGCATGATACGCCTGTCGTGACGTGTGGCATCGGTTTTTAAGGCCTCCTCTTAAGGACACTGTGACTTTCATTTCTAAATAAACATTGCTTGGTCAATAAAAGTCACTATCTATTTTCAAGTCTTGTGCAGACCCGGCGGGGTTCAAACCCCGGTCTCTAATATATACAAAGCGAGCACTCTACCAACTAAGCTACCAGTGTGGTGAAGGATGTTTGTAGGACCTTATGTTACTGACATACAATGGGTTTTTTATGTTACTTATGTTTGAAGCTTGTGGGTTAAAACTTTTTATTAGGTCTTGATCTTGATTTCCCCCATTATTCCATGAAACAGAAATTTTAAAAAAACCAGTTTCTAGTATTTAGCAGTGATTTTTTCAATGCAGTTTTTTTTATAAGAGATGCAAATCACAGATTTACTATGGATTGTGGCGTGTTTTACGTGTTTAATAGATAATAACGAAATATAATGGACAAGTTATCGGTGAAAGTAGGGTACCAGCTTTGTGAACTCAACTCCATCTACAGTTTTCAACCAAAAACCTTGAAACTTCACAGAATGTTTCTATATATATTGAAGATGTGCACCTAATTTTATGGAAATATTTCAAGATTTTTTTCCCATTTTTCCAGACTTTGAAACTTAGTCACATTTTAGGAAGTATTTGAACTGGAGGTACTTACTTTGTGAACTCAACTCCTTCTACAGTTTTCAATAAAAAACCTTTAAACTTCACAGAATGTTTTCTATAAATATTGAAGATGTGCACCTGACTTTTTGGAAATATTTTAGAATTTTTTCCCCATTTTTCCAGACTTTGAATCTTAGTTAATTTGTACTGTATATATCACCTGGCTTCATAGCAATTATAGCAGTTTACAAACACCCAAATGCCAATCCGAAACTTCTTTGGACCACCTTCAGAATATAATTACTTCTGACCACAACCTCATTATACTTGGGGACTTCAATATTGATCTTAAAAAAACCAACATGAAATCATTTACACAGGAAATGTTCAACAAATTCCACCTCGTCCAAGTTTTAAATCAAGAAACAACAGACTACCATTCCCATATTGACCATATATGTACTCATCAAATACAAACTGTCATACTGGTGTTCTAGAGGCATATTGGAGTGATCATAAATGTATTTGGATTGCAATATGATATAAGCTGGTGAGTTACACTGATCTTTCACAGGAATATGGAACTTTGTTGAAAATATTGCTTAAAGCTGCATTAAGTTTTTCAATTTTCTGAATTTTTTTTTTTTTTTTTTTTTTTATCTTCTAACCATGATCCGTGACATTCATTTTCTAAAATTTCATTTCTTTTAGCTGTAAATAAACATAATCCTCTGAGCGGTTGGTCAGTGTTTTACGATGGTAATTATGAGCTTGGAGCATGCGCACGGATGTACGGAAAACCCTAGAATCGAAGGTGAAACATGACAGATTTCATTAATTGTCCTTCATTAATATCCAGATGTATTTGAAATGCGTTATGTATCCCTTACTACGTCACAAATGACAAAGTCAACGAAGTTCTGTGATTAATTTATCGTATTTCGCCGTTTTTAAAGTTGTGTTTAAATGACCCGGGTTTTGATGACGTAACCATGTTCTAATATTAGATCCCAAATGCTGCATCTCGCTGGGTAAATACTGTAATTTCTGTATTTATTCGAGCTTTTATCGTTGAACCAAATGTAACATTGTTCATTAGGAACATCATTAGATTAGCACCGTTTTAATTTTTTCTTTGGAAAACTTAATGCAGCTTTAAAACATCTTAAGGCCCTGTAACACTAGGACATGGTGACTTAAAGTTCATACTGCATCTTAAATTATAAAAAAACCTAGTTGGAACATAAACAATTCCATTCTGGTTAAATGTTTAGCTTAACTGGCTTCAAAGGATGTATTGAAACCTTTATGCCATTACATCCTACTGTGACAGGTTTTAAATTTCAAATCTTAAAAAAAGGATTGTTATACATAGATCTACATAAAAGAAAACTACAAAGATGTTTATGTTCTAAAAGTCATTGGTTTATTAGCTACTAGATGAAAAGTGTGGAAAGCTAGCGGCTGTCACCCTGTTGCCTATCTGTCCTGTACTGTCCATCTCATCCTGTCCATTCCAATGTAAAGTTTCTGGTGCACATTTTTTAATTTACTGTAGCTTTAGAAAATGTTAAAATGGTTGAGATTTTCCTTATACATACATACATACATACATACATACATACATACATATATATATATATATATATATATATATATATATATATATATATATATATATATATATATATATATATATATATATAATATGTGTGTGTGTGTGTGTGTGTGTGTGTGTGTGTGTGTGTGTGTGAGGAAAATCTCAACCATTTTAACATTTTCTAAAGCTACAGTATATATATATGTATACTTGTTTCATTACTCTTTCATATATATTGACATTGTTGGGCCTATTCCCCATTTTTCATGACTTTCTGTGAAGTATAAAAACACAACTTTTGCACTTTGCTTTGTGCATCTATTTAAAATTCCTTCCACACTTTACACCAATTCAATAGAAATTTAAAAAACAACCCGGCCCATTGAGTCTTTCAGACCCATTTTTATAAAATAAAAAAGCATAAAGCAGTCAATGCCAGCTCAGTCAGTTTTTCAGTGAAAGACGGTATGCCGATTAGCTGATTTTTTAATTAATTTCTTAAAATATTGTGTTACCATAAATAATATTGTAAGGTAAAGTTGTCTAATAAATATCTACAAGTAATACATTTTGAAGATTTTCAATATATTACAAAGTGCGCTAGCACGGAATCCGGTCTGCTTTTTACCTATTTAGATTTTACGGTTTATAGATTACTTCCTACGGAGTAACAAAATAAATTACACACGTGGTGTGATATTTGTCTGAAAAATGACATTTTTTGATACAATTTTCCGTTGAAATGGGTAAAAAGAAATTTAAAGGCAAACCTGGAGCATCATTAGGTATATCTTTTTATTTTGTTACAAGCGAAAAAGCGGCATCAATGCACGTTTTCTCTAGTCGGTGCCTAATTTTTTAGTAGATATTTATATAGGTATTAGATCCAAACTTGAAATTTAAAAAAAATGCGATATTTACTAGTATGTTTTTGAATTAAAATCAAAATATATTAAAATTATTTTTTGATCAAATACTTATTTGTTACATAATGCTTTAGAGTTATAAAATACTTGAATCATTGTATTTGTTCATTCCTAGCAAATATAGTCCTGAAAATCATGACTCTTAATGGCTTTGCTATATGGATATGTGCCGTTACTGCTGTTATAGCAAAGCCATTAAGAGTCATGATTTTCAGGACTATAGCAAATAGAACTCGGGCAGTGGTGGTCGTCCTGAATATCTTTACTCTCAACAGCTTTGCTATATGGATATACCATTCATAATGTTCAGGACTTGCAGTGGTGGTAGATTGTGAGATGTCTTGAACTAAAAATATAGAAACAGGTCAGAGTAATTAAAGCCCTGGAGTAGATTTAACGCCCTGGGATATTTTTTACATCCAGGGTTTTACTGTGCATGCTAGAAAGCTAAAATTGGATATATTGTTAAAAATACTATATGTCTACAGCTGTGAAAAAGAAATTGAGATGATTTAAATTTAAACAGAGTTATTTGACTTTGAATTTCATACATCCTCAACATCATTCATATAGAAAGTTTTTGGTACTTGTTCTTCAAGAAGAAAGTCATTAAGTAATCATACAATAGGTTCCCTAGACTAGTGATTATATGAAAAACTCCATCTGATTTATGATACTGTTGATTCTATAATAATTTTCGAGTAATTCCCTCACTAATTATCTAATTAATACTTGTTTCTGTGTTTTTTATGTAAAAAAATATTACTCGCAGACTATATTATATTTTGACTGGTTGATTTTCTGTACCATAAGAATTAAGGCTGTCACGTTTACAAAATTTTGTAAACGTTTACACGGATACAAGTAATCGAAACGGAACCGTTTAATCGTCAATATTATAATCATTGTCATTTCCAAATTTATAAGTGAAGTTAGCTCTTACCCGAGACACTTGTTGATTATTTCATGTTTACTTTAAAAACTTGATTATTTGCTGATGCAGATACTTGTATTTTGTCGTGATGTTACCTCAATGAAAAGGAAACCAATAAGATGTCAAAGTGCGCATTATCAGCTGAGTAATGAATCTAATGCTATTTTTAGATGACTTCCGGAAGCTATCATGGGTCATCTCAAAATGGGTTACTGTCTGCTTTATGGCTTATCGGCACCTGACTGATATCGAACATTATTTATAAGACATAAATTAATTCAAAATTGACCTATATATGATATATTCAGATATTTTTGAGTGGGGTTCAATAGGGGGTTCATTTTACCGTTTAAACGAATGTTCAATTTGTAAACATTTACAAGCTGGATTTGAAACGGCATCGTGTACACGTGTAATCGTGACAGCCTTAATAAGAATTTACTGTATTTTAAGATTTTTTGTTACTTCATTGAAACTGATTGGATTTTATGTATTTTATGATTATTACATTTGATCTTCTGTATTACAAGATTTTTTTTAAACTTTCATTATGACTGATTTTTTAAAAATATATTACAACTGAATAATCTACCAAATTTGAAGGGTTTTTTTTTAACATTTTTTAATACTGATTTGGTTAAGGTATTTCATATATATCATTCATATTTTTGGTTTTAAGATTAGTTTACTTTCATTGTGAATGATAAATTTTAATGGAAATAGATATTGAATAATTTGTTCAATAAATGTTACTGATATATCTAACAAAATTCAAGAAATACAACATAAATTTTTAATTACTATGCTCACAAGATTTTAAACAAAATTAGTCTTAAAACAATATTTTTAAAAATTACAAAAATATGAAATTTTAGCCTTACAATTACATGTACTGATTCTACAATACTTCTGCAGTGTTATCAATTGTGCATTGTTTTCTGCCTTAGGAATATCTTGTTGATGTTATTGTCTAAATTAAATGATTTTATTGAATCTTTTTTTTTTTTAACACAATCACTGCAGAAGATAGAAGAAAAGCATTACGAGAAGCCAGACGTGAGATTGCTAGAGAAGCTGCTGGGAAAAAGTCACAGCCTAAATACACTGTTGAACAGTTATTGGAAAAGGTAAATAACATGTAGATAAAAAACTTCACTTGTCAAGTTGATGTTGTGATGGTCAGTGGTTTGCTTCATGTGTCAAGTTGGTGTTGTGATGGTCAGTGGTTTGCTTTACTTGTCAAGTTAATGTTGTGATGGTCAGTGGTTTGCTCTACTTGTCAAGTTGATGTTGTGATGGTCAGTGGTGTGCTTTACTTGTAAGTTGATGTTTTGATGGTCAGCGGTTTGCTTCATTTGTCAAGTTTATGATGTGATGGTTATTGGTGTGTTTTACTTGTCAAGTAGATGTTGTGATGGTCAGTGGTGTGCTTTACTTGTCAAGTTAGCTTTTTGATGGTCATCGGTTTGCTTCACTTGTCAAATTGATGTGATGGTCAGTGGTGTGCTTTACTTGTCAAGTTGATGTTGTGATGGTCAGTGGTGTGCTTCACTTGTCAAGTTGATGTTGTGATGGTCAGTGGTTTGCTTTATGTGTCAAGTTGGTGTTGTGATGGTCAGTGGTTTGCATTATTTGTCAAGTTGATGTTGTGATGGTCAATGGTTTGCGCTACTTGTCAAGTTGATGTTGTGATGGTCAGTGGTTTGTTTTACTTGTCAAGTTGATGTTGTGATGGTCAGTGGTTTGTTTTACTTGTCGAGTTAATGTTGTGATGGTCAGTGGTTTGCGCTACTTGTCAAGTTGATGTTGTGATGGTCAGTGGTTTGTTTTACTTGTCAAGTTGATGTTGTGATGGTCAGTGGTTTGTTTTACTTGTCGAGTTAATGTTGTGATGGTCAGTGGTTTGTTTTACTTGTCCAGTTAATGTTGTGATGGTCAGTGGTTTGCTCTACTTGTCAAGTTGATGTTGTGATGGTCAGTGGTGTGCTTCACTTGTCAAGTTGATGTTGTGATGGTCAGTGGTTTGCTTTATGTGTCAAGTTGGTGTTGTGATGGTCAGTGGTTTGCATTATTTGTCAAGTTGATGTTGTGATGGTCAATGGTTTGCGCTACTTGTCAAGTTGATGTTGTGATGGTCAGTGGTTTGTTTTACTTGTCAAGTTGATGTTGTGATGGTCAGTGGTTTGTTTTACTTGTCGAGTTAATGTTGTGATGGTCAGTGGTTTGCGCTACTTGTCAAGTTGATGTTGTGATGGTCAGTGGTTTGTTTTACTTGTCAAGTTGATGTTGTGATGGTCAGTGGTTTGTTTTACTTGTCGAGTTAATGTTGTGATGGTCAGTGGTTTGTTTTACTTGTCCAGTTGATGTTGTGATGGTCAGCTGTTTGCTGTACTTGTCAAGTTGATGTTATGATAATTGAATAAGATTTAGCCTCAAATTGAAAGATATAAGATTTTGATAATTAACATTTCTGTAGATATGTATGTTTCAAATGCTTATTATTTGGAAAGATAAACACATTTAAATACCCCAGAATCCACTTGTTTAAAGCTTCATTAACTTAACCAGTAAGCAAATATTTGAATATTTGATTAGTTAGTATTTTATGAATTTCTGTTTAAAATTTAATGCAACAGTTGTTATAATCATTCCCAAACAATATATAACAAAAACCCTGTGTTCATAATAAATGTAATTAATATTAATAGCCCTTTGAATTTTCACATACCATTTGGTTTGTAAAACTAAAAAAAGCTGTAAACAACCAATCCCTGAAGTTATGAAAACAATATTTTTAGATGACCATATCAAATTGATGATTTACAAATAAAACACATTTGAATGCATGCTACTCCATGCAAACCATGGCTAATTTTATGCTTCATATTATGCTAAAACCACACTAAATTTAAATCAAATGACTTCCATTTCTATCAGAAAATCACTAATTTGGGTGTGTGTGTGTGTGTGTATGTGTGTGTGTGTGTGTGTGCATATTGTTTTGGTATTCCAGTCTATCAAGATTTGTCAAGTTAATTGGCTTTAAGTTTAACCCTCAGACAAAATAAGAATACATATGTTGTTAAGTATTATTGAGATGAACATAAAGGTATATAACCTTGAAACTTAATGTATATAATAACGTATAGAGTTATCTTTCTTTTTTCATCAAGTTTATATTGTCATTCATATTTTGTTAAAATAATAGTATTTATAGTATTTACAATTTGAAATCCATTGGTCTCTAAAGTTGTATAAGTTTTTTTTGAAACCTGATAATTTTAAAAAATCATTAATTTTGAATGTCTGAAATAATTTTGATACTTTCAATACTTTTGTAACACAGGCTGAAGATTGTATAGACAGGTTTGAGTATGAATTAGCACAGAAGTTTTGTCAGAGAGCTCTGGAAATTGATCCTGATAATGTTCAAGTTCTGGAAACTACAGGAACTTTGTTGTTGGAACTTGGAAACACAGAATCTGCTAAACAGGTATTTTACTATTTCTGATTTGTAAAAAAAAAAACCAGTTATTTGAAAATTTATTTCAGTATAAACATTATACTTTTATACATACATCTATATATTTGTCTATTGAGTTGTACAAAATTAACTGGTTTTAACTTACAAAATGAAAAAAAAAAAAAGAAAAAAGCAAGAAAATGAGATAATTTAAATTCAATTTTTAGCTCACCTCGCCAAAGGCCATGGTGAGCTTTTGCCATCACTTGATGTCTGTCGTTCTTTCGTAAACTTTTCACATTTTGACTATCTCCTCTGAAACCAGTGGACCAATTTGAACGAAACTTTAGAGGAATGATGTATGGATGGTCCTCTACTAAGATTGCCAAAATTTTCTGGATCCACCAAAAAAACGGCTGCCAGCGCAGGACATAGTTTAACATTGGACCCTATGGGAAAAAGCGTATATTGACTATCTCCTCTGAAGCTACTTAAGCAAAATGAATCAAACTTTGCAGGAATTATGTATGGATGGTCCTTTACTAAGATAGCCAAAATTTTCCAGATCCACCAAAAAACACGGCAGCCAGCGCAGGACATAGTTTAACATTGGTCCCTATGGGAAAAAGCATATATTGGATATCTCCTCTGACGCTACTTAAGCAAATTGAATCAAACTTTGCAGGAATGATGTATGGATGGTCCTTTACTATGATAGCTGAAATTTTCTGGATCTGCCAAAAAAAATGGCCACCAGCACAGGACATAGTTTAACATTAGAACCTATGGGAGCAGCATGTATTGGCTATCTCCTCTGAAGCTACTGAAGCAAATTGAACCAAACTTTGCAGAAATTATGTATGGATGGTTGTTTACTAGGATTGCCGAAATTTTTATGATCCGTCAAAAAACATGGCAGCCAGCACAGGACATAGTTTAACATTGGGCCCTATGGGAATAGCATATATTGGCTATCTCCTCTGAAACTACTGAAGCAAATTGAACCAAACTTGGCAGAAATGATGTATGGACGGTCCTATGACAAAAATGGCACATTTTATATTTTGGCACAGGGTTGTTTTTTTACCGACAAATGATAAACTTTGTCAACTTAATATCGACTGTCAAGGATTTTTAATTTTCCACCAGTTGCTGCCACTTTTTATCTTCATGTTTTTTTAAACAAAAAAAAAAAAAAAAAAAAAAAAAAAAAAAATCTCTGGTTTAAACTGTGCAAAAAGTTTTGATTATTTCTTCAAATCTGGTTAGCATTGTCAAAATATTGTAAACTTTCACTACAAGAATGATAATGGCCATCTTCATATTTGGTTAAACTGGACAGGATCAGAGAAAAGTAGAACAATTTACAAATATTGGCCTGATGTTCATCTTTGGTGCAGAGATTACCTGGCCCAGGTGATCGATACAGGCTTAGCCTTCTGAGCCTCTAGTTTATTCTAGAAATGCTTAAAGGTTTTGGCTATGTATCATGCAATATTACTTACCAGGTTTTGCACTGAATTGAATATTTAAAAGCCTGGTTTTAGAGTGATATGGGGGAATATTGTTCTTTTCTCACAAAAGGCTCAAACAGTTAGACATGGGGCTGGGAAGGGTGATGAAAATTGTAGAAACTTTTGATTTTGTGTAAGTCTTCAAGTTCCAAAAAAATATAAAAATAAATAAACTAAAATAGGAAAAAAAATATATCTGTGGTATTTGAGAAAACAATTTTTAGTCATCTGTTTCTTCTATATGCAGACTTTATGAGTGTAAATAAAGTATTGAATGTTCATTAGGGTTTTACTGTAGTTAAACTAGTATGTCAGTTTTAAATTATATTTGGGTTTAGTAAAACCATAATTTATTATGGATTTTCAAATAATCATTCACTGTTCATATACATACATACATACATACATACATACATATATATATATATATATATATTATAGAGAGAGAGAGAGAGAGAGAGAGAGAGAGAGAGAGATCCAATTTGGTTTTAAAAATGGTAGCCACATAGCTACTAATTTAAAAAATTTATAAGTAGCCAATTCAAGGTTTTTGTTGCCAGATAAAATTCCTGGTGGCCAAACCTTATCTTGTGATATCTAGTTTGCAAAAAGATGAAAAAGATAAAAAAAAAAAAGTAAACTTCAAATCAAAAAGCAGAGATTGTTGTTTGCTATAATGTATAATTAGAACATGGTCATTAATGTGCTTTACACTGTAGAGATACCTCTTTTGTTACAAACACTTTGTTGAGGGTGAGACTAATTGTCAGAATCGGTTGTTGACAAATTTCCACCTTTCCTGATTTTCATAGTGACCAAACTCAAAAATTTTATTTGCCACGATGACTGTCTGAGAATTTGTAGTCACAAAATGCAATTTCTTACAGAAAATTTTGATCTATTGTTTTAGTGTTTTGGACATGCTGTAGAAGTCTCTCCAGACAAAGGCCATGCCAAATATATGTACTTGGGACAATTGTTTGATGGTTCTCAGGCAGCACAATGTTTTCAGAAAGGTATAGAATTAATGATTAAAGAAAGAGAACAGCATCAGTCACAGCAGGTATAGCTATTATGTCAATCTGCATTATACAGTGTTGTATATCTAGAAGAAGCCCTTAATCTAATGACTGCAAAGAAAAAAAATTATCACATTAAAAAGAAAACAGTAGAGCAACCGTTGCTCAACATTTTGGTCTCGGCTTATTTTTTTTTATGAATCCTATTCTCTTTATTTTTTTGCTCTTTAACTTATTGCTAACCTTTAACAAATGCATGATATTATAATTTTTATATATTTTTTTTCCTTTTATATGATTGCATGATAACCAGTTAAGAAAAATAATGTCAGCCTCAAAAGGAATAACTTACTTGCTCCATGGTTTAAATAAGGATTTTTATTTTCATGTCACATACATACATGTATGTCAATGACAAACCCATGAGTTTTCTCTAAGACTACTTAACCTGATCACTTGGAATTCATGTATTTTGTGCATGTATTAGAGTGTGCTAGTGCACTTGCTAGCAATACTGCAGAAAAAACCCAGATAATTTAGTCTTTTATACTGGTACCAAGTCAACCAGTAGAGGCCAATATCATGGACAAACTTTTTCTCAACAAGAATAGCTGAAAATGATGTAAAACAATATTGAATCACTAATATTGAAAGTCTTGATTAATTATATAAATGTTGTTTTTTGTATAGCAGCAGGAAGGAGCCTGTGCAGATTTAGAGGGTGATATTTCAGCTACCGATATATCAAATGCTTTTTGTTCATTAGCAGAATTATATATGACTGATTGTTGGTAAGTAGAGTAAAATCTAAGAAAACCAGTATCAAAAAATAAAACTTGTCTAAGAAAACCAATATTGAAAAACCTGTCTAAGAAAACCAATATTGAAAAACTTGTCTAAGAAAACCAATATTGAAAAAAACTTGTCTAAGAAAACCAATATCAAAAAATAAAACTTGTCTAAGAAACCAATATCAAAAAATAAAACTTGTCTAAGAAAACCAATATTGTAAAACTTGTCTAAAAAAACCAATATTGTAAAACTTGTCTAAGAAAACCAATATCAAAAAATAAAACTTGTCTAAGAAAACCAATATTGTAAAACTTGTCTAAGAAAACCAATATTGTAAAACGTCTAAGAAAACCAATATCAAAAAATAAAACTTGTCTAAGAAAACCAATATTGTAAAACTTGTCTAAGAAAACCAATATTGTAAAACTTGTCTAAGAAAACCAATATCAAAAAATAAAACTTGTCTAAGAAAACCAATATTGTAAAACTTGTCTAAGAAAACCAATATCGAAAAATAAAACTTGTCTAAACTGAACCATTTTAAGACATATCAATTATGTTGTTGACTTATAAAACTGAAAATTTGTTAAATCTGAAAAAAAAAGAACCTGTTGTCCAGTTAATAGGATTCAAACCTAAACAATACGGCATTTTGATCCTCAATCACAAGCTTTCAATGAAGACCACAAGGCAACTTTGTCTGACATTGTTTAAAGAGTTTAAAAAGTTAGAATTCAAGCTTAATATACAAAGTTAATTTAGAGACTAACTAAAATTTCATCAGATACTTAATGAATCTTCTTAGAAATTTTCTAGCTGAAACTTCATCCAAAATAAAAAAAATTGACAACATTTTGTAAGTAACAGCCACTTATATATACATCTAGTCATGATGTCATGTAAGCATGATTCAGATTGAAGTAGATTGGAATTAATTGTGTGTTTTATGCCCCTGTCAAGATTCTTTCACTCATATCAAGGTGGTCAATTCTGGAATAGTTGAAAAACTGGAGTGTTCTGACTTTCCCCCCCCCCCCCCCCCCAAAAAAAAAAAAAAAAAAAAAAAAAAAAAAAAAAAAAAAAAAAAAAAAAAATTAAGAAAGCTACTGAAAAACATTAAACATTCTGACACTAGGATCTGCCTGAACAGAAATCCAACCTAGGTAGTGAGAGGCACTGTGATCTGAACAGAAATCCAACCTAGGTATTGAGAGGCACCGTGACCTGCCTGAACAGAAATCCAACCTAGGTTGTGAGAGGCACTGTGACCTGCCTGAACAGAAATCCAACCTAGGTAGTGAGAGGCACTGTGATCTGCCTGAGCAGAAATCCAACCTAAGTAGTGAGAGGCACTGTGATCTGCCTGAGCAGAAATTCAACCTAAGTAGTGAGAGGCACTGTGATCTGCCTGAACAGAAATTCAACCTAAGTAGTGAGAGGCACTGTGATCTGCCTGAGCAGAAATTCAACCTAAGTAGTGAGAGGCACTGTGATCTGCCTGAACAGAAATTCAACCTAGGTAGTGAGAGGCACTGTGATCTGCCTGAACAGAAATTCAACCTAAGTAGTGAGAGGCACTGTAATCTGCCTGAACAGAAATTCAACCTAGGTAGTGAGAGGCACTGTTATCTGCCTGAACAGAAATCCAACCTAGGTAGTGAGAGGCACTGTGATCTGCCTGAACAGAAATTCAACCTAGGTAGTGAGAGGCACTGTGATCTGCCTGAGCAGAAATCCAACCTAGGTAGTGAAAAAAAAAAAAAAAAATTAAGAAAGCTACTGAAAAACATTAAACATTCTGACACTAGGATCTGCCTGAACAGAAATCCAACCTAGGTAGTGAGAGGCACTGTGATCTGAACAGAAATCCAACCTAGGTATTGAGAGGCACCGTGACCTGCCTGAACAGAAATCCAACCTAGGTTGTGAGAGGCACTGTGACCTGCCTGAACAGAAATCCAACCTAGGTAGTGAGAGGCACTGTGATCTGCCTGAGCAGAAATCCAACCTAAGTAGTGAGAGGCACTGTGATCTGCCTGAGCAGAAATTCAACCTAAGTAGTGAGAGGCACTGTGATCTGCCTGAACAGAAATTCAACCTAAGTAGTGAGAGGCACTGTGATCTGCCTGAGCAGAAATTCAACCTAAGTAGTGAGAGGCACTGTGATCTGCCTGAACAGAAATTCAACCTAGGTAGTGAGAGGCACTGTGATCTGCCTGAACAGAAATTCAACCTAAGTAGTGAGAGGCACTGTAATCTGCCTGAACAGAAATTCAACCTAGGTAGTGAGAGGCACTGTTATCTGCCTGAACAGAAATCCAACCTAGGTAGTGAGAGGCACTGTGATCTGCCTGAACAGAAATTCAACCTAGGTAGTGAGAGGCACTGTGATCTGCCTGAGCAGAAATCCAACCTAGGTAGTGAGAGGCACTGTGATCTGCCTGAGCAGAAATTCAAGTAGTGAGAGGCACTGTGATCTGCCTGAACAGAAATTCAACCTAAGTAGTGTGAGGCACTGTGATCTGCCTGAACAGAAATCCAACCTAGGTAGTGAGAGGCACTGTGATCTGCCTGAGCAGAAATTCAACCTAAGTAGTGAGAGGCACTGTGATCTGCCTGAACAGAAATTCAACCTAAGTAGTGAGAGGCACTGTGATCTGCCTGAACAGAAATCCAACCTAGGTAGTGAGAGGCACTGTGATCTGCCTGAACAGAAATTCAACCTAAGTAGTGAGAGGCACTGTGATCTGCCTGAACAGAAATCCAACCGAGGTAGTGAGAGGCACTGTGATCTGCCTGAGCAGAAATCCAACCTAGGTAGTGAGAGGCACTGTGATCTGCCTGAGCAGAAATTCAACCTAAGTAGTGAGAGGCACTGTGATCTGCCTGAACAGAAATTCAACCTAAGTAGTGTGAGGCACTGTGATCTGCCTGAACAGAAATCCAACCTAGGTAGTGAGAGGCACTGTGATCTGCCTGAGCAGAAATTCAACCTAAGTAGTGAGAGGCACTGTGATCTGCCTGAACAGAAATCCAACCTAGGTAGTGAGAAGCACTGTGATCTGCCTGAGCAGAAATCCAACCTAAGTAGTGAGAGGCACTTTGATCTTTTAGCACATGCTGTAGACCACTCAGTCATCTAGGCCTCCTTTAAGTACATGAAATAGAATCATCACTATCTTGTACATTTTTACTTGATTTTGAAAATTGATTTCAGTTTTGAAGAAAATGCAGAGGAGCTATGTAATAGTAACATAGATAAAGCTATAGAAATTGATCCTGAAAACCCAGATGCTTATCAGCTCAAAGCTAGTTATCACCTGTCTAAAGATCAAAAGGAGGTAGATATATTTACATTTAATATTAATAAAATGGTAATACATTTGTCTGTAGTGACACAGAATTTTGAGTGACTTACTGGCTCTTTCCTCATCTTGCCCACAAAAATTCAACAATTTCTAAGCTCACCTAACCAAAGGAGCTAATGGCTGTGTGTGTGTGTGTGTGTGTGTGTGTGTGTGTGTGTGTGTGTGTTTGTGTACATGTGTGCCTGTATGAATGCATCATTAACAAACATTTTTTTACTTTTTTCTGACACTACTTAATGAATTTCAAAGTAATCAAAAATACCTGTATATATGAGTTAGTACAATTTAAATTTGTGGAATTGCCATGTCTACTGAATCTAGGTCATGGTGACCTTCTTGTGCAAAAAAGTTTTAAATCTTCCAGAACAATGAAAGGAAAAAACATGATCTGCTCAAGTAATATTTGGCTTCTCTAAAGTGAAAGCTTATAGGTCACTCTTATTTCTTGAAATTGGGTTAATAAATGGGTAATGCATACTTAAATTCAAAATTATCTTTAAATTGCTATATCTAGATTATATGTGAAGATGATAACATGTGATCTTAGATTTAATGCCGGTGTGAAATGTCCTAATTGTAGGAGCTGTTCACCTGAAATTCAACTGTTTGACAATTTTCTTAAAAACAAGAAAACTTCATAAACATTGGCATAAAAATACTTGAACCTGGTTGCACTATATTTTTTAAAAGAATTTGCAATACAGGTAGTAATGTTCAAATTTTCCAGGTGCCTCAAAAAAAATATGAATATAAATATGGATTGGATTGTAAATTATGTTCATTCAGGCATAGCCTTGAGTTACAATCCACAACAGTAGTTAGAGATTCAGTTGCATATATATAAGTGTGACATCATTTGTATTTACACTATTAAAGATGGCTGTTTTGTATGTCTTTGGCTTAGACAGGATTCCATATTGCTCAAGTCTACCTAACTACCAAATATGACTAGGTACCAGTAAATAAACTGGTCATTAATTAACCTTGTTATGCATTCCATCAAGGGGAGGCAGCAGCATTTTTATTATTTTAGTCACTTTAAATCACAGAATCTTGAATAAGCTTAGCTTTATGAGTGTACATATATAAATTTGTGATAAGTAGATTTTAAATGAAAGATATATTAATTTTCAGCATTAACAATATTTCATAAAATTTCATAGATTTTAATTTGTTTTCATTTCATTATTATTATTATTATTATTTATTTAGGATGCTAAGGAGATGATAAACAAAAGTGTGTCACTATGGTTACCAAAGTATAGAGCTATAGATAAAGGGGAAGTGGCAGAAGAGGATTTTGATCCAGTAGAGGTTTGTGTTATTAGATCAGGTGGTGTTATTGTGGGATTTTTAAAAAGAGACTGTTCACCAGTTTCATGAAAGATTGCATTACCTTATTTGTATTTTATATATACAACTGTCAAGACGTGAATTTGATGAAAAAGAGTTCAACCAGACAAGCTCAACTTTACAAGCTCAACTCTACAAACTCGACTTTACAAGCTCAACCGGACAAGAATTCGTAAACAACTTCACTATTTTGTGTCTATCACTAGGTCAAACACTTGACAACAAGCTTTTTTAAAAAGTATTGTTTGTCTTGACTGCTTCTTACAAAAAAAAATGATTTGTGTTGAGGTAGATAATTGGCAGATCCAATATTAAGCTCAATTATTCCACAACAATATACAATAATGTTAATATACCAGACAGTGATTAATCAACAAGCTAGCATTTATAATTTTTGTGATAAAAAAAAGTCTTATTTAAGGTTAGAGTTTTAAGGAGCAATTTCAACAAATGAATTATTCATCACCTATTGTTTGAAATAGAGAAATCCCGACCCTCAGTCTATGATATTTCTATCTCACATGGCAGACAGCCATAGATTCTTTTAATTTTATCAATATTTATGCAATAGATGTTTGATAGCTTAATAGTTTTGATGATTTCATCAAAGAATGTTTTGATTGGTGTGTAGTTTATTTGTTAGCTTGATTTAAACATTTCTGAACTGTAAAATAATTTCAGTTGGTTTATTTACATATACATGTATGTTTTAATATTTTGTTTCAGCCTATTCCTGTAACTTATGAATCCAGAATGTCGGCATCAAAAATTCTCATAGAAGTTGGAGAGTATGAGGTAAGGAATGAAGCGTAGTAATGATGTTTTATGTCCCAGTCAGGATTCTTTCTCTTATATCCAAGTCAGCAGTTTAGGGATGGTAAAGAAAACCAGACAGTCTAGAGAAACCCCCTGACATCCTGTGAAAACTGTTAAACTTTCTAACACTAGGATCTACCTGAGTGTGATTTTAATGTAGTGAGAACCATTGTGATTTGTAAGCAGGTTTCAGACCATGTACTCCACTACCAAGGCCCTTATGACCTAAGAATAAATATTACAAAGTAATCATGGATATTATAAATTATTGATGCCAGAATGTCACACTCTTTTCAAATTTTATTTTTAGGTTCTCTTATTAAAAATATGGTATTATTTTTTCACTTGTCATTTGTTAAAGGAAATGTGAGTTTTTATTCAACTCAATTGTTTTGCTGTTTACAACATTCTCTGAATATACTAAATGTATTGCTTCTTGAGATTTCCTTCTAGTTTTATATATACTATTTGCCTGATGACCTTGACCTCAGCATTTGACTCTGCAAGAAATACATGTTAATAGCTTCTTAAGCATAATGCTTATTCATTGAAAAAACATTTGACTTCACATCTGAAATTTCTTAATTTTTCACTACACTACTAATCTTGAAAAAGGACGCATACCTGTTTTTGAGAAAAAAATAGAATTTTCATATTGTACAAAAACACTGCCTTTGCTCTGCATTTAATATTGCTATAGTATATAGATCATTTGAACAAAACTCAGTTTGTATGTTTGATTATACTTTTATTTATGTAATCTCTTTTATCATTTGTATTATATTACAGACAGCCATTGAAGTACTTGAAGGTTTATTGGATGAAAATGATGAAGAGCCACAAACATGGTATATGATTGGTTGGGCCAATTATCTCCATGGTGATGAATACAAAGGAAATGCTAGATTTTATCTAGCAAAAAGTAAAGAGGTAAATGTTTTAGTAAATAATGGCCATTCTCTAAATTTGGTAATTATAAGTTGTTTTACACTTATATTATTGTACATCTACATATTAAAAATTGGTCATACAATTCCAGACTGAAAATTTTCACAAAATTTAATCATTTAAAACTTCATTCTGCTAAAACATGTATTTATCAGCTAAGTGTTTTTATCTTAAAAATATATTTCCTTATTTTTGTATTTTTTCCCCAAAAAATTCCAAGAAAAACCATAATAGCACAAACTAAGAGTTGCATGTAAGTGTATTTCATCCTCAAATACTGTAAAAAATTAATACTTCAATTCTGTGAATAAAGTTTAACATGGTGATTATTATAAGAACCTATGGCATATGTAATTTGTATTATTATTTATTGATGGCAGAATATTTGAGGGGGGGGGGGGTTGGAATTGTTAACTTTTCACATCTGTCATTGACATATGTTTATAGTGGATCAGGCTTGATAGGTGGCCAGGTAGCTAAGTTGGTAGAGCATCCCATTAGTATTGGGAAGGTCCACAGTATAGGACTGATACATGGTTTGAGTGTCACAGGTTAACTGTTCCCACAAAGTACTTTTGTAGAACCTGTACCTACTGTAACATGTTTACCAAGATTACACTTACATTAAGTTAACATGGTTTACAGACAGTTATTACTTAAGAGTCGTTTTAAATGGACTGTACTAACATAAAAAGAATTTTTATTTATAGAATATAATATCCCTAAAAGCCAATGCATGTATGTCATGTCATTAATACATGTATGTCATGTCATTAATATGTGTATGTCATGTCATTAATACATGTATGTCATGTCATTTTCATGTAATTTTAATCTAGGTGTTCAAGAAAATTAAATGTAAAGATGAAGAATTACTTAAACATGTAGAAGAACTGCTCACAGAAATTGGTCCAGGTTTGTGTTAGAATTAATATAGATGTAACTCACATCAATACCTATCTATCCTGCTAGCTTAAAATCTGGTTTCTGTTGTGTTGTAAATTCACATAATTATTTACTTTTTATTTGGTAGATGTTCTTTTATAAGTTAAGATTTCAAATTCTTTTTGTATCAGTCACATTCCCTTTCCAACCCCTTCTGAACTGGTGGGGTTTTTTTTAATTGACTTGCCTGCTTGCCTACTTAATTACCTACTTGCTTACTTGCTTGCTTACTTACTTCCTTACTTACTTACTTATTCATGTTTAGTTAGATTTGCCATCCTTTCAAATTCTAAATCTCAAACACACTGAAATCTAAATGATCTTATTTTAAATTTCAGTCATATGGAATAGCATTAAAATGTAAATGTATTTCTAAACCTTTGCATTTACTTCTTCAAAATGAGATTTGCCAATTGTCCATTTTATCAGCTGCATGGTAGATTTTTTTTTATAATTGGAAGACTGTAAAGAAAGTAATAGTGAAAAAGTTGGTTATCAAGTAGATTGTTTACCCATATGATATCATACATAGAAGGCCAGTTCAACTGTCATTGAATTTTTTTCTGGTAGAACTCTGTGTTTGCTTTATGATAGATAAAATTGGATTGGATGTAAAATTTTTTTCACCGAAGTTAGAGTTCTTTCTCTGATATTGAGATGGTCCTGCAATGGTGGAGGAAACAGGAGTGCTTTGAGAAAACTGCAAAAACTGACAAACTTTCTAACACTAGGATATGTCTGCAAGGGATAGTAATCTAGGCAGTATTAGTGAGAGGCGCTGTGATCCATAAACACACACTTTAGCCAAGGCCTTTTTTGTTATGTTAGAAGTTCATTTGTTGTTAGTTATGATTGAAACAAACAATAAACTGGATATTTTAACCTTTCCCTTAAATAGCCAATGGTCTATTTACTACATGTTTTAAACTTCTTATAAATTATGTTTGGTTTTTTGTAGATGAAGAGGAAAATGAAGAAGAGGATCTTATTGAAAAACATGTGGATGATAATAACTTTGAAAGTGATTCTGATGATAATGCTATGGAACATTGACAAAAAATTGAGACAATTTTTGTTACTTATGTATCTTTGTACATGTATGTGTATAATACTGATTTCAGTGGTTTCAAAATCAATTTTTATTTCATATTAAGCATTTTTTTGTGTCAAGAGACTGTACAGAATGTGTAGAATTAAAGCTTAAACAATAGAGATTTTAAAGACTTGATGTGTGAGACTGTAATTGACCTGATTATCGGTGTAATCTTGTATTACTGAGGATGTTGCAGAGTGGTTAAAGTGTGAGTCCTTAACACAGGGTGTCTAACTCCTGTGAGTTTAACCCCACATTTGACTGCAAGTGAGAAAAGATATTTCTTGCTAAGGCCTTTACTGGTTGGCTTAGTACCAGATTAATGGATGGAATGGTCTGCAATATTTATCCGTAACATTGTGGTCTAGTACACTAACATTCAAAATGTCACCATAAGTGTGGTCTAGTACAATGCAAATCAGAAAAACTTGCACACCAATCCTTCAAATAAATGAAAAAGTTCTAGTCAGAATAGCTGTAAAATTGATGTGATACAAAACAACTTTCATTGAACCAATATTATCATTGCAAGGTATAATGTTAAGAGTGAAAACAACAGCTACTTAGTGTATGTTTGATTGTTGTGTCGGATGGCCTTGTCAAGTTATTTTTAAGTGTGGTTTCTCTTTTTAAGTTATGAACATTCAGTAAATGATTTGATTTTTTCTTACATCTGTAAAACTTTCACCTTGCACCTTTGTAGTATGGTAGCTATGATATATTATAATTTTGATGACAAAGTCTTGTAATAAGTACATGTGTAAGTGAATGAAGTTTTTGTTACTTGATCAGGTTATTTCACTTCTCCAAAGACATTACCTGTCATGTGATTACAAAAACTTTAAATATTTATACCTATGTAAATAAAAGAGGGTTCTGAAAAATGGCTTATGGATAAAAAATATTTTAAAGCCATGTATGACCTAGCCAAGGCTCGAACCTCCGACCTTCCGATCTCATGGGAGACGCTCTGCCACTGAGCCACCGAGGCAAATCTTTTGATTGGAGACCTTAATATTGTAAATTAACATATTGGATTTTACCAAAGGACGGGCACCGTCTTTTAGAAGTTGCATCAGAAGGACTTTCCAGAAATGAGAGAGAAGGAAATAAAACGCAACAATTAACACTGTAAATATTAAAATTTCAACCTTTATTTTTTTCACAAAAATATTAAAAATACATGATATTTACAAACAAACAAGCTGGTCAATATAATGGTATAGAAAACGAAACGCTTAGCATAACAATTGATCTCTGAGTGGTATGATTACTTAACGATAGTACTTGCATCCTGGAATTATAAATGATTTTAGTTATATATAAGGCGAACATCATGAGCAATAATGGCGTACATCAATGTTAATTTGCGCAATGTTAACTTGCGGTGTGGTGTGTTTGAATTGCTTTTTATCAACATATTTTTAATGAAATTTAAAGTTGCAAAGTAAAAACGTTTCCAATTTTTTAAAGAGGTCAGTATAAAAAGTAATGAACTGGACAGATGTAACCTATATATTGTAAGAGGTCTTGGTTGCAGTTTAAGGTATTGGCTTTAGTGCTAAAGGTGTCTCATTGACAATAAAAAAGTTTACCCTTACTGGATGTCTCGGCACCAGCATAATGGACTGAGTGGTCTGCAAAGTTTATCCACGACATTATGAGCGAGTGACACTTTAAAGATCGCCATTAGTGCTCACTAGTACAATGCAGTTAAGAATTACTTGCACATAAGCTAGATTAAGATAAAATTTATTGCCATAAATAGCTGAGCAATGGCTGATGTGATGTAAAACAACATTCCACCAACCTACTTATATGGCATAATGTTCTACTGGTTGCTACGTGCAAAGATAAATCTCCACATTCCCATTGTAAGGCATGCCATATTACTCTTGACAAGTAGTATCGAGTATAACGTTTTGCACAATGATTAAATAAAAGTAGATGAATTTTAAATATCTATCTTTTTAATTTATAACAATAGTATGATAGAAGAAAATCAATTACTACCAAAAAAGTACGAAATACAAAAAAATTTAACCCTTGGTATAATTTTATTCCAAAACTTGATACAAACAAAAACGAAAGATTACGGGTTAATTTCCTGTCTTAGCAATATTAGGTGATAAATTCTTACCTTGCTAGAACATTTTTGCGAACATATTTCTTTAAGGAATGGTTCTATGCATGTCGATTTCTCTAATATATTATTAATTTTATCGCATACATTTTGGTGTGATGCACTTCTTCTAAATCGCATACTAGGACCTGTTAAGTAAATACACGAACCATTATAATAAAAGTTAAAAAAAAAAAAAAAAAAAAAACTCTATCTAGCGTAAAATTTCGAAATTTGGAAATTGTTTTGTTGCATAAATCTTTGTTTCATCTTTTAAGCCACTTTTAAGAAACAATCATAAAATAATCTAAACTTTTATGCATCTGTTGTGTGCAAATGTTATGTACTTAAACACTAAATATGTCGATTTTTATAGTGATAAAACACCAGCAAATACGGAATTTATATGCTGAAACGAATCCTGGAGTCGCTTAGTAAATGGTCAGTTTATATATATAGTGGTGTGCTCAAAAGCTTCTTTTCGCCATTTTTGAAATACTGCAATGTATTTGTAAACGATATTGTATATTTATATATACACAGTTGCAACCGAAAATTATTTTCTACCAAGATCATATGTCGTCCTGTAAAAAAAATAATATAAAATAAATATCGTCGTTTTGAAATGCAACATGTCAAAAGTGCAAAAAAAGCCAAATAGTCAGACTTTTGTATTTTTGAGGTAATTTATTGAAGCAGGAGTAAAAACCAGTTTTTTAGTGCTAGGTTAAGGCATCTCTATACCAGTTTTTAGATACGTTCAATACAAGAATGCTAGACACCGTAGTCGGATACAGTGAAGTTATGCAGACAATTTACTGGACTGAAAACAGAAGTCGACTTAAGATAACCAAATGAATTCATACCTTGACATAAATTGTTCATACACATCATTTTTCCTCTTTGGCACCTCGAACATGGTGGACCTCGTAAATATGGAAACTGTCCAATGAAATTGCCTCTGCAATGAAGAAATAAAATTTATTTTAAACAAAGAATTGAACATTTTCTTATTACCTGTTTATGCCCTATATGATTTCTCGGGTTGAACCTTTTGTATTAATATTTATAAGTTTGGGTTATTTTGAAGGCTATCTGATAAAAACGGGAAAGTAAAATATATCGAAAAAATGATATGGCATAAATAAATAACTTAATTGAGTAACCCTTTTCAATGAGAACTTTTATCACTTACATGTATGTTTTCCAAATTGAATATTAAACCGAAATTTGTCAACGAGGTTTCTAAATATATCTGCTTATAAAGTCAACAATTCATCAAAAAGCGAAGTGGTAACATTTCAAAACGGGCATCTTAAATCGTCTTTCATCAATACTGATTCACAAAGAAGCTAAAGTTTTATGCATAAATCAAAAATTACCTAAATTCGTTTTCTTACGATTGTTGAATTTTCTTTTAAATCTCGTGGCGCTATATGGTGCTTAAAGAAAGGTGCACGTCAGGGTCCAACGCCAATCTTTGGGAAAGTTTTCTTCGTTTGAAAACAGTTGAGAATAGTTTAAAAAACATTATATACTTACTGTGGAGTATAAAAACACACTAAATACATAGCATTACTGTATGTCCTTCCACTCTGTGGATCTATTATAACATTACAGTGGCTCATAGCACAACCAATCCTGTCACTTCTAGCCCATACCATCTATATATAAATAAAACAATATAAATTGTTTGTTAACTCAGAATTATAAACTTTACTTCATAATGAAAAGCAAAACTTAGCAAATTACAAGTAAATGCGCGGTCATTCATTGCTAAACTGCCAAGTTGCAAGAACTTAATATATAATAACACACTTGTTCCGAGAAGTAACTTTATAGAACACTCGCTACTTCCTTTGAAATACAATTTTGATATTTACACTACCTGAGTATAGTGACAAGCGGCACCACAAGAACCACGCCCATATCTGTATAAACGTTTTTCATTAAACCAGTTTCTCATTCCATTGATCATAACTCTTCTGGGATTTAGTCTTCCAGTACTTGCTTCAAAGGCAAGATTTTCTCCATATCGGCCACTGTATTGGTGTTCAAATCTACAAGTCTGTGCCCAGCGAGCCGCTGCTCCCTGTAAGCCCCAGTCCCAGTTCTGAATAGAAACAACTCAATCAATACATAAATATTTGATTAATACTTGTTTTATTTTGATATAATTGAATTTTACCATTTTCACGCATTCTGATTGGCTTTTTTCTCATAGACTGTTTTGACCTCTACCGGAACTGCTTTTTTGTAAACATTGGCGAAATAAATTCATGCGCACATTTCATTGTTTGTTCATATTGAACCAATTTGTTTGATAAAATGTTTTGCATTCGAATTTGTTCTTTTGGTTTTTTAATTATAATTTTTTTCTAAGCATTTCACTAAAAGTTTGTTCGGTCTATTGAGAAATGACTTAAATGAAGACTGTGTACTTTTTTGCATAAAACCGTTACGCGAAAAAAAAATAGATTCAACAGAAAAAAAAATAAATAAATAAATAAACATTATTAAGGGCATCCTTTTCAATTTTAAATCACTTCAGTCTTTAAAATAAAGAAAAAAGGGTTTGTTTTTGTAGGAATGTTTGAGCATATTTTACATTGTCTTGTTTAAAGCAATGGAATAAATATGACAATGTTGGTAACAATCTGATGTAAAACCAGTAGCCTATATTTATACAAATTGAGTGGAGTGAGTTTGTGTGATGGTGTTTAACGACCAAAGCAAGATTTATTCACTTATATTGAAGAAGTCAGTTCTTTGATGGTGGGGAAAACCGGAGTACCCAGAAAAAACAATCAATTATCGACAAGTTAACTTTCTCACACTGATAACTGTCTTATCAAGAACCTGTGGTCCGTAAGCGCAGTTTAGACAACTCGACCACCGATGCCCCTTTGACTATATGTTGTGTAATTACCGTCATGTATTCATCCCAAATTGCGATCTTTTCGTGCAAATTAACGCTTTGATCAGTTAATCATACACATTACAGATTTAAACTCTCGCGTGTCTGTTTAAATTTAGAAACATCGGTAGAAATCTATTTCACATTCTACAGCGACGTTTGATATATATTGCATATTTTCTATATGACGAAATGTGAAAACGTCTCGCCATTTATAGATAAGTAATTACTGCTGTGCAAAGACTCACAAAAAGAAACTATCGCAAAACACAAATAGCGTACACTAGATATGAAAGAAAGTTCCAGTATCCTGGAAATGACGTCACAATCATACCACGTCAATGATGCAATTAACGTATTAACAAAATATGTAAATAAAATGACTGTTTTAAGTGATAGCTAATCAGATAGATCGTATTTGCTGAACTTCCGAATCTGCGTTGGGTATTGAGGGATAACCTCGTTTTAGTGCTTAGAGTAGTGGTGACTTATCAGAATCTTGCTTTAAGGGTTTGGAGAAATAACTTACACTTTTCTAAGGGATTTGTCATATTTGCTGAACTTACCAGAAAGTTCACGATATTCGGTACACCCCTGTGACACAACCCTCTATTACCGAAACGGCTTTGAGTATTTTAAATATATAACTTACCAGATAGTTCATATCTGCTGCCCCTTCCCTGCTTCTGAGCCAGTTATGTATGTCTTGTGCTAATCTAATATCCATTTGTAAAAGTCTTTGTGCACTATATTCCGATATAAACTGGATTAAAACGACAACAAGAACTATTATTGGATTTCTCATCTTGTTTTGTAGAATGTATCTGAAAATAAAATAATGGTAAGATAAGCATTGTTGAAAAAATTGTCCGTTGAAAAACTAGTTATTGAATTAAGTCAAAGACACCAAGAATAATCAAAATAAGTAGGTAACGTTCACTAACGGACTTCTCGATTATGAACACTTAGCGTAAGCAACAAGGCCAAATGTTTTGAATTTGAATCTTATCCGAAAGACTAGAAACGAAATTTTTATAGCTTCAGTATGGATAGAAGATGAGGATCATCTCAGAAAAATGTCCAGAGTGAGATTAAATTTAATAGAGCCTTGAACGAACATATTCGCCAGTGTTACATTCTAATCTTTATACCCAATATCCATAAGTAACCATTGGTTGTCTATTGATGGCGTTTATAGTGCCAAAACTACAAACTATATCGTGTTGTAAAACAAACATTTAACGCGCGTATTTTATTTTGCTTCGGACGGCAGTGGACGTTATAGCAGCATAAACGTAAAATAGCCATCGAATCATTATTTATGTGTACCTTAAAATGCAATTAAAGAGACAACCACGAAACTTTACTTTTCAATCTATATATGAAACACATCCCAATGATAATTTCTTATTATAAAAGAAATGATGAATTTAAAAACTATTTGTAAGTAAAATTTATATCATTTTTCCATGTAATACAATTGACAGTTCCTATTAAGTCTTTACAAAAACTCTAATGACAATTGACATTTATTAAGTTGAATAAAACAAAAAATTCGTTTTTAACAACTTGCAATATGATTTCATGTAACATATAGGTAATGTTATATTTGACAGACATCATGTCTGCCTAGTAACACGAAACACATACGTGTATTCTCTTTTGCATTATCAGTAAATGACAATATAAAACACAAACACACGCACACACACACACACACACTGGTATATATGGATATAAATATTTGAAATATAAAAGATATAATTAATGAAAAATTAAAAATTGATAAATTGTAAATTATTTTAACCAGTATTTGAAACTTGATCAAGTTTATAAGTATATTTAAAACAGAAATATACATATATTATAAAAATTGGCTAAATATCACATAAGAGAACTATACAACTTAACACAACAAACTTAATAAATAAATAAATAAATAGAAAAATAAATAAATAAATTTTGAGACCTCCAGGTCAAATAAATTGAGATCGTTGTTTTTCAGATTCAGTTTAGAAAATTATTTCTTTCATAGCAAAATTATGGAATGTTGAAAAAAAGGAGATTTAGAATTAAATATATATTATTGTTTTTTAAATGTAACTTAAACAAATTAATTTAATTTTTAGAAAAGGAAAAATATTACTTAAAATGCCAAAGTCAAATAAATATCTCTGATGTACGCATAACTTACCACAATGTTGACCTGAGATATAAAATAGTTTCGGGATTACAGTCTGTGTCCCTTATATAGGCAAAAGAAAATCCCGTTACGACATTATGGCTGACTATCAGTGTATGTACAAATGGTTTCGTTTTTTTTTACCCTATCAAAATGATTTATTACACCTGCTCTGTGAGTTAAGAATATCCGTTCTTAACAAGACTGGGAGTTAATGAAAAAAAATAAGTTTTTGATTGACACTGTCGGAAGAGGTGATATTTATGTGTGATCAATATCCTGCTCTAATCTGTGGTCATGTAATGATTAGGCAAATTACATATTCTTTTGAAAAATGTCCCAAATACAAAAAATAAATAAATTGAAAAATAAAAACTCCAACACGCAAAAAATGCAAAAAATACAATTTTGGTTTGACATGTTTTGACCGTTTATGCGTTAGCCATCAAGTAAGGCAAATGTTGTAAACAGTGATGTAATTTTCACTAATCTATTGTTTGGACATATAGAGTGTTTGAAGACAGTAAGGCAAATGTTGTAAACATTGATGTAATTTTCACTAATCTATTGTTTGGACATATAGAGTGTTTGAAGACAGTAAGGCAAATGTTGTAAACATTGATGTAATTTTCACTAATCTTTTGTTTGGACATATAGAGTGTTTGAAGACAGTAAGGCAAATGTTGTAAACAGTGATGTAATTTTCACTTATCTATTGTTTGGACATATAAAGTGTTTGAAGACAGTAAGGCAAATGTTGTAAACAGTGATGTAATTTTCACTAATCTATTGTTTGGACATATAGAGTGTTTGAAGACAGTAAGGCAAATGTTGTAAACAGTGATGTAATTTTCACTAATCTATTGTTTGGACATATAGAGTGTTTAAAGACATTAAGGCAAATGTTGTAAACAGTGATGTAATTTTCACTAATCTATTGTTTGGACATATAGAGTGTTTGAAGACATTAAGGCAAATGTTGTAAACAGTGATGTAATTTTCACTAATCTATTGTTTGGACATATAGAGTGTTTGAAGACTTTTGTACTTATTCTTTTTTTTTTTTACATTGTCAGTGTTGGTGGTCTAAGATACTACCAATCAATATCGTTTCTGAGACATATAATTATTGTTAATCTTGTATTTGGAATTTTATCGATAATAGATGTGCTGGAGTGTATTACGTTCTGTCTTGTACTAGCTCACATTCAGCATGGATTTGGTTAGGGTGCTAGCTCACTAAGTCAGTATGCCACAAGCATACCACTACCATATCACATTATCCTGACACAAGGTGAAATAGTCGATACTTTGTCCCCCTAATGTCAAGCGTCAGTTGAGGAAACAGTATCTCAAATTTTAAAATTTTATGTTGGGCCCGGCTTTGGTTCAAACCCGGACCTCCCGCTCTTGAGGTCGACGCACTACTGACGAGTTACCAAGGCAGCTGTTGGTTTGATAATGATACAGATAGCATGTTATATTTACTGCAAAGGTCAAAAGTATATTTTTGGCTCAAATCCTGGTCGTGCAGAGCTTTTGTTTTCTTTTTATAGCTCCATTACAAGATCCCATGTTCTTTTCTGCAACATGTATAGAAGTTTTAGCATACATGTACATACATATAACAAGAACAATAACAATTTTTATGTAGTAACAGCCTTATTTTTTCTTAAGATCTGTATATTATCATAAAATCTATGTGCTAAAAGTTATATTTATAAAAAAAAATTATGCACATCATGTGTAGTTTTTTTTATTTGGGTTGTCATTTTTAAACCCTCTTTGAGCATAGCAAAAATCAACAGGCCCCAGTTTCACAATCATCACTCAAATGAGAAAAAAAACATTGCATAGTTATAATTGAATATCTAATGTTATATTTTAATTGTTCAGCGCAGCAAACAAATCATTGTCTCATAAAACTTAAAATTTTTAAAATATTGATGAGTGAAAATTGGGATATCTGAATTGAGTGCACACTCAATTGAGTGAATGATTGTGAAACTGGAATCAAAACATTATCCAAATCGTTAAAGAACCAAAAATAAATAAATAAAAAAGAAATAAATACAAAATAAATTTAACTATAATAATAATAATAACATTTAAAAAAATCTGAAATTAACGATTAGCCTTATTTGCTATCTTTAATGGCTAGCTTTTTGTTTTGTTTTGTTTAATATTTCATAAATATACCTAAAAGTTTAATGTTTATTTTTTTATACAGAAACTTAGCAAATTATAACACTGAACAAAACCAGACAAGTCATCTTCCAAAACTGGAACCGTGTTAAACACCATAACTTTAATCCATCTTCCCCCAAGGAATATATAATTCAGATTTTGATTATACTTATGCCGATTGCTGGATTATACAGCGTATCAAAGGGTATCAAAACACATAGGGTTTTTGTCTTGTGCATAAAGCAATGAGCGTTTTAAAATCTGCTTTATTAGACATCCTCCAGCAAATATCCTTTTTGAAAAATGTTTGCATTTGGTGAAAGGAGTCTAATTGTAGCTACGTGAAGCTGATAAACATCATAATGTAGATTTTCTCTCTACATAAGTATCCAGCATTTTTGGCGGGTGTATCCAGCAAGACAAGAGGTGATTAGTCTTCCGGAGCAATTAGTCTCATTAACCTGTTGCTAGTTCACGTATTTAACTTAATTTGCCAGTTTTCAAAGTTTTTACTTTGTTTCAGGAATTATAATTCGAACATGGACTAGTTTGATTATCAACGTAATGTTAGCAAAGAAACATGATAAATCCATTTTGTGTACAGTTTATTACAATAATGATCCTGTAATAAAGTTTAATTAAGGAAGTTACCATCAAGATTATGTATATAAACACTAAGTGTCATGTACTGTAAAATGTAAACAATAACATATAATTTAAATTCAATTAGACGCCCATATGATTTAGTTTAATAACAGAGAATATTAACCTAATTTTAGTTCAGAGTTTGGTTTGACCCGGCCGTATGATATATAAATATTTAACCAAAGTACCTGCTTAATTTTGCTGGAAAAACCTATTTAATTTTGCTTTTCGGGGAATTTAACTCTACCAGCAGCGGTACCCGCTCAGGGGTACTAAATATTTAACAAAAATACCTATTTAATTTTGCTATGCCATATGTGCACAACTCGAAAATCCATTCATCATCCGTGAAACCAGGGGCCAAAAATTTGATAGATAAAAAAGTTAATACAATCAATCGATTTACCTACTCATTCGAATAGATTCGTTGCCTTTACGCGCTAAAATTTGAGTTGCTATGGAATACGCTAAGATTACTAAATGAACAATCAATAAGCTATGGTCCATAAAACATTTTCAGAACGTTCTTAATTATTATGATATGGTTTTTGACACAACACAGAAGTTCGGATGCAGGTTTAGCGAATCTGAAAGAATAGTTCTATTGTTTTTATACTTTAAATTGATTTGCAATAACATGCAGTAAGGTGTATTAAAATTTTTATAGTAACTAACTAGATGAACATTTCTAACCAGACTGGGAATGATATACTATTTTGTATACAGAGTAAGCTAAGGCTCCAGCTCGTTAGTATCCTTTATTAATTTTAATGTTCTTGATTACACAGTAAGCAAGTTTTGATACAAGTATGTTTTAAACATTATCAAAATGCAACGACATAGGCTATTACCTTTCTTGATCACTTATAATCTGTACAGAATAATAATTTCTAGTACTTATTCCGAAACCATGTAAGTTAAAATACACATTTTTCTCACGACCTAAAATGTATTTTGCCAATTTGAAAGAGCGGTCTATATAATCAGATAATAAAGCTTATGTATAGAATAGTGATATATGGTGATTGATTTGATTTAATGGGGTTTTACGTCCCAGTCGAGAGTATTTCTCTCATATCGAGAAGTCACAAGCTATAGGTTAAGTGGCAGAAATTTTGACCTTTGCAGTGCGCTAAGGGTCAATATGCAGTGAGGGTTCTTTAGCGTACCATACCTGCCGTGACATTGGCAATTGACATCGTTTTTGAAGGTCTCCTAATAACAACAACAACAATAATAATAATAATAATAATAATAATAATAATAATAATAATAATAATAATAATAATAAAAATAATAGTGGTAGTAGTGATAGTGTATTTGCAAAAAAAAAAAAATAAAAAAAAAAAAAAAATAAATAAATAAATAAATAAATAAAAATTGACACCCATTTTACTTTTTAACCATTTTTTCAATGTCATATTCTAATATTAGTTGCCCACCTTTATAAAGAAATAAAACGAAAAATAAAACTTTTGTATGTGCTTGGAAAAATCCATTTAAAACAAGAACAATCATATTTTTGTCAGAGATGCCTTTACATTTATCTTCAAAGTTAAAAGGGGTGTGTGGATAGATTTTAGTTATCTTAACCGGAATTTTAAACAATGTCTCATACATCCATCTATAAGAATTATAGCTTTTTATGAAATTTGCTAGTTGTATTTCACGAATTAAGGTTTCATAAGGCTATTGGTATGTTTCTGTGCTGACAGTTCTTCATATTCTTATGTTTGCAGTTTGTAGTTGATTTTAATCTGGTGGTGTTTTCACGATGATTAAGCATGCATAATAAGGGCGTTTTTATTAATATTTGGAGGTTGATCTTTTGCAGAAAAACCACATTTTTCTTACATACTATCAACAAAAACGTTATAATTTCTCAACTGAAAAAACCACGAGTCACGTGACAAGGTTAAGATCGATCAATAATTAAAATGTCATCAAATATAGATGAGTTAATTATTTATTGTTTATTAATTACAAACGGAAATTAACGAGGTCAAGAGATTCATGAATGAATGTACATTGGTGTCATAATAACCAGTAGAAAAGTCCTTAAGATATAAGAAATGCCCCCGACATGTGTGAACATATGTTATTTACTCCGATACATCATTCGACAATCCACAAAAAAAATAGTTACAAGACAAGGAAGTTCGAACAAAGGTTAATACGAACAAACTTACATAAAGTTATAAGTTATATATATATATATATATATATATATATATATATATATCTGATGTCGAGTTTCTAATGGCCGGGTGGTCGTAAACCGCACTTAAAAATCAAGGCACCTTAAACTACCAAGGTTGAATTTTAAATCGCGCAGTGTGTTTGTTAGTGTTAGTTTGTTTGCCAAATGTCGGAGGGCAGCCGAAGATTTTTTCGTTTGTTTGTTTGTCTTTTTTTTTTTCTTTCTTTTTTTCTTTTTTTTATTATTATTATTATTATTATTATTATTATTATTATTATTATTATTATTATTATCATTATTATTATTATTATTAAATCATTTGTGTTTCAATATGTTCAGTAAATAGTTCTATATCATATTAAAACCGAAAAATTTTTATTTTTATTCAATTATTTTTTTTTTTTGATAAATTACTCATTATTTGGTGATAAGTAGTAAGTTTTGTGTTACAGACAAGTACGATTTATTTTATATGTTGCGTATCCATCACGAGTTTGTAGACATAATGACCTACAAATGTCGTTTCTTGGTTTTTAAAAACATGCAAATTGTCTTAGCATGACATGAACTGTGATGCATTACGTCAGCACACGTAATTCTAACGAATTGTTAGAAAAAGAAAAGATTACAAAACAATTTAATAATAATAATAAAAATAATAATAATAATAATAATCATCATCATCATTAATAATGATGTTTTTATGATTCTGTATCAAAGGTTACCTTCTTCGGTCTGGAAGTCTGGTTTTATCTATTTTTAGCAATGTGTTCTAAATAAATCTTTTATGATTAAGCTGCAGTTTTCTTAATTTTGATATTGACAGAGATTTTTCGTTATTGTTCTTTTTTTTATTTAAATAAAACCCTGACCAATGAAATATTAAATTTCATATATGAAAACAATCAAAATGTCCTGTCTCGGGCTTTGAGTGAAGTTTCCCCGTGTTTTCTTAAGTCACGTTCAACATATATTGAGACATGTTTGGCATTTGGTGCATATCCAATGATATTTATGTCAATTTTAACAAATCTAATGTCGTGGTATTTAGAAACCTATCAGTGCCACGCAGTACTGCACGCTTTTTTATAGATAACAAACATATAGAAATAACTATGTCTTATACATAGTTAGGCTTACTTTTAACTGAGCATCTCGATTATAATGAAATGGTTAAAGTGGTAGCTAAGTCTGCTAGTCGGGCTTTAGGCTATTTAATTTCCAAGTGTAAGGCAAACGGTGGTTTCCAGTTCCCGGTTTTCACCAAGTTATACGATACACTTGTATGGCCTGTCAATAACGGTTCCGCTATTTGTGGTACGCGTGAGTACTCGTGCATTAACGCTATTCAAAACCGAGCCATGCGATTTTATATGGGTGTCGGTAAGTATACTCCTAATTTAGCTGTTCAGGGTGATATGGGTTGGAGACCACCATCTGTTAAACAATGGTCAAATGTGTTTAGACACTGGTCTAGATTGTGCAAAATGGATTTTAATAGATTGAATAGCATAGTTTTTAAATGGTCAAATTTGTATGGTTTTAAACGTCTAAAAAATTGGTGTTTTAGAGTGTGCAATCAATTTAAATCTATTGGTTTCAATGAATATTTAAATATTAATATATATCCTTCTAACAGTATTATTAATATGATTGAAGATGTTTTGTTTGAAAATTTTAAGCACGATTGGTATGTTAAGCTTTTATCGAATAAACAGGTTAAGCTACGTTTTTATAAGATCTTTAAATTGATTTTTGTACTGAAAAGTTTTTAAAGTGTAAAATGCCTGGGGAATATAGATCGGCCTTCTCGAAGTTTAGATGTAGTGTTGCACAGTTAAGATTTGAAACAGGCAGATATGAACGTTCAGCAGTCGAAGATAGGGTGTGTTTTAATTGTAATAATAATTTAGAAGATGAAAAACATGTTCTTTTTTGTCCATTATATGATAGTTTTAGACAAACATTATTTTTAAAAGCAAGGTCTTTCGATAACCATTTTTTAAGTAGAACTGATCAAGAGAAGATAAGATTTTTATTTATCAATGAATCATTGTTTTATTATACTGCCAAAACCTGTTATGATATTTTAATGAAAAGGAAATGTGTTTTATATAAATCTTTAAATTAGTGTGTACTTTTATAGGACATGTATATATATTCCCTCTTAATGAATTATATATTAATTGATGCAACTTGTTTAAATGTAAATAATTTTATGTATAGTCTCTCATAACTCTTTTTAGAGTGGCTCTAAGTAATTTATTTAATTTGGAATTTTATGTATACTTATTTATTTGCATTAGGTGAGACTCTAATAAAATCTATGTAATGTTATGTTATGTTATGTTATGTTATGTTATGTTATGTTATGTTATGTTTAAGGCATATGCATGTCACAAAACGAACAATTTATTTAAACCTAAAATTAGTTGAAAAAATAATCTCCTAACATTAAAAACATTACCTATATCTTTAAATTCGTTCAGGAAACTAGTTTAAGAACTGAAACAATCTTTTAGAAAAGTGTAATGTTATTATTCCGTTTTTTTTCAATGATATATATTGTTGACATGGACAATGACCCAATAAGAATATCATTTTACTTATACGGTTTTATGCTTTATAGTATCTGGAGGTCGTAAATAATATTTATTGTAAGACCTAACACAGGAATAACAACAAAGATGACTTAAACAAAACGAATACACGATATAAAAACTCTTCAAATTCTCTGTGTCTCCTAATGACCTAATGACGTGCAAATTATATATATATATATATATATATATATATATATATATATATATATATATATATATATATATATATATATATATATATATATATATACCATGAAATAAGGAAATGCGATGTTAAATTAAAGGTCTTTGACCTTCCAAACTTATATCCAGAATGGATCCATTTGACATGATACAAACAATAATTTTTTTAATCTATGAGATTTATAACCGCCACGAGAATCGGAAATTACTATGATGATAGTGCTTAATAAAACAATATATACAGTGCATTTCTACTATGGGAAAGTAGTTTTCAAAAGTTTAAAAATCGCCCTTCTTGTTGAAGTTTTGATACTATGTAATATTACAAAAACCTTTTCCATAATAATATGAAATACTTAGTGTTTGTAGTTGCTAAGCATGGAATCCACTTATTTCTTTTGAAAATTTCCATGTTTAAAATCCATCTAATCAGAGATAGCAACTTTTGAGATTACATATTGTGTTGTAATAATTGTCAAGTATTTTTGTCTTTCATTATTTGCTGTTGATTTGGTAGGGCTTTTTGGTTTACAATAATGGCTTTGAATCTGGTTTACCTTTTGGAATTCAGTCATAGGCTGTGGTTCTGATCATGATATTTCGTTTACTTTCTTTTTTTTACATTGACTGGTTTTGGTCAAATATTTACGTTATTAACTGTTATTCTAAATAATAATTTTTTGATTTACGTTATTACATAAGTTTCTGTTCCATCTGTTTGGTATACATTACTGGCTCTAGTTCGGTAAAGCTTTTTTTATTTACGCTACTAGCTGTGGTTTTGTGAAACATTTTCGTTACATTATTGGTTGTGGCTCTAATCAAGCCTTTTGGTTACTTTATTGTCCGTGGCTCTAATCAAGCTTTTTGGTTACATTATTGGTTGTGGCTCTGATCAAGCCTTTTGGTTACATTATTGGTTGTGGATCAATCAAGCCTTTTTATTTCATTATTGCCCATGGCTCTGATCAAGCTTTTTGGTTTACATTATTGCCCGTGGCTCCAATCAAGCTTTTTGGTTACATTATTTGCTATGGCTCTAATCAAGCGTTTTGGTTTTATTATTGGCTATGGCTCTAATTCAGCTTTTTGGTTTCATTATTTGCTGTGACTCTAATTAAGCTTTTTTACATTATCGGCTGTGACTCTAATCAAGTTTTTTGTTATACACTATTGGCCGTGAGTCTAATCAAGTTTTTGGTTACATTATTTGCCGTGGCTCTAATCAAGCTTTTTGGTTACATTATAGCTGTGGGTCTAATCAGGCCTTTTATACATTATAGGCTATGGCTCAATTCAAGCTTTTTGGTTACATTATTGGCTGTGGCTTTAATTAAGCTTTTTGGTTACATTATTTGTTGTGGCTCTAATCAAGCTTTTTGTTTTACATTATTGGCCATGAATCTGATCAAACTTTTTGGTTAAATTATTGGCCGTGGCTCTAATCAAGCGTTTTGGTTACATTATTGGCTGTGGCTCTAATTAAGTTTTTTGGTTACATTATTGGCTGTGGCACTAATCAAGCTTTTTGGTTACATTATTTGTTGTGGCTCTAATCAAGCTATTTGGTTGCATTATTGGCTATGGCTCTAATCAAGCGTTTTGGTTATATCATTGGCTATGGCTCTAATCAAGCGTTTTGGTTATATTATTGGCTTTGGCTCTTATCAAGCTATTTGGTAACATTATTGGCTATGGCTCTAATTAAACTTTTTGGTTTACATTATTGGCTGTGACTCTAATCAAACTTCTTGTCTTACACTATTGGCCGTGGCTCTAATCAAGCTTTTTGGTTACATTATAGCTGTGGCTCTAATAAGGCTTTTTATACATTATTGGCTATGGCTCAAATCAAGCTTTTGGTTAGATTATTGGCCGTAGTCTTATCAAGCTTTTGGTTATATTATTGGCTATGGCTCTAATCAAACGTTTTGGTTATATTATTGGCTATGGCTCTAATCAAACGTTTTGGTTTACATTATTAGCTATGGCTCTAATCAAGCGTTTTGACTTACATTATTGGCTATGGCTCTAATCAAGCGTTTTGGTTATATAATTGGCTATGGTTCTAATCAAGCGTTTTGGTTATATTATTGGCTATGGTTCTAATCAAGCGTTTTGGTTATATAATTGGCTATGGCTCTAATGAAGTTTTTTGGTTATATTATTGGCTGTGGCTCTAATCAAGCGTTTTGGATATATTATTGGCTGTGGCTCTAATTAAGCTTTTTGGTTATATTATTGGCTATGGCTCTAATTAAGCTTTTTGGTTATTTATTGGCCGTGGCTCTAATTAAGCTTTTTGGTTATATTATTGGCCGTGGCTCTAATTAAGCTTTTCGGTTATATTATTGGCTGTGGCTCTAATCAAGCGTTTTGGTTATATTATTGGCTGTGGCTCTAATTTAGCGTTTTGGTTATATTATTGGCTATGGCTCTTATCAAGCTATTTGGTAACATTATTGGCTATGGCTCTAATTAAACTTTTTGGTTTACATTATTGGCTGTGACTCTAATCAAACTTCTTGTCTTACACTATTGGCCGTGGCTCTAATCAAGCTTTTTGGTTACATTATAGCTGTGGCTCTAATAAGGCTTTTTATACATTATTGGCTATGGCTCAAATGTAGCTTTTGGTTAGATTATTGGCCGTAGTCTAATCAAGCTTTTGGTTATATTATTGGCTATGGCTCTAATCAAACGTTTTGGTAATATTATTGGCTATGGCTCTAATCAAACGTTTTGGTTTACATTATTAGCTATGGCTCTAATCAAGCGTTTTGACTTACATTATTGGCTATGGCTCTAATCAAGCGTTTTGGTTATATAATTGGATTTGGTTCTAATCAAGCGTTTTGGTTATATTAATGGCTATGGTTCTAATCAAGCGTTTTGGTTATATTATTGGCTATGGCTCTAATGAAGTTTTTGGTTATATTATTGGCTGTGGCTCTAATCAAGCGTTTTGGATATATTATTGGCTGTGGCTCTAATTAAGCTTTTTGGTTATATTATTGGCTATGGCTCTAATTAAGCTTTTTGGTTTTTTTATTGGCCGTGGCTCTAATTAAGCTTTTTGGTTATATTATTGGCCGTGGCTCTAATTAAGCTTTTCGGTTATATTATTGGCTGTGGCTCTAATCAAGCGTTTTGGTTATATTATTGGCTGTGGCTCTAATTTAGCTTTTTGGTTATATTATTGGCCGTGGCTCTAATTAAGCTTTTTGGTTATATTATTGGCCGTGGCTCTAATTAAGCATTTTGTTATATTATTGGCCGTGGCTCTAATTAAGGTTTTCGGTTATATTATTGGCTATGGTTCTAATCAAGCGTTTTGGTTATATTATTGGCCGTGGCTCCAATTAAGCATTTTGTTATATTATTGGCCGTGGCTCTAATTAAGCTTTTCGGTTATATTATTGGCTATGGCTCTAATTAAGCTTTTCGTGACAATATTATGGATCTAAAATTTGATATTCAATGAACAAGAAAAGCTTCAAAATAAATAAATACATAAAGATAAGTAAGATGTGCGCTAAAAGTTCAGTCGACAATTAGTTATCGCCGACATCTTAAATAAAAAATATTAATAAATCAATAAATTTAAATTGTAGTATGTGCGGAATATGGCTTATTTTTTTAATTGTAACTCTACTTATCAAAAGAAAATGCCAACAACTTATTTTCTCTTTCAAGAGCATTTTGGAAATTTTCCAATTCCAGACTATGAATGTTTACCCTCAAAAATCATTACAATCCATGTAAAGTCTCGAAATAGTATTATATTTCCGGCCCTCTGAATTTATGAATGGTCAGCGAAAAAAAGTGTATTGGTGTTAACATGTCTATTCTTCCGGTCATTTTTAATAAATGCTTGTTGTCTGACCATAAAAATCAAAATAATACATGTCCGAAATCTATTATTGTTATCACACCTTACAACAATTTCCTGTCCACTAAATGGTCTTTTTTGTGTTATTTATCGACAACATTAATATGTGCCAGCTAGGTCGCTTGCTAATCCTATTTATAATTCCATAACGAGTAAAGTAATTCGGACTTAATCATCTACATTTTTCAAACGATAAGTTAATGCTTAAACAGTTTGATTTTAAAAGATTAAAAATTAAGAAAGTAATATTTAAAAATAACATTAAACAATTTTAAGAGAGAGAAAAGAGAGAGAGAGAGAGAGAGAGAGAGAGAGAGAGAGAGAGAGAGAGAGAGAGAGAGAGATTACAATAAGATAGCTGTTGTTGCTTTGTTGTTTGCAGTGTTTAACGTAGCATCTGCGATTTTTTAGCTATTCGAGGCAAGAGCAAGTTACTATAAGCATTTATCTAAGAACAAGTTCGTGTACATGCGTGAGATTTCTGAGTGAGTATTCTGGTCCGTCTTGTACTTGCACGCATTCAGAACAACTTTTTGATATATTCTGGTCTGTTTTGTACTAGCACGCATTCAGAACGACTTTTTGATATATTCTGGTCTGTCTTGTACTTGCAAGCATTCAGAACGACTTTTTGATATATTCTGGTCTGTCTTGTACTTGCACGCATTCAGAACGACTTTTTATTATATTCTGGTCTGTCTTGTACTTGCACGCATTCAGAATGACTTTTAGATACATTCTGGTCTGTCTTGTACTTGCAAGCATTCAGAACAACTTTTTGATATATTCTGGTCTGTCTTGTACTTGCAAGCATTCAGAACAACTTTTTCATATATTCTGGTCTGTCTTGTACTTGCACGTATTCAGAACGACTTTTTATTATATTCTGGTCTGTCTTGTACTTGCACGCATTCAGAACGACTTTTTATTATATTCTGGTCCGTCTTGTACTTGCACGCATTTAGAACGACTTTTTGATATATTCTGGTCTGTCTTGTACTTGCAAGCATTCAGAACAACTTTTTGATATATTCTGGTCTGTCTTGTACTTGCAAGCATTCAGAACAACTTTATGATATATACTGGTCTGTCTTGTACTTGCACGTATTCAGAACGACTTTTTATTATATTCTGGTCTGTCTTGTACTTGCACGCATTCAGAACGACTTTTTATTATATTCTGGTCCGTCTTGTACTTGCACGCATTCAGAACGACTTTTTGATATATTCTGGTCTGTCTTGTACTTGCACGCATTCAGAACGACTTTTTATTATATTCTGGTCTGTCTTGAACTTGCAAGCATTCAGAACAACTTTTTATTATATTCTGGTCTGTCTTGTACTTGCACGTATTCAGAACGACTTTTTATTATATTCTGGTCTGTCTTGTACTTGCACGCATTCAGAACGAATTTTTATTATATTCTGGTCCGTCTTGTACTTGCACGCATTTAGAACGACTTTTTGATATATTCTGGTCTGTCTTGTACTTGCAAGCATTCAGAACAACTTTTTGATATATTCTGGTCTGTCTTGTACTTGCACGCATTCAGAACAACTTTTTGATATATTCTGGTCTGTCTTGTACTTGCACGCATTCAGAACGATTTTTTATATATTCTGGTCTGTCTTGTACTTGCAAGCATTCAGAACGACTTTTTGATATATTCTGGTCTGTCTTGTACTTGCACGCATTCAGAACAACTTTTTGATATATTCTGGTCTGTATTGTACTTGCACGCATTCAGAACAACTTTTTGATATATTCTGGTCCGTCTTGTACTTGCACGCAATCAGAACGACTTTTTGATATATTCTAGTCTGTATTGTACTGGCACGCATTCAGAACGACTTTTTGATATATTCTGGTCTGTCTTGTACTTGCAAGCATTCAGAACGACTTTTTGATATATTCTGGTCTGTCTTGTACTTGCACGCATTCAGAACGACTTTTTGATATATTCTAGTATGTCTTGTACTGGCACGCATTCAGAACGACTTTTTGATATATTCTGGTCTGTCTTGTACTGGCACGCATTCAGAACGACTTTTTGATATATTCTAGTCTGTCTTGTACTGGCACGCATTCAGAACGACTTTTTTATATATTCTGGTCTGTCTTGTACTTGCACGTATTCAGGACGACTTTTTTTTATATATTCTGGTCTGTCTTGTACTGGCACGCATTCAGAACGACTTTTTGATATATTTTAGTCTGTCTTGTACTGGCGCGCATTCAGAACGACTTTTTGATATATTCTGGTCTGTCTTTTACTTGCACGCATTCAGAACGACTTTTTGATAAGGTGTTAGCTCATCGAATAAGCACGCTACAGACAAGCATACCACTTTCAATGTTACATGATCTGGCAACGGGTGAACCAGTCGATACTCTGTTTACTTAATGCATAGCAACAGGTGAGGAGGCAGTATCTCAAAGTTTAACATTTTTGTTTCACCCAGTGTTTCACACTCCAGACCTTACGCTTTCGAGACCAGACCCTCTACCGCTAATCCCCGAGGCGGTCTAAAGTGGGAGAAAGTTGCGTTAAAAATACTGTAATTTAAAACAAGTTTAAATTGTTTACAATAGTTATATAATGATGAATTAGGAATAAGTCATTTTATCTTATGAGTATTAGAAATATTTGATAAAGTTCAAAATTTTACATGTATTAAGATATAGCTTCAACTTCATCAAATAGTATTTCTCTTCTTAATTTTTATTTACGAAAAACATTTATAATAAAATTTCAATTTTTTTCAGTTTTTTTTTGTTTTTTTGTTTTGTTTTTTTTTTTTTTTGGGGGGGGGGGCGTCATCGACGTCTTATCAGATACGATTGTTTGCCTGTTTGCCTTTAGAGAGATTGATGTATATCTATCGAGATTTCCTCTAGTTTAAGAACAATGCTAATTAAGAAAGCCATCAGCATGCCCAAAACGTTCCAGAATTAATTATACAATACTAGATAAAACTTCTCGAATGTAAATGTCTAAATTTCAGATTAGAATAATAATTAACTATTACTGTTTTAATGCATATTTACGTGCAATAAATAAAACACCAAACAATTATATCGTTGTTTGTTTGTATTTTTTTTAAAAATTTTTATTTATTTATTATTTTACAAAGGAACATTTCAATATTAAGGATTTGCTAAGTTCATAAACCTTTCAACTTTAAAATAAGTTCAAACATATGTTACGCTACATTTATCGCTTTACTACAACCAAACTTGCTCAAAATAAAAGATCAAAAATAATTTTGACATATTTCTATAAGTGTTGGGAACAGCCCCATGTTTTCTGTCAAGACGAGGTTGTACTAAATGAAAATAATCAGATGTTTGTTTTTTTTTTCTTTTGTTTCGTAACTGAATTTTATAGGGCGTAGCATTACCATAGTAAAAATAATCCAATTGAATATTTTCTACATATGATGATTTTTTTTCACTTCCGAAAATTAATTTTTATGTAATTAGTTATTTGGTCATTTCGTGCAGACAATTTATTAAATCGTGAGTTGGGGGAGGTTAAAATATCTGACCGACTTTATAGTTTTTCCCTTCAAAAATAATTCTTAAAAAGCCTCGTCATATTTTAGTTTGTTTTGATCATACATTTCCTGATATTTTGAAGACAAAACAATGTAAAGTAATTGATATTTTATTTCTGACGTTAACTTGTTGTAGTGGGCCTTGAACTAAGACATGAATTAAGTAAGATTATGGGACCGGCTTTAAACGTAAAAAATTATAAATAAATAAATAATTGATGATAACAACTGTTTTCAATTATTTCTGACAGAAATTTAAAAAATGTTGATCAATACACTTGAACCACAGATCAGTATTCCGCAGACATGTAAACCACTTTCCCTGCCACCATATAAACCAATCGATGCTCAGTCGCAATGCCGAGCGCAGACGAGAAAGAAGAATATGAAATTTAAAACTTTTATGCATAACCCGGTCAGTATTCGAACCTATGACCCCCATTCTCAAAAAGGATGCTTTACTTCTGGGTAACCGAAGCAGTATGCGTGTTGGATAGGCGCTCGAAGTGGAGTGAAGTGGAGTGGAGTAATGGTGTTTTACGCCCCAGTCAAGGACCTTTCACTTATTTCAAGACGGTCAGTTTTGGGATGGTGGAGGAAACCGGAGTGCCCAGAGAAAACCTCCGACCTCCGGCAAGCGAACTGACAAATTTTCTCACACTAGGAACTGCTCGGAATCCAGGCGGTGAGAGGCGGATCGACACTCGGGTTAAAGCCTCTTGGTTTGTTGGTTATATATATAAGGGTCCAAACTAATTCACTCATGTATTACAGCAGATAAGCAACAATCTAAAATATTTAAAATTTAAAAATAAACCTTGTTCTACCAACAATGAAAAAATTGCTCACGTATAGGTGTAAGTAATTCATAAAAGAAAAATTCTGTATCTTTAATATTACTTTGTTGTAATTATTATTATTATCATTATTTTACAAAAATGTAATCATCAGCAACAATAGATATCATATTTTCGGATTACTAAATTAGAAAAGAAATCGTGACAACCATTTGGCAGATATTAAACCTGTTGTACTTCTGTTATAATTTCTATTCACCAATTTTGTTTGTTTATAAAAAGATGTAAGTGGTTTTAAAACGGAAAAAGTTATTCTATATAACTGCTTTGGTCCATAATTGTTTGTCACATGGTTTTTTTTTATTATTTTTTTTTTAAATTATTTATTTATTTATTTATTTTTTTTTTTGTAAATATTTCTTTTTTTAAAATTTTCTTTATAAGAATATCACCAAGATAAAAAACACTGACCTAACCAAATTTAAAAATCTTCTCCGAATTCTTTTGTACATAGAACAGATTTTGAAAAAAAGCTGAAATTTAATTACTTCAATGATCCAATTGGGTCTCACCCAAAGTAACATCAGGGTATTTTAAGGTTAATAAAGGTCACGTGAATTAATATGCAAATCACATTTTCTTTCTTTATTCAGCCACTCACAAAGTGGTACATGAGGGTATGTATTTTACAATAAATATGTACATGATAACGAATTGACATAAACATAACATTATTCACAAGGATACATTATTCAAATACATTTAATCAATTAAACATTTATACATTATTATTATTATTGTTATTAAAGAACATATATACCTTTGACAAAAATAATGAAACATTAGTTAATAATTTAGTGTTGCTTAATGATAACATACTATAACGATTTTCTTCCTTCTATAATCAGACAATGGAATGAACTTCCACAAGAACTTAAAGATACCCCTTCTGTGACAACCTTCAAACGATTACTTAATCTAAACCTTACTAAACCACCCGCTTTTTACAGCTATGGATTGGGAATTCAACAAATTTATCACACCAGACTACACACTAACTCCAGCTACTTAAAGTCTACCCTCTATAATAAAAATATCATAGATAATCCTTACTGCGACCTTGGCGAAATTGAAACAGTGTCTCATGTTACCTTTATTCTCATCTAAGGAATAGATTTTAACTTCACTACCATATCCGCTTACAACTGAACTACTACTCTTTGGTGATAATTCTCTAACGTCTACACAAAACATTGAAATATTTAAATCCGCACAAAAATTTATATATTTTAGCAAACGTTTTCACTTACACTGATACTGTTACTTGTATCTTTACGATTCACAAATAAAATGTAAATGAACACACTTACATATTTTTAATTTTATTACCTGTATTAAAATCATTATAGTTTTTTTCTGGATGCAACAAGGTCAACGTTTTTGTTTTTGTTTTTGTTTGTCTTTTATTTTTAGTATTTTTTTTCTACCTAAAGGCGCATTTGAAAAATTATTTTATACTAAATATTTTCTGGTGACAGTTTTTATAAGTGTTTAACACTTTTTGCTGAATCCTGTTTGTATAATACTCCATATTGTTTACTTTTCTTTTCAACATGTATTTATTGAATTTGACGAATAAAATATGTTTAATAATAATAATGATAACATAATATACATTTTTTGTTTTGATGGGAAATTAACATAATAACGTGGTATCAATTTTTGTCTGTGTCTCAAAATGTTTACAAATAAATAAAAAGTGATATTCATCTCCAACATCTAATTGACGTATTGGACATAATCTGTTTTCTGTATATATGTTTAACAATATAACTGTTTCTATTGGGAGCTTATGATTAGATGTACGAAGTTTACATAAAATACTTGAATGTGAAAGATTAAATGTTAACAAATAGTCTTCTAATTTAAAAATTGATCTGAAAGAAAAATACCATTGACCTTTTGATGACATAATATTACTATTCCGTTGTTGAATAAAACTATCTTGTAGTAATGTTTTAACTTGGTGTTTGTATAAATATACATCAACATAAAATTGCATGTTCCATAAATAACATAAATCTACCAAATTGAGAATTGTCTTAACATGATCTAGCCACGGAAAACAAATGACATTATTTTTATGTAAGTGTAACATTATTCTGTACAAAAAGACGATAAAGTTATAGTGTTTAGGTTGAACCAATTCACACCAAAAGTTAAAAATTCTATTATAAACATTGATATATAATGGAAAACGACCTAATTCTCCATAAAGCATATACTTTGGAGTAGATTTTCTTAATTTTAACATTTTTCTACAAACAATTAGATGCAAACTCTCAATAATCTTGGTATTTTCATAACCCCATATCTCACATCCGTATTATAAAATCGAAGCAACAAGAGGATCAAAAATTTCTAACTGTACATCAATAGGTAATTTGAGATAATAAATCTTTCCTAACAAAGAAAACATAGATTTTTTAGCTTGTGAAATAGACTTTTTTGGCATCAACATATTTGTCATTGCTTTTAAATATAATACCAAGATATGGAAAGTATCAACAGTTTCTAATTCAATATTGTTACACATGAAACAATGTACACGTTTATTTGTCTTTTTACAAAATATAACAACCTTTGTTTTTAATGTATTTATTTATAATTTCAAAATTCGACAATATTCGCTAAAAACATCAAGCGATTGTTGTAAACAAGGGGTGATCATCATGAATATTCAAATCATGATAACGTATCTTATATGGTAAACTAGGAAGGTGCATGGGGGTTATTTTGGACATAGTCGATTTGTTATCTAGTTGAAAACATGAAAAATTGTTATATGCACAGAATTAAAGAAACTTTTTGAGTAAGTCTGGTTATTTTTCCCAATTAGGTCGGTAAATTTTACATGGACTTTTGATATTTTTGAATGATTTTGTTTAAATATGGAGTTTTGTTCTTCAAATATGCATATGACAAACAATTATGGTCTGACTGAATATATCATGTTTGACATATTACATGAAGCATGCTTCTTAAAGCCAATGGCTAGAACGGTATCTATGACATGTATATAGTAATTTTTTCTTTAAAATGCATTTTTATCGAATTCTTTACTTGAACCTCGATATTATACAGGTTCGTTGCAATGTATCAAGTTTCCTCATTCATTCATTACATGACTCTTGTAGCATGATTTATATATTCTTATTACGTTATCAGATTGATTTAAGATTGTTATAAAATCATGAGGTTAATTAATTAATTAATTAAACAATATATACTTTTGGGACATTATCAATTAGATATTTAACTATAAATACTACTATAGAAGATTTAACTAATACTTTACTGATGAGAACTAGTAGTACAGTATTACAGATAATTTATTTTTCTTAAATATGTGGTAGAATATTACATAGGATTAAAATTTATTCCTTTAAGGAATTAAAAAAATTTACGCACTTTTGTAAATAGCAAAACCAGCACTGCTTTAGCTTCGGCTGTAAATACGGAACTCTCATTTGGGAGACGTATATATATATTGAATGCGTTGTCAACAAGAGTAGCTGAAATAAATCAGTTGGTCTATCAGTAAATATCGAAAATAGAAAGAAAATTTTACTTGAAGAAGGAGAGGCAGGTAAATTATTTACAAATAAACAGGAGTTTGACCTTAAAACTTAAAAAACACCTTTTTATTGTAATTAACATTTAACAAGTAAGGAATCTCGTGTCTGTTTTGTATACAACACAATACATAATTACACGTATGGTGATGCTAGTACTGATTATGATTAAATTCGTTACCTGCAATACCTCTTGCAAATCGTAGTACTTGAATGAAGATGTTAATTAATCGTGTAAAAAAATCCATGAACTGGGTAAAAAGTCATGTAAAACATATTTCATCAGATCTGGCACAGCAAAATTTAACTGGTATTTGTGTTATACATGTATATTTACTACCCCTGAGCGGGTACCGCTGCTGGTGGAGTATAACTCTCCGATGTTATCCATAACTCAGTAGGCAGTACCTTGTGCTGTCAGAAAATGTACCATTTAGCAAAATTTTCAGCCGTCTTAAATTTTGAAATTTATTTAAAACTAAGGTTTGTTCCCTCACGCAAAGCATTCCTTAGCTGGATTTGGGTTTGTATAATTTTGGAACTTTAGATTCATCAATTTTCAACTGTTTGGCTAATGTTTTTTATCTATCAAACTTTTAGTGTCACTGATGAGGAATGAATTTCCGAAATGTGCACATCTGGCACAGCAAAATTTAACAGGCATTTGTGTTGTATATCTTAATTAAAAGCAGATTTACAAAAATCAAATACACATTCTTTAAACCGTATCTTATTGCACAACACAAAAATTACATCTTAAAATAGCTTAAGCGGTACATGGGTTAATTTGTTAAAAAAAAACTCATAAATTATTAAATTCAGACCAGAATTACACTTACAAACTTACAATCTTACATAGATAGGACACACCTGAGTTCATACCTATCTAAGTATTTCCGATCATTGATCGATAGGTATCAGGTATTTTTGTTTTTGTTTGTATGTTTTTTATGTATCAAAGAAAAGGAAATAAGAGAGGATGTTATATGTCATATCATACACGTGGTTAAGTTATTGTTTGTGTGTGGTATAATATCATAACATATTTGATCTTTAGTGATTAGCAATTCATGAAGATTTCCGTAAAATTTTCTTTTCAGTACTTTTCTGTATTTAACAAATTTCTACTAATAAAAGTATATAGCGACAGCTATTAAGGATACAGCAAAAGACATTTAGTAATTTTAAAGCCCCACCCCATCCCACCCCCACACACGAGTGTTTTGAAGGTTCCAACCGGCTTGCGTTTAAAGATAACGAATATATATCCGTATGTCTTAAAAACGCAAGCCGGTTATATATATATATATATATATATATATATATATATATATCGACTATTTTACCCGGTGCCAGGATAATGGATTGGAGTAGTGGTATACTTATCTATGACATACAGACTCGGTTAGCTAGCACCTTATAACAGTCGCCCTGAGACCGAAATACAAACTTGCAAATTACACGCATACACGGACTTGTGATAGGATAACCTTGTTATCGTCGCGAAAGCTGGAAAATTGCTGATGCGACGTTAAACAACATTGCAACAACAACAACAACAAGAACAACAACGGGTATTTTAAATACCAACTTTTCTCGTGAAAAAAATTATACATTATTGTTTAATTTCCGATTTTGCAAGGGGCCATGTAAATTAAAATTTATTTCGGGGTTCGGTAAATTTTGATACAACTTTTAGGAAAAAGGAACGCTAAATCGCCGAAATACGGTCTTATTTAGCTGTAGATACCGAAACCGGGTGGTCAAAAAGAAGACCAGCTTATTAAAAAAAAAACAAAACCGAAGAATGTAGTAAATATAACGCGTGAACGCCGTTCATTAAATGTATAGAGTGCAGAAATAAGAATTCTTAATTGCATTATACTTTTGTTTTAAATCACCTATTCTTTTGTATATTAAATACTGTTTCTTGAGACCACTATTTTAAAATTCCTGACTCGTGACCGGAATTAGAAATGATATTATAAAAGTGTATTTTAAGTACTTAGCAAAGAAATACAAATGTATATCGAAACTTATTTGCAGCGACTAATAAATGTCAATTCTATCTGCATTAGGTATATTACATAGAACATAACCAAAAACTGATGACGTCTCGAGATAAGTGAAATACTCTTGATTTAGCTATTTAGTATATCAGTTATTTTAATCTGAGGACTTGGGAAGTATTTTTGTATTATATTGGCCGAGCCGCGCTAGTGTGAAAAACAAAACATAAAACACTGTATGAGAAAAATTTTAATTATAAAATGTATTGTACAAACAAAGCTCAAGTAAGTGTAACCGATGATTTTAACAATATTTTAGATAAACTAACCGATACTGAAACAAAAATTTTGCACGGTGAGGAGATTGGGATAAATTTGTCACTGTCTGACATACATGTACCAAATGAGGTGTTTACGAAAACAAGTTCTCTACATCAAGTCCACCCTTTAAATAACTCCTCAACCTCTTATAAATTCCATTTTTTTTAAATTGTCATTTCTATAAATTTTATATTTCTAAAAGTTTGTGGAAAAATTAACAGCCAAGTTAAATTTATACTCTGAAAAGAGTATTATATATTATAATTACCATGTAAATCTTGTATTAGTGTATATACACTGAAGAAATTTAGAAAGATAACAACTTTTTTTCACAAGTTTACCCTTCTAGAACACCTAAATTCACTCCCAAGCTGGCCCTTCGTGTTTAATTGAATTAGCCAGTTTTCAAAGTCTTTACTTTGCTTTTTGGATTGTGATTTGTAAAGAGTAAAAACAAAATAAAGAAAATAAAATAAAGTCATCATCCTCATGTCAACAAAAATTGAAGCCATCAGACGCAAAAGTAGAAATACTCATTATCAACAAAGTTTTATATACATTTTTAAACGCAAGCGACACCTTTTCAGATTGAGAAAACGAAGACACAATTATATTGAAGTCTTGGTAAATTCAACAACATAATGTACAAATCAATAACTTAAAATGTATTTTTTAAACGTAATCTGTGATTTAATTTTGAATAATCCATTTTTTTGAAAAACATATTTATAAAAAATATATCCAACAAGTATTTTATTAGGTTAAAATATCAATAGATATTAACTTTTTTTTAACTCCCTTTGTATATTAATTTTAAAGGGTACCTGTAACGATTTTAATTTTTGATATATTTTATTCGTCGTACTTAAATATAGCTTTAGCGAAAATTCCATAGAATTCCATTCCATAATACGGTAGATATCGGTAAATTTCCAGTAACATACCTCCACAGAATATTATTTACCAACTACTAAAATAAGTCAAATCCGAAGTCGTAGTTTAACTTTTTATGATTATTTTACGGGAAAACTATTTAATGAAGTAGAAATAATATCCGTTTGATACATTCCTTAGATTCAGACCCACACCTGTAATTAAAAGGATGTAACTTCTAATTTGCAAGATTGATTTGCAGGTTGATAAAGTTACCTTAAGACCCTAGAATACACGATAATATATTTACAGTTCGAGATAATTGAAATAATTTTTTTGGTAGACGTTATTTTCATATACAGTAGATCTATAAAGATTTCACTGTGGAAAAAATGGATATTTCATTTTTAAATTTTAAAAAGAAAATTTTTCCTCAGTTTTGATGCCAATAATAATAATAATAATAATAATAATAATAATAATAATAATAATAATAATAAAATATAACTTTTAGGCAAAATTAAAAATTAAAAATTGACGACCAGAGTAGTCTATTTAAAACGTGTTATTGATCTACTTACAGCATTTGATTTTATTGAGATTTTATTTTTCACCTTTCCTTTGGCATACATACAAATCCATAAAATTATTATTATTATTATTATTATCTCTTTTCTAAATGTGGTTTCATTCTAAAATCCGTGTCATTTCAATTTAAACAAATAAAATATTTTTTGCGTAAAAAATTTGAGATGGAATATCTTGGTTTTTTCCTTTTTAATTACCCCAGCATTAATTAGCCATCGGACAGTTGAAAAGAACTATGTTACAAACTTTATTAGTGTGAACATCTTATGTAATCTTAAGTAATGCCGCCAGATTACTTACAAGTTTTCTACATCACGGTCTTTTTATTTTAACTGTGAATAAACATTGCACAAAAGAGCATATTGCTTTTTACCCGGTGCCACAGTAAGTTCTATAATATTCATTCGGTAGTCTGTCCATACTGCAATGACGTCACAGATTTATAACTCAAAACGAGGTATTCACTTTGCGATCAAGGGAAAGTTAAAAAATGTGGATTTCAAACCGCTATAACTTTTTTAAATTTTGTTACCAATTTTGATGCGGTTTTCAATATTGTGATTTTTGAATACTATACAAAACAATTGTGATAAAAAAAATTTGGTTACAGGTACCCTTTAAATGTTTTATATATAAAGAAGTAATCAACACTCTATATAAAGTTCACCTGTCTAATAAGTCACCTTGATTGTCTTTATAGACAGTTTGAACTTTTTGATTGGAACCTCCTTTAATATTTTAAGAGAAAGATATATACAATATTGATTGATATCGAATACAACGGTGCGGACAACATGAGAGATACAATATGTCACACTTGAAAACATTTGCTTGTTAACATCTGTTTTAGGAATGTGTAAGTGCACTTGCACTGCTTACTTAAAATCACCTTGCACAATGTCTCAAAACTTCTGAACGTTCTGGACAAAAAAAAAACTGTAACGGTCCCTAAAGTGTTTGTCTTTCCTGGAATTTCCTAGTAATACAGGAGTTCCGATGCTTCACGACTTTTCCTAAGGAGTAGTTCTTCTTTTTATGCAACACACACACACACACACACACACACACACACACACACACACACACACACACAACGTTTTTCTCATATGTTACCACAACAGGCAAGTTGAAACAGAAGTACGAAATTTTCAAGTGAAAGCACAATTTTTGCAAACGACACTGCAACCAAAACATGTAAAGTACAAATTAATGACAGCAATACAGAATGAATTTTGACAAACACTTGGGTTTAGAACTTATAATGATGTTAAAGCACTACTAAAGGAGCCAAATCGTTCCATTTGCTTTAAATTCGTGACTCTTAACTACGCACGTTATAACTTAAAATCAAGCCATAGGTCAACAACTAACGAACAACCAAGTCCTACGTCAACAAAAAACGAACAAGCAGTCCCTGCAGGACACTATTCAAGCCCTTTGTCATCAAACAACGAACAAGCAATACCTGCAAGGTGCTAACCAAGCCTATGTCAACAAAAAATGAACTAGCAATCCCTGCAGGACGCTAATCAAACCTACGTCAATAAACAACGAACTAGCAATCCCTGCAGGACGCTAATTAGCTTATTTCAACAAAGAATGATCTAGTAATCCCTGCAGGACGCTAATCAAACATACGTCAACAAACAACGAACAAGCAATACCTGCATGATGCTAACCAAGCCTATTTCAACAAATACTGAACAAGCAATCCCTGCATGATGCTAACCAAGCCTATGTCAACAAAGAATGAACTAGCAATCCCTGCAGGACGTTAATCAAACCTACGTCAACAAACAACGAACAAGCAATACCTACATGACGCTAATCAAGCCTATTTCAACAAAGAATGAACAAGCAATCCCTGCTGGACGCTAATCAAACCTACGTCAACAAACAACGAACAAGCAATACCTAAATGTCGCTAATCAAGTCCTACGTCAATAAACAACGAACTAGCAATCCCTGCAGGACGCCATTCGTGATTACCCAAGAAACATGTTACGTTCTTAATATAAAAACACCAGCATTCATTGTATAAACATTTAAATTATAACTGAAATTTAGAAATTCTAATGTAAACTAAGATTAGGACTGTAGCTAATAATTCTAAACGATTTTTTGAACTGCTAATTGATTGGAGATGATTAGCCGATCACGATGAAATATTTCTTTAATATTGGTATTCAACTAAGTTATGTATTCAATTTGAGTTGTGTCCCTTTCCACTTATAATTGATTTTCAACTCAATCGAACAAAAAGTGAATAATATATCAAATTTTCATCAAGAATTGAATTAAAGACGTGATCTAATTAATTTTCAAAGAGTACTTAAATGAAAGGATACGAAATAATTTTATTTATTTCCCCCATTCTTACAATTAAAAAAATGGCATTTTATTTTGTCTATGAGCTATCAATCTACACAATGCACTAAAGGCATTTTTAGATTTGGATCCCAATTTAGTTTGCTTCATCTTTCCATTTTCAAATATTCAAAAGTAACATTTTCATTCGAATGATGTTCGTTTAAAATTTTTATTCTTCCATATACTAGTATATATATACACACCTGTATATATATATATATATATATATATATATATATATATATATATATATATATATATATATATATATATTATATATATATATATATATATATATATATATATATATATATATATATATATATATATCGTTGAGAAAGAGAATAATACAAAAAAAAAAAAATAGAATGAATTACATTTGTCAAAGGGAAATAACTGGTAGTGAACAAAAATAAGCGAATACAGTAAAGGTATTTTTCTTCAAATAAAGTTTTTTTAGCCTTTTCTTTTCTGTTTTGAACTAGCGATCTAAAGATCCACTGAAGACTGAAACAAACAATTAATGCCACCAAAAGATCCATTGAGCCACACAGGCAATAAAAATTAGCATGACGTCATAAATGATCAGCGAAGCTTTACTAATTTTTCCGTTGTTACATAAGTTAGTATTACAGCATCTGTATGTTGATTCATCCGATCCTGTTATCTGCGTGTAATGGTTATTAATGTTGTCTGGCACACATGCTGAATGGGTGTTTGTTATACATCTTCTGTTATAAGTTATCCCACTGCTTGACTTTACCAACGTTTCCTTTTTAAAACAAAATTTATAAATTTAAATTTGATAGATAGCATTAAATTGTGATGGAAGAAAATTGATAACGATTTGATCTATTTGTTAATTATTCATGCATTTTTTTTTTTTTTTGGAAAAAAAAACCAGGTGAATATGAATACCAGCGGTCCCCCAAAAAAACTCGTTTTACGGTCACGCCAAATAATAAAAAAAAAATTACGGTCACACCATATTAAAATAAATATTTTTTAGAGTCTCATCAATTATTACAATTATTATTTATTAAAAAAAACAAAAAAATTAACAAGTCAAATTGAAGGTGTACATAGGTCACTATTAGTAGAGTTAACAGAGCATTAAATGGTATAAAATAATGATGAAATTTCGATGTTAAAAAAGTCATTCTTAGTTTTAAACACAGAAGTATAAAAATTGATCATGACGCATTAAAACAATTCGACAGAATTTTACAGCATTTAAAAACATGTCTTATTTGCATTTATTTTATTTTTATTTATTCATTAATTTATTTTTTGATAGTTTTATTTAGATTAGAATCTTTTCTAAGCATTTTCGTGCGATTTTTATATGTCATTATTCAGTAAAAAGAAAAGCATCTCGATAACTTTTCAACCTCACTGTCCGCTACGCTATTTTTACATTTGTGAGCTTTTAATTGCCCCCCCCCCCCCCCCTCGATAAAAGTTAAGGAATCTTTACCAAGTAAAACACCATTACTTTCCCCCACTCCGAATTACTAGACTTAGTTACTTACTAGACAGTAATTGTATCCACAATTATCTGTAGCATCATTACTTATCCTTGCTCTTCCACAGACCTCATAATTACCATTACAACTGTAACAGGAGAAACTAGCCTGTAATACAACAACAGAAAACGTTCACAGTGCTCGTTCATCCTAGATTTTGTTACTTAATCATAGGTTAACTAAACAAAATGACATGAGTCTTTGATACTTTTGTTTTATTAAGTGCATAAACAATAAACTAAATAAACAATACGGTACTTAAATAGATTAATTACTATTGTGACAATTGTTACGACAGTACAGAAACAAGAGAATCGGTAGAACCGTTAGATGTTCCCCGAATAAAAACTAGTTCTAAAACGGCTATTTGTTTTAATTCAAACATGTCTGTTTAACTATAATTTTGATAAGGGAAAATAATTATGCACTACACTTCTTCTCAACAAGATCTATCTATCTGTAAAGTTTCATTATAACATCTCTAATAGGTTTAGATTTATGATTTAGACCAAATTAAATATAAAAAAGGACAATAACTCTTAAATTATGCAAACTAGAGTGATTTTTTTGTGCCCTGCACTTCTCCTTATTGAGCTCTATCTTCATATGAAGTTTCATGTTGATACCTTTTACGGGATTTGAGTTACACTTCGGACAATATGTCAAAATAAAATAACAAAGAGCATCTACTCTTAAATTTCCTTATGCCAAATGGAGTTATTGTTCTTGTGCAGTGTACTTTACCGCACTGAACTTTATCTACCTTTAAAGTTTCATGTTTATTCCTCAATAGGTTGTGTATGGACAAAAAGTTAGGAAGAACAATAACTCTTAAATAAAGCTAAATAGAGATATGGTTCTTTTGCACTGCCCTCTATTTTTCCTCTCGGAGTTCTATCTACCTATGAAGTTTCATGTTGATACCTCTTAACGGTTTTGAGTTATGCAGATGGATACACGAATGGACTCATGGACGTGACGGACGGACAAAAAAGCGGCAACTTTATGCACTCCCTTCGGGAAGCATAAAAAGGAAGAATACTAAAAACACATTGCTTAATTAACATATCAGCGAGATATATTAAAACAACATTCAATGTAAACTAGAAAAAGTCGCTAGATTAAACTAGAAACAGTCAAAAATACAAACAGACCACTGGTTACAAAACTCCCTACTCTGAACGACTACTGATTTAAATGTCCAGTGGTATTGTAAAAGTACTTTTAGAGTTCTCTTAAACTATAAACGGTAGTAGTTAAATATTCTATGAAATGTATGTAACTTGCAGCTAATTAACATTCGTTTTACATTAACCTTGCAGGTACGATCCTGTCACTGCATATTAGATTTCGGATTATAATTAAAATGAAAGTTTTACTTGATTTACAACAGCCATAACCGTTTATGTAAACCAAAATATCTAATCAACGATTTTATTGGAGATGTATATTTAATTGGTCATTATGAGATGCCCAAAACGCCTAAAACATAATTCTCCAGCTCCAAAAAAAAATCTGATCGCAAAATGTAAATGATTTAAAAAGAATTAAAGCTGCATTAAGTCTTTCAATTTTCTGAATTTTTGTTGATTTTCTAAAAATATATTTTTTTAAAAAATAGATATCTTCTAACCACGATCCGTGACATTCTTTTTCTAAAATTTCATTTCTTTTAGCTGTAAATAAACGGAATCCTCTGGCCGGTTGGTCAGTGTTAATGAGCTTGGAGCATGCGCACGGGTGTACGGAAAACCCTAGAATCGAAGGTGAAACATGACAGATTGTATTAACTGTCCTTCATTAATATCCAGATGTATTTGAAATGGTGTTATGTATCCCTAACTAAGTCACAAATGACAAATTCAACGATGTTCTGTGTTTAATTTATCGTATTTCACCGTTTTGAAAGTTGAGTTTAAATGACCCGGGTTTTGATGACGTAACCATGTTCTAATATTAGATCTCAAATGCTGTATCTCGCTGGGTAAATACTGTAATTTCTGTATTTATTCGAGCTTTTATCGTTGAACCAAATGTAACATTGTTCATTAGGAACATCATTAATTAGATAAGCACCGTTTTAATTTTTTCTTTGGAAAACTTAATGCAGCTTTAAAATTACCTTAATACCCACAATCGTGGAATAATTTTTCATTTCACGTTCTAAGTATTTGGTTATAATGGTTTTTAATTTTTATTATTTTATTTTTATAGTTCCTGTAGTTATTGTCCGAAACGTGTTACTAAGTTACGTTGTTATTAATATTTCATAGTGCGTACAGTTTACAGCACAAATAAACAAGTCAATATCATACTTGATTTAATCAACCAAACAAAACATAAATAAATAATGATCATGTAATACTATTACCGAACTTACCGTGGTAACGCCTTCAACATCCAAGCAGCAAATTAAAAAAAGTATATAATAAACAGAGATAATTACGATTTTAATTATTTATTACAGTCTATTAGATCTATCTACAAAATTTCCGTGTCATTTTATTGTGGTGTCAGAAAATACATAACAATTAAATTTTTAAAACGGATTTCCTTGAATTAATTTCAGTTAAAGAGGTTGTAATTATTCGGGGTTAGAGGTAGTAGTTTTGATGATCTTGAATAAAAGAATGGCAATAAGTTTCTTGTTCGAAACACATTCAATATTTTTACAGTGAAAATGCCAATGTTTCTACCCGCAAAATGGAAAAATTTCCTTTTCAAATGTGTGTTCCGGTATTTCGGGATCGCAGGGAAATAAGTTTAATAGTTAGGGTCTTCCAAAGTTCATTTCTATTTATTGAAAACCATTTTAAAGCACATGCATCGTTTACATGTTTTGCCGCCATTTATAAGATATTAATAAAAATCTATATTTACTCACCGGTTGTTGTAATGGTCTGCTGTCTTGTTGTTTCAACTGTTCCACCGGAAGTAGCCAAATTATTAGACGTTTGAGATTGCGCAGCTGTGGTTGAACTGCCAATATGAGTTGATTCAGTATTTGACTGAGCTGAAATTGTGTTGGTTGTTTTCAGTGTACTTTGTGTGTTATCTGGCGTTGTTTCAATTGACGGAGAACCCGCGGTTAAACTACTTGTTGTCGTTTGTTCAGATGTTAAAGATTGTTCATCTACTGAAGTTGTAGTTATTCCATTCACTGTTGTTGGCGTGCTAGTTGTATCTTGTTGTGCCGCCTGTGTCGTTGTCGTACTGGTTGTGTCTTGTTGTACCGCCTGTGGTATTGACGTGCTGGTTGTATCTTGTGTCGCCTGTGTCGTTGACGTGCTGGTTGTATCTTGTTGTGCCGCCTGTGCCGTTGACGTGCTGGTTGTATCTTGTGCCGTCTGTGTCGTTGACGTGCTGGTTGTATCTTGTTGTGCCGTCTGTGTCGTTGACGTGCTGGTTGTATCTTGTTGTGCCGTCGTTGTCGTTGACGTGCTTGTTGTATCTTGTTGTGCCGCCGTTGTCGTTGACGTGCTAATTGTATCTTGTTGTACCGCCTGTGTCGTTGACGTGATGGTTGTATCTTGTTGTGCCGCCGTTGTCGTTGACGTCTCCATTGTTGTGGACAAAACATAAGTCGTTGATGTTTCCCCTCCTGTTGGTAGTGTTGTTTGTGCCAATGTTGTGTCACCTGGAGCGGTTGATATTAACTGCGTTGTTTCTGTTGTTGAATTAGTGTCAGCAGTGGTGTTTTCTACCTGTGTTGTTGTTGTTGTTGTCTGAGCAGTGTTTTGAACTGTTGTCTCTGAAGTGATTGTCGTTGATTCGCTCCATACTGTTGAAGTTGAAGCTGCTGATACGTCGTATGTTAAAATAACCAGTATAATACCAGCTAGGTAACAGAAATCTGAAATAAAATTAGTTAGAAATTATAAAAAAGTAATTAAAGTACATGACCAACAGCTTAAACCTCAAACAACACAAAACAAATGTGTAACAATATATATATATATATATATATATATATATGTGTGTGTGTGTGTGTGTGTGTGTGTGTGTGTGTGTGTGCTTTAATTACTTAGTCTTTGCATACCAAATGCGAGTTCGTCAAAAGGGTAAGCAAGTTTTGGACATTTTTATCAAGGTTATATGAAAGCTGCATATGAGCTATTGCAAAAAATAGTTAAAAATAATTGTTTCAAGTACAAGTGCCCATGGATTAAGAGATAGAAAGTTTAAGAAAAAGGAAATACATTAAGATTGGAGTATGTTCTTATATTGGTGTATGTTCATCGGCAAATGAACTGATAAATTTTCTCAGATAAGGCGATGTGGCCCATTTAATACCATATAAGTATAAAAGCCCCTATAAACTGATGATGTCAATGGTATTGTCCATACGAAAAATATTTCTGTATTTTGTAGTCATGTGACAATCACATGAAAATGTATAATCAATACCAGGACATAATATACACAATACAATTCTCTTGACAATATTTTTTAAAATGTTCGATACAATTAAAAATTTGTGCAAGAGCACCTAGGTAATACATAGTATAAAAATGTCATAATCAAAGTAACGTCTTTATGGTTAGAATATGGTTCATTATGACATTGCCAAGTTTGTTATTATTCAATAAATTATGTCACGTCCTACTCCATTATTTCCCATGTGGAACATTAAAGTGAAATACCCATTATATGGTGCATTTTCATTAATTAATTGATAAAAGAAATTAATTCGTTACGGGTATTCCGAGTTTATCCGGGAAGCTCAGACGAAACAAAATTAGCCGTGTTTATTAAAGCATACAATCAACTACCCTTAAACGTTGACAAGGATAAAAGTAAACGTGGAAACGGAATTACTAGTAATTAAATGAGAAACGACTCATGAAATATGTCAACTAAGATTTAAACAATATTTATGTAAGATAAGTAAGATGAAATAGACTCGCCTGACCACAACGTCAATGACCGATCTTTCGTTTGTTTTTAAACGTTTGGCATATCATTTAGTATTTTATACAAAAAGAAAGACTCATAACACACACACACACGTACACACACACCAACACACACACACACACACACACACACACACACACACACACACACACACACACACACACGTGCCTTGACGGTGACATAATCTAGATTTTAACCTAGCTTTAAACTACTTTTAATTCGCGTCGTTTACCTTGTTTTGAAAATTGCATAAATTTAAGTTATTGTCTCTTTGGATTAAGTTTTGAAAATTTAATAATATGCATGGGAACTGGGACGCTGTGCTTCGCGTATTACACATTGTGCACAGTGTCCATTCAGGTTATTCCTCATTGACCCAAATGAAAATCAGATTCAATGCTGAAATATATATATATATATATATATATATATATATATAGGAATTTAACTGGTAACTCATTTTCTGTCTTTTTTAAATCAAAGAATTGTTTCTCCACCTTATATTGTCATGGTTGAAACACACATGCTATAGCAATGCTTTTATTTTTAACTTGTCGCTAGTACAGTTGTAAAAGTAATGGATGTGCTTCTCTGGAGTTTAAAAAATTTATAGATTGAAAAGCAATGACATTAATTGTCCTTTAGTTATGGAATCAGTTTTGAAAATGGTTACTTTGCACACGTTATACTAGTTTATTTAGGGAACTAAGCAGTGTGCAAAATGTTAGATCTTTCATCTTAACATCACAAAAAGAAAAAAAAAAACTTCATTTTTGTAATTAGCTTTCATCATAGACAAAACCTATTATCACATTATTGAACAAGAAGGAAAATAAAAGGATGCACATAAAGCAAATACAATAAAAATAAATATAACGACGAAAATCGATCAAACACAAAGTTACATGAAAATAATTACGGTATAATTAAACGTTCAGGTTATGTAATTTTGTGGAGTATGATATGATAGATGACATTGGCTGTATACTGGTGATTTAGCTGAGTTCTGCTTCATGGAATTATATTGTACTGTACTACACAAATCAAAACACAGGGTATATTATCGAAGTAATATTATGGATCTGTAAAATCAATGATTTAAACTGTGTGTGTGTGTGTGTGTGTGTGTGTGTGTGTGTTGCTTTATTTCCTTTGTTGTATTTGTGGCATTTGCAGAGTGATGTACGTGTAAAGGAAATTTTTTTCAAACCTAACATTTTTATTGCAGTAAGCTGTAAATGCTTTTTATACGTCGCATTTTTTACCATCCGTGAGCAAGGATTTTTTTTTTTTTTTTTTTTTTTTAATTCCTTAGGAGCCATAAATATTATGATTTACTGCTTTTAAAACTTATTATTAATGTTATAATGAGATTAAGGTCCTTAGCAACCACATATGAAACCATGTTAAGCATGTTAATTCATAGGAACCAAATATATATGGATTTATTCAGAATTTGTTCGTAAGAAGTCCTACTTTCATCATCATCATCAGCAGCAGCAGCAGGAGCAGCAGCGGCAGCAGCAGTTATATACGTGTTTTCCAATTCCACACCCGAAATATCAGTTTCGTAATCAATAAAAAGTAAATGGATTTTTATGAAACATAATATCCTCTTGCTAATGTTGTAGAAAGATGATACTTGTGATAACGGAGTATGTACCGTAATTCTATCTATATTTGGTAAAAATGAATATTTAAGTCTTCAATGTTTAAAAAGAGCAACGGACTGTTACAAAAATTAAATGTCATATCGAATAACTTACTAGCAAAATACATGTATATTATACCAGAAGACAATTTGCAAACTTTGCGGTAGAAAACACAACCCAAACAAGAGCATGAAAAAATACAAGACCATGACCACAAAAAACCAAACAAACAATACAAAGAAATAAGTGATGTTATGACAGTAGTGTTGTAAATCTATTTTCACAGGCCCCCCCGGTTTGAATATCATTCTTTAGATTCACAATCATTCCTTAACTTAGATTTTCCTTAACTTAAATTCTAAAATTTTTGGCAAACTTTTTTTTAAAATTACAAATAAACATTTGTGATAGAACTTAATACAAATGTCACAAGCTTGAATTGCCCTTCAAAATGACTCGTTAATTTCCTATATAACTTAACAATTGACCAAATTATCAATATTTCAAATTTATTAGATTCAAATTAAGGAAAATCTTAGTTCAGGAATGATTGTAAAAGCGGGACTATTCCCGGATAAAGTTTTGCCCGGACTATATAATAATAGCTAATTTACTATGGATTTTATCAAATTCCTATAGCCCAAATATAGATCTATGGTATCTCTGGGTCATATTTACAGGGCCGGGGTATTAGTCTTTCAAGAACATTTCTAGTTGGCTACATCAAAATAATGTTTACATAATTTTTTAATGAAATAACATTCTAGCAACCTATAAATAATTTACTACTTCAAAAACCCGTAATTTAATTTAGACAATAACATTAGAAGGTTTATACGATATATGTATGATTATTTTTTTTATTGGATTTTGACACTGTTTATTGTTTCTTATTGACGTTGTTTCTGTTTGTTTTAGACAATTGCTGTGGAGATGTTGAAAAAAAAACGCAATTTTATGAGGCACAGAATTTTTTGTCAAACAATATATATACTCCTGCATTATATAATGGCATCAACATCAATTTCATAAAAGTTGCGTAAATTTTGTTATTAAATGTCATAGAATAGCAATTTGAAAAAAATTGTTAAAACTTCATATAGATCATTACGGTTAGAAACGAATTTTAACGATTAGACATCGGTGCCGCAGAGTGGTCTAAAACTCATGTTTACGAATCACCCTTCCTTTTTACTGTCTAGGTTCGATTCCAATCGGGAAGATTCTGTTGTGAGGAAGTTTGTCAGTGAGCAAGTCGAAAGTATTTTGTTTTTCCCGGGCAATCCGGTTTCCTCGAATATCTAGGAATGACCACCTCCATAAAAGTTAAAAATTCTTGACTGGGGCATGTGACATTCTTACTTAACATTTTAACATTGTTCATTTATTAAATAATTAAGCTGTTTTAAAACGAGTTAGCGCATTATAATTGGTTTGCCCTGAAAAGATTTAGCATTCATATTGATTTATAAAAAAGTTCAATAGTTATATTTTCGTTAAACATTTTTAAAAATAATTTATTGACTTCAAGATTCAAAAATTCCCTTATATAACACATGCGGATTAACAGCTTGTTTTTAACCGTCTAACCGGTACACCCGTGTGGCGCCATTTCAATTCTGGAAGTTAAAATTACAAGAACTAAATTTGAAATTTGCGAAGAAGTTTAGAGTGACAGTATGATGTAATTAATGTCATTGATTTTATTCTGTGCAATTGAACCGTTATAATAAAATCTCGTAAATGCGCTTTTAGCCTTGTCTGGAATATAAATAATATGTTATAAAAATACCTGTTAAATTTAGAGGTGTCATATGTGCACTAGGCAGCTAGGTTTGTTTACATATGATTTTAAAGTTTCGGATTGTGTACTGCATTTTATATGCATTAATAATTTTAATGATTTATGTGAGGGAGACAAATTTATTGTTTTAATGACTTATATACATGTAAATATTCAACCTTTTAAGCAAAATGTATTTTAAATATGAGAAATAGAGAAGTTGTTTTTAAGCAGATTGTAAAACGTCGCTTTTTATTTTGAATGTCTTTGTGATAGTAAAATTAATGTTTGATGTGTCTTATAAGTCTTTTAGGCTGGATGTAAAAGTTATTTTATATAAATTATGTATTTGTTTTTATATAAAGATAGCAGCTTTTATATATGACATTTAAATAAAATATTTTGAACTTTAAACTTTTATTCATACACGGAGTTACGTGGTTTTTGTGATTTATGGTTTATATAAATATAAAAGCTATTTCGTCATTCATAGCTAAATGACATGTACATGTGATGGCGATCTTTCTTTATAGAAAAGACAAGTTCTAACGGATATATTTAAGGCGGCTACGGATGTCTGTGAAAAATAGATTGATAAGCGAGCGCATAGTTTGATTGTTAGAAGGGTAGGGAATATTGCTTTACTTAAACCACATTACTGGACATTATTTTGTCATTCGATTAAATAATTTGTCAATGTGGGGATTCTTTTGGGTTTGTTACCTGTTTTTGTCTGTCTTGTTTTTTTTTTTTTTACCTGTTTCTTTTATAGATTCATTAATTCGTGATTCTTGATAACGTCAACACTTGGCATGTTCATGATTTTGAGTCAGTTTTTTAATTTATTTAATATTCATTTAGAAATTTCATGGAACAGTTCTATTAATTATTTTATTATCTTTACTTCGAAGTGGAATTCTGTTTGTACATTTATTAAAATATTGTGTAGGATGAATAATAAAATGAAATAATAGAAATTTTTGAAAAAGGCTCGTACTGAAATCTGGGTAGTAAGTTGACTAAGTTTTTTTTTTCAAGAATTTGATACCCCATCCTTAAAAATTATTATTATTATTTATTTTATTTTTTTTTTTTTTATCATTATTATAGTTGAATTTTAAGCTGTAACATTGAAATATAACACAATTGTTTGGTTCTACACAATTTTACCACCCATGTTTTAGGTTTATCCCGATATTAAATTATCAATTTTAGGTTTTTTTTCGGACATTCCTCCGCCATCTCAGAGCTGACCGCCTCGACATAAGTGAAAAAATGGTGGCTTGGGTGTAAAACAACATTACTTCACTCCTACATAACATGGAAAAGAATTGCCATAAAATGCATCATCATCATCCGATGGCATCATCATCATCGTTTATTATTATCCTCATTGCATGAGATATATATATATATATATATATATATATATATATATATATATATATATATATATATATATATATATATATATATATATATATACACCTAAAATGATACTTCATTAAGTTACAAAAAAGAGATCATATAAACGAGCAATTAATTACTATCAAAATAAACTGGTAAATTGATAACTATGTACATAATTAAATATATAGCATGTAAAGCTGCTACATTTTGTTTAGCTCTGATGCCTAATCTATAAAGCTTAACGAACAGACTATGGCGCCACACTGTATCAAATGTTTCTGTTATATCAAGAAATGCTACATAAACTTTACTACCACGTTCGAAATTACGGTAAACTGTTTTCTGAATGTTAAATACACCTGTTATACAACTTAGACCAGCCTGAAAGCCTTGCTGATGGCAGTTTAGAAACTTCTGAGCACAGTCAAGCTGTTGTATATTTATTAGTATAACCTTTACATGCAGCTTTAATAATGTCGGGAGAAGCATTATAGGTCTGTAGTTATCGGATGAAGATTTGTCGTCATGGCCTGGAGCTTTGTTTAACTTGATATTTCGTACAAGTTAATCCACTGTATTTGTATCTACATCTATTTTGTAATTAATTTTATCTTCAGCTAAACTTTGTTTTAAAATTAGGTCAAATTCTTCTTCCATTTGCTCCTTAAATTTGTGATCAAATTGTGGGTGATCAAGGCGTGAGTATACTTCCCAATAGAAATTTGCAAATGCGTTTGCAACAGTAGTAGGTTCATTGTGGAATTGGCCGTTAAAATATATATGTGGATAACCTTTCTCAACTCTTGATTTGTGTCGCTTGACCATTTTCCAAATCAGTCTGATGTCAAGCTCTGCAGCTTCATGTAGTTCACGAGATATTCCGTCAAAATAATCATCAGCTGCTTGGTCAAGAGCATTACGAAATGTTCTTTTAGCACGTTTGTAATTTACATTAGACTGAAATTCGTGTCCCTTTGTCTTCCTTCAGAAGTCCATTTTTTTTCTAAAGGTACGCTCGGAACTATGTGCGGACTTAACAGTTTTATCCCAATACGACTTGCTATAATGATTGTACTTAAAGAAAGAAATAGTGTCATTGGAAATGGAGATAAGAATGTACGCGAGTTCATTTACTACCGTATCAATAATTTCACAAGTTGTCATCGGGTATGTGTTTAACACATCTATGCGTTGACTGACAGCTAGTGCGTAACGCTCAAAATGTTCATTGATTGCTTTGTGTTATGCAATGTGCACTGAACCGAAGTAATTTAGTTGATGGGGGTTACATATACTCTCAATATCAACGGTTGTAGCAATTGGAAGATGGTCAGAAGTTATCGACAAACTGTCCTCAGCAAGGATTTCATATTTGGTTTGGGAAGCTGTATTATAGTCAGTAAATACATAATCAAGTAAAGTTTTGTTCCTTAGGAACGTATAACGAACACCCTTACAGAAACTACCGACATTTACAGGGACAATGTTACAATCTAGTACAAACCTAACTAGTTAGATGATTTGTACAGATTAGTTTTACCTTTATCACATTGTAGTAAACCAGCATTGAAGTCACCAGCTATGATAACTCTACCTAATTCAGATTAGTGGTTTAGTGGTTATAAATATCTTTAACTCTGTTGAGCTCGTTTATATAGGCGACCTTTCAGAGGGGATATATATATATATATATATATATATATATATATATATATATATATATATATATATATATATATATATATATATATATATATATATATATATGCAAATATATATAATTTTGTACTATTTTGTACTCTGATCTCAATACCTACTACACGTTCTGATCGTGTCTGTTATATTTCTGTTACAAGTTTCCATAGTTTTTCTGTACAGTATAGCTACTCCTGCTTTACCGAGTGCGTTTCTGCCACTGGAGGTATCGATCTTTGTTATGTAATTATAATGGGGATCAATACTGTCTAAAATGATTTGGTATTGTCACATAGTTTGTGTTCTGCGATAGACAAAACATCAACATTTAACTGAGATAGCATGTCTGGTATACAGACGAATGGACGCTGTATACAATGTAATTCGCTTCGCGAATTACGCAAAAGTGTGCAAGGCGTCCATGCAGGTTATTTTTCAATGAACCCAATGAAAATCAGATCCAATGCTTATAATTTGATTTAAAAAAACAACTAAATCAATTTAGAAGGGACAAAACATTTTGTAATTTTTGCTTTTAATAACTTTAAAACAAGGTAAAATGTCGCGCATTAAAAGTAGTTACGTCACAAACACTTCGGCACGTGAGTTTGAGTCATTGAGAAATGACCTGAACGTAATTTCGCTTTTCAACCAATGGAATCGTTAGAATTTTGTGAAATTGAATTATTGACCAATGATCCGAGTTTTCTGAACATAACATGATAGACTTTCATTAAGCACCTGTAACACTGGTTCAGTGTTTGAGTGAGATAGATAAAGCAACAGCGAAATATCTCCCGCCTCGGTGGTGAAAGAGCGTCTGCCTCCGAATCGGAAGATGGGGGTTCATACTCCAGCCGGGTCATGTATCAGACTTACAAATGGTGCTCGGCTTTCAAACAAAAGTGACCAAAAAAAAAAAAAAAACATGGGTTTTAGACCATTAGTTAATGAGAGGCCGAGACCAAAAGACAGGCATAATTTTAAACATAGATTTCTAACTAAACATATTATAAAACCTGTTGTTGTCGATGAGACATATGGCGTATAACTAGGCTCTTTTTAGCCGTCGAGGCCCACTTTTTCTTTTTTTTTTTATGATATTAATCATCAAACCAAACATTATATATTTTATATATTTGACAGGAATTAGAAAAGCATGTCGATCAATATAAAATGGATCGGACCAATCGAATAGTTGCTTCTTGTTATACATGTATATGATGAGGAAATTTTATTAAATGGTGATTTGAATTAATAATGAACGTTTGTGACGTAATTTGTAGACTAAAGTACATCAGAGGGATTGATAAAACACCTGTTAATGACCAGATACTTGGATAAACTCATCAATTTTGTCTATAAACATTGTTAATAATGTGATTAGGATTACAGATCGATTGATCAATAAGGTATGGACTGATTTTAATAAAAGGAAAAACGTGATTATCCTCGCCATTTTATATTGTACGACAACGAAACAATATAATAAGTCTACGAAAGTTTATATACAACGATTAACCATTTCACTACCAAGCTGTATTGATCTGAATTAATTATTGTCATAAAAATGGTCGTTACTTTATTTAATTTAAACAACGTGTATTTGACATGTGTTCCAGAAAACATAATGGATAAGAAAGAAGTTTAAAAGTTTCATACGTCCAGGTAAAATTCCTTCACCGTATCGAGTTGAGTTGAGTTGAGCTGAATTGTATTGAGTTGAGTAATGGTCTTTTACGTCAAGAATTTCCAAATTATATCGAGGTGTCGGGTTCTTTGATGGTGGAAAAAACTGTCTGGAGAAAACCACCAACTTTCGGCAAGCGATATGACAAACTTTCTTACATAAGAATCTGCCCGAGGTTCGAACTTAGGCGGTAAGAAACACTGTGATCTGTAGGTGCGCGCTTTGGACCACTCGAACCCCGAGGCCCTGTCATCACCGTATCTAGACGGGATCTGTTCAAATGATTAGACTCGCACCTATCCGTGTGGAATGGATAAATATTGTAAATGTGTAATCTATAGGTTTTTTTCTTCATTTTCTTACACTAGGAAACTAGTAGCTAATATACTTAAAAGAGGATTCAGACCTTGGCCGCGAGAGGGACTGTAATCCGTAAAAGCGTGTTTTGGATAAGGAAACCGAGAACTAACTACATGTACTACTAGTATTTTATTTCATTTGATCTTTATAGCTAGGTTATGTGCTACTTTTGAATTTTTATGAAACAATACATTCAAAAGTAGCACATGGAAGCTATAATGAAATAAAGAAGTATACAACAAAAAGGGGTGGAGTAATGGTGCTTTACCCAGAATTCAGTGGTCGGGTCTGAAATTATGAAGAAATCAAAATACCCCAAAATTTATATCAAATTACGAGGAACGTAATTCATCATTTAACTGTCTAGAAATTACTTTCATAGTTTTTATATTTTCGACTGACGTGTTAAGCAAACTGATGATGTTTTTATGTTTTATTAAAGTGTGGAAACCACAAAGTGTACATAAATTATTACAGCAAAATTTGATTTTATTTTTACTTGGTAGTTTTATTTTTTCTGTGCTTTCTTGTGTTCAAGTTTGTTTTTGCTTTTGACAAATATATTTACTGCTGCTGCAACTTTCTTTATTTTATAAAAATAAAAAGGTTCTAAAAGTGTTTAATAGATTTGATCCACAGCTCAAACAATTACCCCCACCCAACCCCCAACCCCCAACAAAAAAGAAAGAAAGAAAGAAAAGAAAAGATAAGAAAGAAAGAAAGAAAGAAAAGAAAGAAATGAAAGCTTACAGCCTATAGTTTGATAGATGTTTGCTAAGTCTTAAATACTTCAAAGTCTATTCCATTATAAGCAACTAGAGGTCACTAGTATTGCAAGTAAAAAAAATATTTCATGCGAAAACTACAATAAACTCTAAAGTCTTAAACGTTTATATTCTGAACAATTTCGAGTAAGATAGATATGCTTTTAGTAAAAGTAAGCGTACATGCTATGATGTAAAGATCATGTAAAAAACTGATAACAGTTCTTTGTTTACTTTTCCTTTTTTCCATATTCACTATCATAAAATTTTTGTAACGATTTCAACTCTGATTTGAAGTCAATTAAAAATACAAAGATAATATTTGTCAAACGAGATGGCGTATTATCAAGCTACATACTATATCAATTCCTTATCTACTGTATTTATTTGACTATACTTTAAATCTTAAGTTCAAATTTCTGCCTCCAGCTATACATGTGCAATTTCTTGAGAAAACGATTTCGATATAATTATGTTGTGATGGCAACCGTATTATGGAATTTATTCCTAATAATAAACATCTTGTTCACTTACCTTGAAACATCAATGATATCTTGTAATATTCTTAGTAACACTTGCTCTTTTATGTCAATGGCGGGCCGGAGTTGAAGTGAAAGCACCGGTTTATACACCAAGTCAGGATTTTTTTTAACTTATATTGAGTTGGTCAGTTCTTGGATAATAGTGGAAACTACATGAAGGGAAAAGTCCACCGGCCATTAGCAAGAAAACTGACAAAATCTCCCAAGTAAGGAACTTCCCCGATTGGAATTTGAACCTTGACGACTGGAATGAGCCAGCTCGAAAGAGCAATCAGCCACCGATATCCCGTAAACAGGAATACAGATTGGCAATGTGTAGCTCCAACATACATTTGGTGATAATTAAATTAAGCATAAAAAGAGATAAAGCTAGAAAAAACTTTGATATATGAAATGGGTTACAATGGCACGGTTTTTATTCATTTATTTATTAAGTTAGTTTTATTTTATTTATTTATTTTTATTTATTTATGTAAATTTATATTGCTAAAATTTTATTGTGATTTTTAATACTTCTGCAGCTTGCTTTCTCTTGTATTAACTTTATTGACCTTGTAATGTGACAGTGGTAAAGAATGTTTCAGAAAAAAGCCTAAATGTTCCTGGAGAAATTATGGCAACTGTTACCTTATTTTTACAGTTGGAACATAAAGCTCTATCCACAGGGCGATTAAACCCGCTTTAAAGGAAATTTCATTTGTAAAGTATTATAAGGAAATCAAAAACAAGTGTACTCATTTACATTAACATTGACAAAAATCAAGGTATTCCAATTTTTTTCAGTCTTAATTAAAAAGTTGTTAATCTTGTTCACATTATTACTATCCTATCCCTAGTTCCTGTTTAAGCAAGTCTTATTAAAATATAGTTAATTGTTATAATTTTGAAATGTCTATCTGTCTGTCTGTCTATCTATCTAAAATTGCGGATTATAGAACTATTATATTCTTGTCTTTATTCTCTTGTTAATTTATAGAACGGTATGTTTCGTCTAAATTTCTTAACAAAGCAAAGGTGAGTTATGAAATGTTGTATTTTAATGCTACATGTATATAAAAGATTTAAAGAATATAGGATTCTAAAAATAAAAAACAAAGGGTTTTGGAAAATGCTTCACGGAAAATTAACTGGTAAGCCAGCATTCTCTGCATTCTCTATACCACTGAATATTTGTGTGAAAAGATATGGGAAACCAAACCGTCACAAATTTCCAGAAAATATCAGTTTTACGGTTAAGAGATGATATATTTCATGGTCTACCCAATTATGTTACACAAAAACCAAACCATCGCCAGCTTTATTGGTTGTGTTAATTTAGTCAGTCGCTGTGACATTTTTATTTAGTTTCACATAGTTGTCCCTTAGCCTGCAAGATAAGAATTGTGATATCCAATTGATATCTGGGTATACTAAAATGCAGGTAGATAGGGTTTGAAAACCCTTGAAGAAACATGTCTTATCTTTATCTCAAAATATATCAATCTGTACATAAACAGTAATATTTGACACAATGAAGCTACAATTTGTATAGCATGTCGATTTCCTTATTACATTTATTTTATCAATACATGTGCTGCTTTACTAAAAATGGTTGATTTTCCAAAAAAAATTAATATTTGGATTCAATGACTCATCAAAACAATTTTTCTGATTTTCGAATAACATCGCTTTGAAATTTATAAATATACAGTCGAAGGTGGTAAAATGGTAAGACTTCCTTTTGGTTTCCCTTTTCACAAAATTCCATTAAAAATGAAAATCATTTTTCCCACAGAAACTTTAAAATTAGTTAATTCTGTCAGTTTTAAGATTTAAAAAAAAAATTAAAATATATAGAACTGATAAAATTAATTTTAAATGATACTCACCTTTATAAAAACACCACAGATTCTCGGTTCTTAACATCTTGAATTCTAAACAGTGCTTATTTGTGTTATATTCCCTACCTAAATTAAATGCCATTTAAAAATCATTTGATAAAAGAAAAAAAGTTTTATCCATAACTACCGTTAGCAACGTGTGTACTTATACACAAACACAAGCGTGTGTATTTCTAAGCGTGATAGCATCTGCTGGCCTTATATGGTAATTTGTTGTCAAGGTAATATTAATTCCAGGTAAAATCGTCAGATTTATTTTAACTCAATACATATTTTATATGGTGTTTAAGAAATGTTTATTTCCAGGAAAGAAGCCTTTGATTGATTTTGGCATAGATACTTTAATTTAATTAGAAGTTTGGCTGTCCAATTTGCAATTTCTACTGCAATCGTAATGTTTGTGGTTAGAATGTAATGAATTTATCAACCTGTTTTATTACCTTGCGTTACAATTTCATTGTTGTCGATAAAAATCAAACTAAACAGTATATATAATAATTGGACGATAAAATGACCGACATATTGATAACAATAAAATAGTTTTTAGTACCAGTTAGGTTTGTCATATGGCATGCCTCTTAATTAAAACAAATTAATTTTAAAAAACAAAAATTAAAAAAAAATGTTTATCATAAAGTTTATCATAACTTTAAACAAGCATAAGAAAAAACAGGAGTTCGACCCTGGGACCTTCCCAAAACTAGTGGGATTTTTTGTCAATTATTCTAATCGACAACTCGTATGGATTTTAAACCCCATTTTATGGTTCGGCCAACCTGTAGGTCGGTTATTTCCTAGGATCCAGGATCAGGCTATCTTCTTTATATGATACAGGAAAGGAAAGATCTGTTTAACATTTAGTAAATGGGCTACTGGACCGAAACATAACACGCAGCAATCAGATAAAATCTATGTGCTCTGGATCTGGTAAACTTGTGTCATGTATTTGGTATCTCTGTGCTGTGTCATGTATCTGGTATACCTGTGTCTGTGTCATGTATTTTGTATCTGTGCCGTGTCATGTATATGGTTTATCTGTGTTTGTGTCTCGTACCTGGTATTCCTGTGTCTGTGTCGTGTATCTGGTATCTCTGTGTCTGTGTCATGTATGTGGTAAACCTGTGTCTGTGTCATATATCTGGTATCTCTGTGTCTCCGTCATGTATTTGGTATACCTTTGTCTGTGTCATGTATTTGGTATACCTTTGTCTGTGTCATGTATCTAGTATCTGTGTTTGTGTCATGCATCTGGTATATCTGTGTCTGAGTCATGTTGCTGGTATACCTGTGGCTGTGTCATATATCTGATATACCTGTGTCTGTGTAATGTATCTGGTATACCTGTGAATGTGTAATTTATCTGGTATACATGTGTTTGTGTCATGTATCTGGTATACCTGTGTCTGTGTAATGTATCTGGTATACATGTCTATGTGGCTTGAATCTGGTGTTTCTGTACCTGCGTCATTTATCTGATATACCTGTGTCTTGTCATGTATCTGGTATGCCTGTGTCATGTATCTGGTACACCTGTGCCTGTGTGATGTATTTTGTATCTTTGTGTTCGTGTCATATAACTGGTATATCTGTGTAAGTGTCATGTATCTAGTATACCTGTGTCTGAGTAATATATTTTGTATACCTGTGTCTGTGTCATGTATTTGGTATCTTTGTGCTATTTCAAGTATCTGTTATCTCTGTGTTCGTGTCATGTATTTGGTATACCTGTGTCTGTGTCATGTGTCTGGTATCTCTGTGTTCGTATCATGTATTTTGTATATCTGTGTCTGTGTCATGTATCTGGTATACCTGTGTCTGTGACATGCATCTGGTAAACATGTGTTTGTGTCATGTATCTTGTATCTCTGTGTTCGTGTCATGTATCTGGTATATATGTGTCTGTGTCATGTATCTGGTATACCTGTGTTTGTGTCATGTATTTGGTAAACCTGTGTCTGTGTCATGTATCTGGTAAACTTGTGTCTGTGTCATGTTTCTGGTATATCTGTGTCAGTATCATGTATCTGGTATACCTGTTTCTGAGTCATGTTTCTGGTATACCTGTGTGTGTGTCATATTTTTGTATCTCTGTGCTGTGTCATGTATCTGGTATATATGTGTCTGTGGCTTGTATTTGGTATCGCTGTGCTATGTCTTGTATTTGGTATTTGTGGTGTGTCATGTATCTGGTTTCCGTGTCTGTGTCATGTATCTGGTATACCAGTGTCTGTTCTTGTATCTTGTATTTCTTTGTCTGTGCCTTATTTTTGGTATACCTTTGTCTTTGTCTGAGATAAACCACTACGGTAGCTCAGTTGGTAAAATGCGCTTTGTATGTGGGATTTCGAACTCCGGTCGTACCTGTCCAAGATCTTTATTGGTAGTGACCGTTATTTAGCAAAGCACTTGGTATTCAGAAATGAAAGTCACGGGGTCCATTGGAGGAGCCATTAAAAACCGATGTTCAATGTCAAGGCAGGCGTGGAACGCTAATATTCCGCCCTACACATTGACCTTAGCGCACTACAAAGGTTAAAATTTATGCCACTTCACCTAAAGCTACTGACGTTTTGATATAATTAAAATATTCTTGACTGAATCGTAAAACCTTATTAAATCAAATCAAATCAAAATTTGAGAAAAGAATTATTTAATTCTTACTTCTAGCATTTAAAATGGTGGACACTATTTCCGCTAAATAAGGATGATGACGTCTATATCTAAAGGTAGACATAGTGTATTGGGTTAAAAGTTGTTTTCTCAGGAGCACCCTATAACGGAATGATGGGGCCTGGTAATATTGCTTCAATTGAATCAATTTCAAAATTGGATATCATCTGGAAGAACGGAAGTATGGTAACGTTGTTTCAATGGCCACTGTCAAGTAAAATGATTTATGTTGGTTTAATGGGGTTTTAAGTCCCAGTCAATAATATTTCAGTTATATCGAGATGTCACCAGCTACAGGTGAAGTGGCAGAAATTTTTACCTTTGCAGTGCATTCAGAGCAATTTGCAGGAAGGTTCTTTAACGTGTCCTGCCTGTCGTGATACTGGGCATCGGTTTTAAAGGTCTCATCAGAAGGTCCCTCAAGAAAAAGTTAGTACTGTATTATGGACATGATGCAAATAACTTCTAATGGGTTCCAACCGATTTAATGCCGTTTAGACTTCTAAGCAGAAATAAGACAGGTGCCTAGATGCTGTTTTGGAAACAATTTTACATAGTCCAACGTGATTTTGACTTACAATTGACCTCGAACTCGCTACTAACGATTGTTTAAATACATGCTACAGTACATTAGTTGCTTATCGTTGCCATGAAATTGTTGTCATAGCAACAAGATACGTAGTCGTGAAGTCGCTGTCACAAGATATATGAATCGTTACCATGAAATTGTTGTCATTGGCAACAAGATACTTAGTCGTGAAGTCGATGTCACAAGATATATGAATCGTTACCACAAGTAAAGGAAACAAAAACATTATGTCAATTCAATGCTTCCGTAATTTTGCAACAAGATCTGTATGGCATGTGTCAGTTCTCAACCAATGATGCTGGCAAGCAGTTTTATAGGCCTACCTGTTGAAGATTAGGTACGAGTTATGTAAATAACTTTTACTCTACATCATGTCTGATATAAAAATAAGGAAAATATTAGAAAACCCGGAGGCTATCTATAACAATAAATAATTACCTAACCTAAAATCGATTAAATGCGTATCGTATATGTTGTGGATCAAGAAATTACAGAATTAAAATCGTTATTGTAGAAATAAGTATCATATTTAACTGAAGTTATCTCTCTTGTGATACAGCGATTTTTAGGTTTGCGTTAATTGCAAGTTTATTTCATATATATCGTGACGAAGGCAGCTTATAGCTCTAACAATGTATGGTAATTTTAACATGGCTTATGGTGAAGAATTCGTGTTTGTGTCTGAAAGAATCTTTTTTTTAAATCCCTTTGTAATACAAAATATTTCAATGTTTAATGCCAAGTCGAAGGTTAAAATCTTCCTTTCAAACAAGATTCAAACCATTTAGATGACAGTTATAAACTAGCAAGTTGCGTAAAAAATATTTTTTCCAGGTGGAACTTAGTCCATTTATTTTATAAATTGAAGGGTTACTCAGCATCAGAAGCGAAAAAAAAACTATTGCTCTCTTTTTACAACCAAAAATTGTTATTCATTTTTCTTTATATGGAGCCAGCGTGGGAGTTATTGCGCTTTGAAAATAGATACTGGTTGTTTCAAAATTTTACCAAAACATATTCTCATGACAAAGCCACTAATTGTTTTTTTTGACAATAAATAAATTGCATCATTGAAATTATGCCTGTTTTTGTGTTGATCACATAAAAAGTACATATCTAAAATTAAAACCCTAAAATGTACCTGGTAATATGCATAGCAGCATCACCACCACCAACAACAACACCACCACCACCAACAACAACAATAATAATAATAATGATAGTGTCTTGTATCTGTCATGTCTGTACACACATGTACATGTGTTTTGTATTTGTCATGTTTCTTGTATATCTCAGTCTGTGTCATGTATCTTGTATATCTGTGTCTGTGTCATGTATCTGGTATACTTGTGTCTTCATCTTGTACTGAGTCTTTGTCATGTATCTGGTATACATGTGTCTGTGTCATGTTTCTGGTTTACCTGTGTCTCTGTCATGTATCTGGTATATCTGTGTCAGTATCATGTATCTGGTATACCTGTGTCTGAGTCATGTATCTGGTATACCCGTGTCTGGGTCATGTATCTTGTATCTCTGTGTGTGTCATGTATCTGGTATACTTGTGTCTGCATCTTGTACTAAGTCTGTGTCATGTATCTTGTATACCTGTTTCTGTGTCTTATATCTTGTATCTCTGTGACTGTGTCATGAATCTGGTATACCTGTGTCTGCATCTTGTACCTCTGTGTCTGTGTTATGTATCTTGTATCTCTGTGACTTTGTCATGAATCTGGTATACCTGTGTCTGCATCTTGTACCTCTGTGTCTGTGTTATGTATCTGGTATACCTGTGTCTGAGTCATGTATCTTGTATCTCTGCCTGTGTCATGTGTCTGGTATACTTGTGTCTGCATTTTGTATCTTGTATCTCTGTTATGTATCTGGTATACTGTGTCCGAGTCTTGTATCTGGTATACCTGTGTCTGCGTTATGTATCTTGTATCTCTGTGTCTGTGTCATGTATCTCTGTGCCTGTGTCATGTATCTTGTATCTCTGTGCCTGTGTCATGTATCTTGTATCTCTGTGCCTGTGTCATGTATCTGGTATACCTGTGTCTCTGCTTTATATCTGGTATACCTGTGTCTGTGTCTTGTATTTGGTATCTCTGTGCTGTGCCATGTATCTGGTATAACTTTGTCTCTGTCTTGTATTTGGTATCCCTGTGTAGTGTTTTGTATTTGTATCCGTGCTACGTCATGTGTCTGGTATCCGTGTCTGTGTCGTGTTTCTGGTATACCAGTGTCTGTATCTTGTATCTGTGTTGTGTATCTGGTTTCTCTGTGTTTGTGTGTCGTATCTGGTATTTCTTTACTTATGCCTTGTACCTACAATATCTATACATGTTTCTCGTTTTTGGTGCCTATATGACTGTGTCTTGACCTGGTACTTCTGTGTTTGTGTCGTGTATCTGGAAATCGAAATCGAAAATTTGCGGTTTTCACCCGATTTATTACTTTGTAAAAGAGAGACAACTCTTGATTTAAAAAACCGCAATCTGATTTGTCACAAAGAATACTTTCTTTCTTATCTTCTTTATTTAAGGATCAAATTACATGCTGTTTGTTTCTATATAGTACAGGGATGATTATTAGATAAGAGCTCGAAAAAAAAGATTTTAAACCAACAAAGAATTAGGATTTTGAAGAAAATTAAATAACTAACGGAAAAAGAAAATGTGTACATTTGAAATAATGTTTTCGAATTTATATCAGGGGTTGATTGACTTCTATACAATATATACAGAACATATATTAACTTCTTAAAAATATTCACAGGTAGATGGCTTTTTGTACGAGAACTTTGTTATCCAAAACCATTGAACAAAGAATGAATTTTCCTTGGCCAAGGGAGGGGTTTGTCAAAATCTTAAGATTTTGTTATTATTGTGTCATTCTTTGCATCCAAATAAAACAGAACACAATATATTGACTTATTCAGGTCTGTTGTAGCACAAGTTTTTAAAGGTTTTAGATAAGAAAGCCAATAAAGTTTGTAATATTTCATATACATGTACCGTAATGGCTTATGTATTTCATATTAATTAATGTACACAAAAAAAGATGCCGTCTTAGCAGGATTATAAAATGAAATTGCGAAACAGAATTTTAACACCATGCATAAACTGGCTAAAAAATGTCCCAATCAAGATGTTGTAATGATTCGGGTTGTTGTTGCCCGTACTATTGTTGTTGCAAGTCGATTTGGAGAGCAGAGGAACAATATTTCTGTATTAAGGCGACATTTCCAACAGCCTGATAACATCAGAGACAGCCTTAGATCGGATCGCCCGCGTATAACGTCATTGCGTCTTGTTAATTTCTTCAGGCTGCAGCATCTAAGAAATCGTTTCCAAACTGCAACTTTCACAGCTTGAACCATCCACGATTTGGCAAGAACCGTCAGAAATCGTCTACGGTAAATGCCGCAATTAGTCCTGCAAAAGATTCTGTTTTGGTTAATTTTTTATGTTTTTTGAAAATCTGAAATAATATTATAAATGTTGATTTGAAAATAACCGATTTATTTAACTTTTTTGTAACGCAATTTTCCATTTACGGATAAATATGTCAGAAATTCTTAATTAAGCGAAAACTGACATGTTGCCGAGCCTCAAAGCTACGGCAAAAGGGACATACCTATGTGAATCTCGATTGTCATGCAATAGAGACGTGAAGCGAGTGCCTGAAGAATAAAAAAAGTCCAATAACACAATAATACAAAACTGTCAAAGGAAACTATTCACATTGCTAAGGACTGACGAAAACTTTATATATAGAATATATATATATATATATATATATATATATATATATATATATATATATATATATATATATATATATATATATATATATTTATATATATATATATATATATATATATATATATATATATATATATATATATATATATATATATATATATATATATATTATACCCAGCAAATTATCATCACAAAAAATAACAAAATAAGACGTTAGAAAATAGAAATGTTGAAGAATATATAATATATTACGACAAAAACGCAGTGGTTCAAATTCGCATACAAAAGAAGACCATTTTTATTTCATTTAAGATATATGAAGTCTACAATGATTAAAGAGAAATAACAGTAATAGTGTTTAGATTTAGTTTAGAATATTGAACAGGTTTTTTTTAAAAGAAGAATATGCACAATTTTGTCATTTTCATGTTAGAGTAGCTTATCAGTAAAGTATTTGGGTAAAGCATATGGATTTTTAGACATCATAAAAGCAAGTATTTAGTATTCATTTCAGCTTGTCAAACATGGAATTTTAAAGGCAAAAACATTAATTTGAGAACTTACCATGAATGTGTAGGGAGTCTTTTACCGTGTGACCGCAAAAGTGTGGTTCCGAATCCACCATGTGCTCGACGGTAAATGTAGAGAAATGGGAGGAAGGACTGACCTCAAGTGTGTGTGTGTGTGTGTGTGTGTGTGTGTGTATGTGTGTGTGTGTGTGTGTGTTTTCGTATCCCCCGAGTTGTCGACGGTTATTGTAGAGGAATGTGAGGATTGACCTTGATTACGTGAGTTACCGTGTCTCCAGTGTTATCTCCAGTCGAATCTAGTTCACAGTGGGAACTTGAAATAAGAGCAACAATCAATATCTACAATATTCTATTATACATGCATATACAAAAAGTTAGTAGTTTTCAAGATAATTAACAATTTCAGTCTTCCTATGCAGGTATGACCTTACTTTTGAACCTATGATGTTGAACCATATATCAAAATGATTGTCATTTTAATATCTACAATATTATAGTATAATTGCCTATACAAAAAGTTAATAGTTTTCAAGCTAATTCAAAATTTTAGTATTTTCAAGCAAAAAATACTATTTCAGGGGCAACAACTCCTACATGAAATAAGGTATTGTTACGAAACTTGGCAACTTTTTAGATTTCATCATTCTCGCGTTTTTGGAATGTATTGATTTAATGTATCTTGTTTAATTTGCAAGAAAAAGCCTAAAACTGCAAAAATCACAAACTAGGTCATGACTTTGATCTTAACCCAATTTTGAAGGTCATTTCAAGAAAATAACAAAACTTCAAACCCCATGTCAATATCTGTTGAAATAGTAAGTTTATAAACATTTGAAACTATTTTACAATATTTTCAAAGTTAAACGCAAAAACGCGTAACCTATTTTTAAGCCGAATTTCACGATTTATACAAACTTTATACTTAGGACTCCAGAGAAGCTGAAAATCAAATCGGTTTTTGTCTAACACTTTAGGTTTCAGAGGAGAAGATTTTTTAGTTTTTTTCAAATGTAGGTCACAGTGACCTTCTTTCTACAGCTACGGCAACAAAAAGGAAAAATTCAAAAAGCGTCCTCCCAATAACACTTCGTGTGAAGTTTGATCAATATTTGTCTTGTAGTTTCTGAGATGTGAAAAATGTGAGTTACAGACGCACTCGCACACACGCATATACGGGCACAGGCCGCGCCATGCCATAAGCTAAAATGGCCTATAGGCCAGGTGAGCTAAAAATCGAACATAAAATATTTTTGAATAGAAATGAGATATTAGACCTCCAGTAAAATTAACTGTAAAAATTACAAACAAACGACGTTATCCTATCACCTACGAGAGGTTTTGTAACAGAATTTTGAAAATGTCTGCGATATGTGTGTAAACTTGTTTGTATCACCATGATCGGATTGTTGATGATCAAAATAAAGATAAGAAAGTAAGATAAAGAATGTGGATCACGGATATATCACGTTAACAAGTTATTTGTCTACAATTTGTCGAAACCTTGTTGAAAGGTATCAGTTTACATACATCAGGGATAAGGCAGATAAAATTAACATTTATCAATTTCTAGTTCTGGGGTGATTCATCGGGTCCAGCCTCGGTATTTATGTTTATTTTATCGATAACCTTCTTATTTATCTGTACTTTCTCTCAAGTTTGTTGTAGATTTGTGTAAGAACTCCTCAATGTTCAAATCTTTATCTTCAATATGAATAGACTTTCAGCACGTGTAAAATCAGATATACTGTCAGCACAATTTATCAAATATTGTTTTTGTCGTCTTGGTAAAGTATAAATTAAGTGAGTGAGTTGAGCTGGGTAATGTTGTTTAACGTCTCAGTCAAAGTATAAACTGAGTGAGGGAGTTGAGCTGGGTAATGGTGTTTAACGTCTCAGTAAAAGTATAAACTGAGTGAGTGAGTTGAGCTAAGAAATGGTGTTTAACGTCTCAGTCAAAGTATAAACTGAGTGAGTGAGTTAAGCTGAGAAATGGTGTTTAACGTCTCAGTCAAAGTATAAACTGAGTGAGTGAGTTGAGCTGAGAAATGGTGTTTAACGTCTCAGTCAAAGTATAAACTGAGTAAGTGAATAAAGCTGAGAAATGGTGTTTAACGTCTCAGTCAAAGTATAAACTGAGTGAGTGAGTTGAGCTGAGAAATGGTGTTTAACGTCTCTGTCAAATTATAAACTGAGTAAGTGAGTTAAACTGAGAAATGGTGTTAAACGTCTCAGTCAAAGTATAAACTGAATGAGTGAGTTGAGCTGGGTAATGGTGTTAAACGTCTCAGTCAAAGTATAAATTGAGTGAGTTGAGTTGGGTAATGGTGTTAAACGTCTCAGTCAAAGTATAAATTGAGTGAGTGAGTTGAGCTGAGTAATGGTGTTTAAAGTCTCAGTCAAAGTATAAATTGAGTGAGTGAGTTGAGCTGGGTAATGGTGTTTAACGTCTCAGTCAAAGTATTAACTGAGTGAGTTGAGCTGAGTAATGGTGTTTAAAGTCTCAGTCAAAGTATAAATTGAGTGAGTTATTTATTTATTTATTCATATAATTATTCATTTAGTTAGTTAGTTGGTTAGTTAGTTAGTTTTTAATGTATTTATTTAATTTAATCATTGTTTTATTTATAGATTTTGTTGTCTTTTTTTTTTTTGCTTTTGCAGTTTTCTTTCTCTTGACTGTATTGTATTTACCTTGTAATATGCCAGTGGTAAAGTATGTTTTAGAAATAAAGCTTGAACATTCTTGGAGAAATTTTGGCAACAGTGGTTTCTTATTTAACAGTTGAAACACAAAGTATTATCCATTACATTAATTGATTTATTTATTGAAAGTATAATAACATTAACATTGTAATTTAAATTCTGCAATGCCGTCTTGGCGTATATTATTAGAGAATTAATTTTTCCTTTTTCAGCTTAGGTAATATTATTCCCCTTGATTATCACCCAAACAAAAAAGGGTTTACACAAAGAGACATTTCTGAATCCTTTTAACTCTTTTTAATGGTGGAAATCATTCAATATTGATGAATATTTTAGTTGTAGTTCAATGCTACAACGTTATTTATCAGCGGTTAAATAAGACACAAGATTTAGCCTATCTTTCATGGAGAAATCAATAATCTACTTTGTTAATGCTCTGCTTTGAAATTAACTTAGCGTTAGTGAAAAACCCTTAATATGTTAGTGACTATGTTAATGTGCTTACGGGGCTAAACAAACCAAATACTTCAAACTGTGGCATTCAATCTCACCACTGGACATTAAACCCCTCCCCCTCCGAAATTATAATAAGTTAAAAAGTGCTAAGATTTTACATAAGACTTAGCAACAAACACTACAATACACTTCATCTATACGGGACTCCTTTACAACACTACAGTACACTTCATCTATGCGGTACTCGTTTACAACAAACACTACAGTACACTTCCACTATACGGGACTCCTTTACAACAAACACTACAGTACACTTCCTCTATACGGGACTCCTTTACAACACTACGGTACACTTCTTCTATACGGGACTCCTTTACAACAAACACTACAGTACACTTCCTCTATACGGGACTCCTTTACAAAAAACACTACAGTACACTTCTTCTTTACGGGACTCCTTTACAACAAACACTACAGTACACTTCCTCTATACGGGACTCCTTTACAACAAACAATACAGTACACTTCCTCTATACAGGACTCCTTTACAACACTACAGTACACTTCCTCTAAACGGGACTCCGTTACAACAAATACTACAGTACACTTCATCTATACAGGACTCCTTTACAACAAACACTACAGTACACTTCCTCTATATGGGACTCCTTTACAACAAACACTACAGTACACTTCTTCTATACGGGACTCCTTTACAACAAACACTACAGTACACTTCGTCTATACGGGACTCCTTTACAACAAACAATACAGCACACTTCCTCTATACGGGACTCCTTTACAACAAACAATACAGTACACTTCCTCTATACAGGACTCCTTTACAACACTACAGTACACTTCCTCTTTACAGGACTCCTTTACAACAAACACTACAGTACACTTCATCTATACGGGACTCCTTTACAACAAACACTACAGTACACTTCCTCTATACGGGACTCCTTTACAACAAACACTACAGTACCCTTTATACAGAACTCCTTTACAACAAACGCTACAGTACACTTCTTCTATACAGGACTCCTTTACAACAAACACTACAGTACACTTCCTCTATACGTGACTCCTTTCCAACACTACAGTACACTTCCTCTATACGTGACTCCTTTACAAAAAACAATACTGTACACTTCTTCTATACGGGGCTCCTTTACAACAAACACTACAGTACACTTCCTCTATACGGGACTCATTTACAACAAATACTACAGTACACTTCCTCTATACGGGACTCCTTTACAACAAACACTACAGTACACTTCTTCTTTACGGGACTCCTTTACAACAAACACTACAGTACACTTCTTCTTTACGGGACTCCTTTACAACAAACAATACAGTACACTTCCTCTATACGGGGCTCCTTTACAACAAACAATACAGAAAACTTCCTCTATACGGGGCTCAATCGGAACAAATCAAAACGCAGCGTTTGACCAATTTAACTTAGTCGTTTGTCACGATTACTGTCAGAGCTGAAGACTTTACATCAGACACATACAATCTTATATGGGAAAGTCTATGACATTGAAGCCGAAGAACAGTTTATCAATACGCAAACATAGTGTCCTCCCAAGCTAGCACCTACCTGATGATAGAGACAAATGTTCCACGCGGATATCAATGAATAGACACAACAAAACTATCAAAGGTGATTTTGCTTTTATTTTCTCAAGGATCATTCCTGAATAAAAAGTTAGCTTCCATACATTATCACCTCAAAAATTCAAACCACCTAAGGTTCATGCTGAACATGCTTGCAATTACCATAAAGCCTTCTCTAGCAGTCATAAATGATTTAGATAGTAGAAACCATTTTGGCATTTATTTATTTATTTGATTATTTATTTATTTATTTATTTATTTTCAATTTTTATGAACCTATCAGTGGCAGTGTCGTCTTCAACGCCGACTTACTTGTCACAATGCTTTTCGTTAACACGTTACGTTCGAATTCTACTTTTAAGTGGGGCAGATCCAAGGATGGTTAAAATCTTCAAAAAATTGACAGGCATCTTTAATTGATTTGTGACTTTTAATAGGCTAAAAATGTCTGCATTAAGACTTCGTCATTTATAGCCAATAAAACCTTTACGTCATGAAATTATTGAAATTAAATTTTATTTTTTTCGATTTAGAAATATTTTGGATAATTAAGTAATACTTAGTGGCAAAAATGTGCATAAATCAATAAGCTGGGTCCACTACTTACGTTATGAAGTCTTTCTTTTTTATATTAATAACAGCATATTTGGTTTATAAATTATTATTATTGTTATAAGCAACCTGAAGATAAATGCTTAAACAGCTCAAAGAAGGTTTTAAGTCAAAATCGACAAACCGTTCTGAATCTTTAGGGTTCATGTTCCTAAAAAGAAGCGCCAAAAATTTAAAGGCAATTTAAAGATGCCTTTGTATGGACACAATAATATCAAATAATTAACACATTGGATGATAAGGGGATAGATATTGCAGTGATCAAAGTATCCCATTTTGGCACTTTTATCTCATTAAATGTGCCATATACCATTTTTGAATTTAATCATAAAATGCATTCAAAAATGGTATATGACAAAAGTATATCTGTTCATGAAGAATACTTTTACGATTTACAAATTTAAAAGAAAACCATTTGAATCATTGCATTTTTTAAATATTTTATTTTATTTTATTTTATTTATGTTATTTTATTTTATTTTATTTTATTTTATTTTATTTTATTTTGTTTTGTTTTGTTTTGTTTTGTTTTTTGTTTTTGTTTTTGTTTTTTTTTTTTGTTTTTTTTTTTGTTTTGTTTTGTTTGTTTTATTTTATTTTATTTTATTTTATTTTATTTTATTTTATTTTATTTATTTTATTTTATTTTATTTTATTTTATTTTATTTTATTTTATTTTATTTTATTTTATTTTATTATTTATTTGGATGCCTGTGACAGGACTCGTGCACATATTTCTTCTATTTCAAAGTACAGTATAGATGTATTGAAATTCAACACATGACTACACTAAAAGAATAGGTATCTACATATATGTAATATTCCTTTTTTTAATTTAAAAATCATGAAATACATTTTAAAATGGTATATGACAGATATATCTAACCCAGATTAAGACTGAGAAAACAATTCTTTTGTTTTCAGAAAACTATAAATCATTATTGTAACTCTTAATTTTTTAATTTTTCTCATCTTTCTGGTTTTAGCAGTCTTTAGCATTATGACTTTTATAGCGAATATGGTATGCAAAATGTTGATCCAGTGAATACATTATTACTTTAAACACGCCCCTTTTTTACATTTTTAAAGAGAATACCTGTTTCTGATATACATGAACTTGTTTGTGGAAATAAATTCTTGTTTTAAATTTTAAATATTATTACTTTCATTCTTTTTTTTTTCCTTTTTTCAATGAATTTTTTAAGTAAATTTTATGTCCAGGGGTATTGTACTCTCTTATTTAAGATATCTATAAAATATTTTTTGTTTATCAAATTATTATTATTATTATTATTATTATTATTATTATTATTATTATTATATCAGCTCATTTCTTCAATTGTCTTACATTCACATGTATTTTGTTTTATAACAGTTTATATTTGTTTATTCGTTTCTATTGATTTATTTTATAATCATGCTGTGTTTACATGTTAAAATTAAGTCTGCTGATATACGTGTATTCTGTGTTTTTTAATCTATCTAAAGGGATTGCAAAAAATTGAAAAATTAGCGAAACCGAAGAACCCACTGATGTGTTTTACATTAATTGAGTTTGTCATGCAATTCTACTAAATTTTCCATGTTCTTTCGACATTAATGTAACTACTGTTTAATTTGATGTAGTATACTTGGATAATCAGAGTTTCTATTCCAGAAATTAAATATTGATTGCATATAAACCAGTTATAAATAAGTCAGTTTGAACTCAAAAGTAATAGTTAGCTTAAACGATTTGGAGGTAAAAAATATATTTTGACGGTGTCTAAACACTGCTATCTATTTTTAACTTGTATTCTTAAATTAAAGGAGTTGCCTTTTATAGGAATCTTTTGTTTCGGTTGGTCAGACGATAAAATGACAATAACTTTTCACAGAAATGTGCTTCTTGCTATTTAAAACTTTCTTTAAATAATGCATAAAATCAGTTTTCATGTACTGTTTTAAATACATCACATGTAATTTCAAAAAAAAAAAAAATTTAGAAAGAATAATGAAAAACAACACACGTTCATGCTATTAATAACTATTTCAGAAAAAAATTAGTTAAGAAAAGCGAAAAAAATGACTATAAGCACCCAAAATTTAAAACAACTTGCGATCAGAAATTGAATTCAACAAATTAATTTCTCCATTCTAAAAGATTTTTTAAAATTATTTCAAATTGAAAGAAAACATGACCTTTTCTTGATTCTTTTATATTTATTTTCTATAAATTCCAGAGAAATTTATGCAGATAATTTCGTTAATGAAGTAAATATTTGCGTTTTGATTTTTAAAATATTTTTCATTGTTTGTTTTGACATATTCTTGATTAAACAATAAAATACATTAACTTTGTATTTAAATATTTTATCATTTATTTTGTCATCACAGTGAAGATCCGTTTTTCAAGGTAAAAAATGTTAGAAATACAAAAGTGAGATTTTTATTCAAACATAAACAATAATATTTAAAATTACATTATAAATGTTGGAAATCAGTCAAGGCTCTATCTATCCATCAGTTTATATTACATAAACTAGATTTGAAGCTTTTATTATTTTATTATATTTTATTTATTTATTTATTTATTTATTTATTTATTTATTTATTTATTTATTTATTTATTTGTAATAGTAATCGTCCTATATCATTAAATTGTTTAAATGCGCTTGAACTTTAAATTCATTGACTATTTTGTTGTGACAATTTCCATGAGCTGCTGTTTTAACAAATAACAGAACCCTTGTCTCTATGGTTGTTATATTGTTTATATTTTGATGACATTTATTTATTATTCAACAAATTCATTAAAAATAATGATATTTTGCCTATTGTTTTGTTACATTTCTTTTTTACAGTTTTAAGTAATTCAACTTCTTTTCGTTCATTTTTAATTAACTCTTACCTAATTATTTGTCACATTTTAAAAACAGATAAGATATCTTTGAAGAGAGAAAATTATACTTTTTTGAAAAAAATAAAGAAATGAAATACGTTTAATTGAAATTATATAGAATACAATTGAAGTTGCTTTGGGTCAACAGTGTGTTCTTTACGTATTGGGTATTATGCAGTGTGTGTGTGTGTGTGTGTGTGTGTGTGTGTGTGTGTGTGTGTGATAATAATAATCTGTTTTGATACATATTACATACAATATTCTAAACCGTAACCATTGGGGTTTCAGAAAGTTTATGTAAATGTAGAATATCAGCACATGATTTATTAATTGAGAGTGGGAAATATTTAAATAGTAATAGATGAAACAGACTTTGTAATTGTGGTTTAAATGACATAGAGGACGTATGTTATTTTGTTTTGATTTGCCCATATTATAAACTTTTAAGACAACAATTTTGGAAATCTTAATATTGGATTCCTCCCTCTGTTTTTAAATTAGTACCATATTTTCAACTCATAATATGAAATTGCTCTGCAAACTTAGTTAATTTTTTATACCCGCTGGCTCTATAAGACAAACTTATCTTTGATTTTCATACAATATTATTTCATATTTCATACAGTCGCCTTGAGAAATATGCTGAAGAGGTAAATCTTATAAATAATGCACAAGCAGGATTCAGGAAAGGCCACTCTACGCTAGATAATATTTTTTTTGTATTCTATTGTTACTTTATACTTTAGTCATGGTAAAAAGTTGTTTTGTAGCTTTATAGACTTAAAGTGTGCATTTGACAAAGTCTGGAGAGCAGGCCTATGGAAAAAAATTATTGATTGTGGTATAACTGGTAAAATGTTTGATGTTATTTTTAATATGTATAAATCAATCAAATCCTGTGTTCAGGTTGGTGGTGAACTTTCTGATTTTTTTTTTGGTTGTAATGTTGGTGTGAGACAAGGGGAAAATCTCTCACCATTCTTGTTCTCTTTGCACCTAAACGATCTGGAATGTTTTTAACGTGAACGGTGCCACTGGCAATGAATTTTTAAGTGAATTTGTGTTTGGTAAATTGGACATTTTTATCAAATTATTTTTTCTATTGTACGTCCGATGATACTGTGCTATGATCAGACTCTGAACACGGTTTACAAAGTTCCTTGTCTACATTTTATGATTATTGTATCTTATGGAAGTTAGAAGTTAATATAGCAAAAACAAAAGTTGTTGTATTCTGTAAACGAAAATGTAAACGCCAGTACAATTTTACAATTGGCAACCAGCCAATAGAAGTAGTAGATACATTTACTTATCTAGGTACTGTTTTTAGATTCAATAATATTTTTTTACTGCTAAGCAGAATTGTGTTGTGCATGCAAGGAAGGCAATGTACGCCTTATTAAGTAAAATAAGTTATCTTTAATTACCAATAGATTTACAATTAGAGTTATTTGATAGTCTTGTGGTATCAGTATTGCTTTACTCTTGTGAAATTTGGGGTTTCGAAAATTTAAATGTAATAGAAGGTATACACTTAGATTTTTGTAAACGTATTTTAAAGCTTAGGAAATCGACTCAAAATTATATAGTTTATGGTGAGTTAGGACGTTTTCCGTTGTATACCAAAATATATCAAAGAATGTATAATTTTTGGTGTAATTTAGCTCAGCCTAAGTGTGACAAGTTATTATCATTTATGTATAAAATTGTTTTATCTTTGCACCAGTCTAGAAACTATGTTAAACAAGGCTGGTCTTGGTTTTTTATGGCACAGCCAACATACTATAGATTTATCATCATACAAGTTTTTTGTTTAAAAGGGTATATGAAGATATATTTTTACAAAACTGGTCTAGTAATTGTGTCTCTTCAAAAAGACAGTTTTATTTTTAAATTTGAGCACTATTTACTTAGGCTAGATTTTTCTAAATCGATAAATATTTGTAAGTTCAGAACATCTAATCATAAATTCCCAATTGAAACCCAATAGATTATGTCCATATTGTTTAAATGATCTAGGGGATGAGTTTCATTATTTGTTTGTTTGTCAAAAAGTTTTCTAAGTTAAAGAGAAATATTTACCAAATTATTTTTGGAAATTTTCAAGTTATGAAAAGTTATATGGTATGTTAAAATTGTGTAATGTGAGATTGTTGGGCAATGCTGCAATGTTTTTTTCAAAGATATCAAAAGAATTCAGTTAAATATTATTAGAATAAAATATATTGGATTAAGCGGTAATATATATTGTCAAACTAAAAGTGATATATTCAAATAACATGTATATTAGTTTGTATCAATTTTTCACATTATAGTATCATTAATTTAGAGAGAACTGTTGTATATGTATTTTTTATTCAATTTATTGTCAGTTCGTTTATGTAATAGTCTACATTATATGCCTTCATGTTCCACTCTCTGAGTGGCTGAGAGTAATAAACTGAATAAACTGATAACCTCCTCACCCCCCTCACCCCCACACACATACATATAGTTTTAAATGATAATGTTATAATGTGATGGTAATATCTATGAATGTATAAATATACATTGAATAGAATTTTTTTTCTTGAGGTTTTTTTTATATACTGTATCGCGATATGGTATTTCTATATGTTCAAAAGTAATGTGCTTTTTTGTGCTATTTTACCGTTCAGCGTACATATTTGAACTAATAATATCAATATTGAAACAATATTTTAGATAGAGTTTCTTATTTAAAGATCCCTGAAAAAATTATAAATAATTATTTTCCTGGATAGTTCTTCAGAATTTGTATTAAGACCATTGGACCATACACGTATGCAACTGAAATAGGCATTTCTAATATAACATTCTGCTTATCTTAGTTTCCAGGTGACATCTAAATATCTAAAGATGTTTATTATTATTATAATTATTATTATTATTTCAATATTTTCAATAACGTTAATTACTTTTTAGCCAACCAAATGCTCTTATAAAATAAACATAGCAACAATCTTTAATCGAAAAATTAATAAAATATTAATCAGCTAGATGATACTATACAGTGCACCTTGTTAGTGAAGTTGAAACAAAGTGTTTTGGAATAGTAAACTTGTTATATGTTTTGATTAAATTAATCTAACTCACATTATAAAATAATAGAGAAATTTAGTTATATATTTGAACAGAACTGAACAATAATCATACAGTCAACGAAGCTAACTATCTTTGGTTTTGTTAGAAATGTTTATTTAGTCGTGGGTCACATTGTGAGACAAGCAACTAGACGTAATACGCATTGCAATAATAAATAAAGTAAGTAATAAAAAAGTTCTAAAATAACTGATAATTTAAAGTCAAAGTTAATAAGTATAGTGAATAGCTTACCATCTTCGTAACTGGTAGCGCGTCCGTCTCGAGAGAAAGAGGTGGTGGGTTAAAACTCCGGCCGGGTCATACACAAAACTTTAAAATTTAAGATATTGCTTAATCGCTTATGTGTATTACGAGCAGAGAATGCCGACTAGTTCATCCGGTACCAGGATGTTGGACTGGAGGGTTGGAATGCTTGTTCATGATATACTGAACCGGTTACCTAGCATGTTACCAAAAATCGTCGGTTAGCTAGCACGTTACCAAAAAAATCGTCGGTTAGCTAGCACGTTACCAAAAAATCGTCGGTTAGCTAGCACGTTACCAAAAAGTCGCCGTGAGTGTGCACAAGTACACAGCAGGCCGTGATGAACACTTGCACATCTCACTTATACATGGTTTTCTCTTAATTTAACCCATTGAGATTAATAACCTTGATCTTGCCGCGAATACCAAAAAATTAAACACCATTACAAAAATTGGCCATTTAAACCACGCTGGAATCGCATAATTCTACCATTTCCTGCAAAAATGACACCATGAAATATATTGTGTAAATATATTCTGCATTAGAAATAGTTGTTTCGCACTACAATATAGGATATAATGTAGAGTACTATCTGATTCCATTACAAAGGAAAACAGGTACCCTAAAAAAATTTAAAATAAATGAGCTACCCTCAAACACTCATGTTTCAAAATTAAGGACTCCGAAATTTATTATTCAATAAGAAGTGTAATAAGCAATGTCGATTGCTTTTTAAAAGATGTTTGTTCTGTATTTGATATAACAGCAAAGAAACAAAAAGACTATGTAACTTATATCATAACATTATTTTATTTATTGTCCAAAAACATAAATTTACGGACAAAATGGATTTCGTTAATAAAGCATTTTGTTATAACACTATATATTGAATCATTGCAATCGTACTATTTTTATTGGTGTTAGATCGGTAACTGACAAATTCCAGTTTTCATGAAAACCGTTAATCATTATGATGTAATAATAACAACATATCGTGATGGTGGTTTTACTTGAATGGTGCAGTGAATTCGGCAAAGTACATAACATCAACGCTCTTTTGGTCATTGTTATTCTAAAATTTATTGTCAAGGCAAGAATCCATCACAAGTTTAATGAGCACAGACGGAGGCAAAATTTGGCACATAAGATTTACTCGTCCTCTGGTTTTATACTGAATAATGTTTTTAACAAGACAACAAATCTTCTGGTGAGGAGATATTTTCATCATGGTTAAGTTTCATATGTTCCGGAGATTTGCCTTCCGAACCAGATCCAGATTTACCATTAAAACTATAAGGCCATGTCTGTAAATAGAAGATGAAATGTTGTAAACAAAAATTCAGATCAATATAACTGTAGTGAATGAAAAACTTCTAAGAAATGTTTTATGAGACAGTTAACTTGAGAGTCTAAAAGCTTATCACCTCTTGTTGAATAAGAAATAGTCATTTAGCCTCGTTTATGGTCCGTAATCATATGTTTAAAATTGGATGTTCATGACATGTTGTATTCAATTTATTTATTTATTTATTTACTTTTATTTTATTTTTTTATTCATTTATTTTTTTAAATTCTTAAATCAAAAGAAAGAATATTTTTAATGCAAAAATTCCTTGAAATTTGAAAACTAAAATTAAGTAAAATTTTTAAAAAATTAATATGCATATTTATGAAGCACTATTTGTGAAATAAGCGAGATATTGGATCTTTCCAGTGTTTATACAATTGTATAATTCCAACATCACCTTTTTTGCCATTGAATACAATGTATTGTCGGAGTCGAGAAATATAACCAGTTGTCCTAACTGATGTCTGTATTTCCTTTTTTTGTATCCTGTTTACTTAAAAAAACTTATTTTTTCGTATTCATGGATACATTTGATAGTGCAAAGTGATTTTTTTAAATTCGAAATTTCTTCAGTTAATGCATATGCTTTAACAAGTAACATTTTGTTTTTTTACCTTCTTTACTTCGGATTTTTTAGACGTATAGCGTTTTCACAAAGAAAAAAGTGTCGGATATATGCAAAAATTATCCTTTTTTGTTGATTTTGTCGATTCATATTTATAAATGAATCCTTTTTCATATGAATATTTTCTTGTACAAAATTAAACACCCTGACTAAAATATTTTAGGTTAAAACTGCAATTCTTTGACACGTGTATACGCAAAAAAGGTTAAACTGAATCTCAGTTTTTAATGGAAAGATGGACAAACGCACACAATATCCCCCCCCCCAAAAAAAGGATGAATTTCGAAGATTATTTTTTTACAATATGAAACTAACTTTGTAGATAATAAACAAATTATTAAATTTAAGTCTGTGCTTTCGTGAACAAAGTCTTAACATAACAGGCCACTGCGGTAGCTCAGTTGGTTAAGTGCTCGCTCCGTAAGTGGAAGGTCGTGGGTTTGAACCCCGGCCGGTTCTGACCCAAGACTCGAAAATGGGTAGTGACTGTTCTTTCGCCAAGCACTCGGCATTACGAAATGAAAGTCACGGTTCTTTCGGATGAGAACTTTAAATAAACGAGGTCCCATGTCACGACAGGCGTGGCACGATAAAGAACCCTGCTGTATAATGCCATCAGCGCAACGCACAGGCAAAATTTCTGCACTTTCGCCTACAGCTGGCAACGTCTCGATATAAGTGAAATATTCTTGACTGGGACGTTAAACATCAATACTCAACTCTTAACATAACAGCTCGTTTGTGTGGAAAAAAGCCGAGGATATTGTGAAAACTTGAGAAAAAAGAAATATCAAGACTCGAAAAAATCTGAGAAGAATTGATTGGCTTTATTTGCAATTCAAATTTGAATCGCTCGTTTTTTAAATATAAAATTATAATTCCTTTCGTGTTATCTTCGTTTTGATGCATTTTGTTAATTGCTTTTAAACTTCATGCACTTTCTATCAAATGTGAAATATATTTTTATCCGCTTTTTTGCTTCAGTTTACATTCATGTATTTTTGTTCTGTAGATCGTGTCTATAATAATAATAATAATAATAATAATAATAATAATAATAATAATAATAATAATAATAATAATAATAATAAAAATAAAAATAATAGATTATCATTATTATTATTATTAATGTATTCTGATACTGAGAAAAAGAATAAGCAAACAATCTCCACGTTTAATGCAAGTTTTTGCCGTGTGTTCTTAGGTATTAGCTCCTCGTTGCGTGTTTGTCTTGTTTCTATGCCTTTAGTTGGTGTGGCGTGGTCTAGATTGTGTTGGATATTGCTTTTTAACAATTTAAGCTACAAGTACTAAGACCGGTTTTTGACGTGTTACAAATAATTTGCTGTATTTCTCACAGAAATTAAAATGCAAAACGACTCGGTAGGTAAAATAGAAAAAAATGAAGATGAAATATTTCGAGATGAAAGACAAGCAAGGCACGAACTTTAATTTTCATATTAAAACGCTGTATTAATCATAACCTGGCTTGTGGGTAATATTAGTTTATGGCCCACCTAGAAGTTTACTATTAGTTATGTCTGTCAGGTACCGGTGGTCGTCGGAAAGAAGGAAATAAAAGTAAAAATTAAATCAAGTAGAAGCACTTCTTGACAAAGAAAAAAATGATCACAAACCGTGAATTAGGTTAATTAAAAACGGATAAATGTAAATGTTTAAAATTCTAGGTGTTAAGAAGGAGTTAAAATTTTTAAATTTATGTTCATTTTATTAATGAGTTGCAACAACCCGTTTTACAGAACAAATGAAACTCTTATACCATAAAAGTATACAAATCTATGACTAAAAACATTTTTATGACATTTTAAGGTTCAATTCAAACGGGATTTTCTAAATGCTGTGGAAAAAGAATTGTGTTTACATTTGTTATACAACTAACACAAGCCAAATAGTGGCAAATAAAGTTGAATGAATGAATAAACACAATTAAAATTATCTAAATTAATTGAACTAGCAATTATAGAAATCACGTGTACACCAAACTTTACAACTCCACTTTTTAAATAATGTTCATCAAGTCAGATATGGCAATGTTTCAAATGAAGCATTGCTAAATCTTAATATAAATGGCTGAATCTTTATTTTTGTTCTTATAGCACTATTCTTTAATACACTCCCTTACAGCTAGTAATTATAAACTCAGGGAAAATATTACGCAATACGTTGATCACGGGCTACAAGAATACGCATTTTATCTAGAAATTATATCAAAACAACCTGAACATAAATGGTTTCAGATCTCTCAAGATCTGTTGTGGAATCATTACAAAAAAATATTTTTGTTCTAAGTTAAGGGTAGTAAATATTGAACTACAGCGAACTAGTTTTATTTTCACTCTGTTTCTCTTACTATTGGTCAAAATTAAGCTAAAATCGCTATGATAGAGTATGAACTTCTAAAAACAATTGTATGATTGTGGACTTCTTCGTATTTGTGATTTTTCTCTTAACTAACATGAAAGATAATAATTTTATCCATAAACATTTTGTCTACTATTTTTTACACCATTTTTTATTTAAATGTCTGGTTTGAAGAGAAAAAAGTGTTTAAAGGTTACATGTATGTAACAATTTGATAAATACAAAGTTTTATTTACATATTCATAGAAATTGTAATTATCTATAAAATTAGCAAATTTATTTTTTGTTTTCTTTTTTTTAAATATTGTTTAGTCTCTTTTATACAAATTTCTGCTCCAAAGATTTTATAAAACTCTATAAATCATGACAGATTTAGACCAGAGATAAATCATAGTGAAGTGTTAAAGTTGACGGTAAGTGCTCGGTTATAGATGTTATTGTGATTGTTCTGCCGTAAATTATCTGATAACAAGTTAGATATGACAAAATGGGAGGTACAACTATAATACAACTACAGTGGCTAATATGCTACATTTTTGTCTTTTGAGTGGTGAGTCTAATAGGCTAAAAGATAAAATTTTAGGGGCGAAATTACTCAAAAAGGAAAAGACAAATCGAAAATAGAAAAAAAAATCGTCGTGCGAAAGGACGAAACTTTATGTGCAATAACAATATTTTCGAAATCGTCATTTCCCAATAAAAGTTTCGTCTGGTGTTTAAATCTCAGTCTTTAAGCTTATATTGCCCACAGAATTTCGTCTTTTTGTCATTTAAGATACAATGAGTTTCTCCTACCGGAGGATAGAAAGCATATACATATTCACATTATCCTAAAAGAGAAGTATTTTTCTCTGACAAATTTAAAATGGATATGACAAGCATTATAAAACTGACATTTTCTATTTGAAATTGATCTAATACTCCTTTAATATATTTAACGGGGTGATTTTTTGCACGTACGTTAGAATAACGCATGTCGTAGGCTGGAATTATTATTTTAAATATAGAAGAAAGAATTTCATATTTGCCGCTTAGTTTTCCAAACAAAATGGCAATAATACTTGGCCCTAGGAGGTGGCAAAATAGATACACTGTACGCTTGAATAATTTTGATAATTTAAATCATTAAAGTGTAGATGCATTCTGGACAACTACCAATTATAACTAGATTTGTATATCACCTGCATGGTAATCAGAAGTAAGTCTGTAAGATGCAAATGGTGTCAGTGGCAGAAAGTTCAAGAACAGGGAATCTAAGAAGTGTAAATCTTGATATTTTAAGTAAATAATTCTTAAAAAACACAATTTTAACATACAAACAGTGCATTTTATTTGTTTTTACTATTTTAATGGTTAACAACATCTGAAAAAACAAGTACTAAGAGTACCATAGACTATATTGCAGGGTTAAGGACAAATTACAAAAGAAGTCTTATAATCTCCAATAGTTCTATGTTCCTTTTATTTTCGTTTTTTTTTATTTCTCACGTGTCGGGTGTAGCTGGAGGTGCTTACCTATCCAGAAAACACGGCCTCTCTTCTGTAGAGAAACTCAACGTGTTTAACTTAATATGCCAGTTTTCACTGTTTTTACTTTTCTTTTGGGAATTGTGATTTGCAAATAAACTGGTATATTTGTGTTTGATTCTGATATGATCTGTTAGAGTCGCTGAGGCCAAACCGTTGTCCCAGGATAAAACGGTTAAAAGTTCAAAATTTTTTGCCATCAAAGCCCTAGAAATCTTCGTACAAATGTACATACATTTGTATTTCTTACTAAAGAACAAGATTGTTAATTTTTCACTGTAAAAATAAACGATTGTCCATTTAGGCTTACATGTGAATGAAAAAACGTATGACTTTTTTATTTGTGACAGTTAATATATATATATTGTATATCATAGGAAATACAATACAATTGACTAAGTTCATTATTTTTTCATTTTCTGAGTAAAGTCTTGTTGTATAATGTTATAAACATCTGAGATTACTAAAGAATATCTCTCTTTTTAGGAAACGACGTAAAAGGAAAAATATTCTTTTTTTATGAAAATAGCTTGATAAGTTAAATTAACTGATAAGTCAAAAGTTGATTTTAACAATATTATGCAAATTTTTATTTAAAACAGTAATTAGAATGTCACCAAACTAAAAATATCGTTTAAAAGAAATTAATGACGTAATGTTTATTTATTTATTTTTATTACTGTTATTATTATTATTATTATTATTTTATTATTATTATTATTATTATTATTATTATTATTATGTGTTTTTAATTTGTGTCATCCTTGCTAAGTTAAACATGCTTTAAACGACTGTATTCTAGGGTTCTAACGTGTCGGGAAAAATATCGTTTAGCTCAAAAGGTCTCCGTGTCTGGAAATCGGTTAAAACAATTCTTAAAATCGATCTCGTAAGGGTAACCTTCATTTTCTTAAATACCAAACTGTTGTTTATTTAAAATATATGTTGTAACAAACATGGTAAAAAACAAACAAAAACTATATATATATATATATATATATATATATATATGTGTGTGTGTGTGTGTGTGTGTGTGTGTGTGTGTGTGTGTGTGTGTGTGTGTGTCATAATCTAATTTGAACGAAAAAAGAAGTATTATAATACAATCATTTTCGTTGTTTTTATACATATAAAAATCGTATAATATGAAAAAAAATGTTTCATCGGTTTTTGTTCAGTTGTTTAAGTTCATTTTAAAGTTAAGTTTTATACTAGTTTATAAAATATTAGGGAAAATGTATGCAGATTTTCAAAAATTTCCTTAATTTTGAAAAGTTTTTGCTTTATTTGTCTTCAACTGCATCAAGATTGCAACATAAAAAAACTTAATGACACTAATGAGCCACCATATACGTCAGATCTGTAACACCTCCCAACAACTTCAAGGTCTTAAAACTGAGATCTACTGCTCTGAATTCAAACTATTCCTGTACGAATGTGACACGAAGCATGCACAAAATAGATATATATTATGTCATCCTTCTTGTTTTTCATTTGATATATTTTGTTTTCTTCTTTCAATGTTGTAGCTATACAATTGTCTAATTTGTTATTTCAATGTATTTTTGCCTCTTAAAACCTTCTTAATTTGTTAATATATATGCATAATCAACCACCAAAATAGAAAGTTAATTATTTACAAGAAGAATATATACCTTCTTTTTTCACAATTATATATTACCCTTTTAATTAAATTAATATTTTAGTCATTTTAAAAACGTAGGTGCATATATAACAAATGCCCTTGCAAACAAATTATTGCTTTCATTTCGATGATTTTATTAAAAATAAATAAAAATTAGCACATGACAAATTGGTTAATTAAATGCATTTGTTTCCAAGGTGTCAAACTTATGTATAATTCAAACAGGAATTAATTAGAGATATATTTACTGTTACAATTCACGTATTTAGCACTTTTTGTTGAACATATTATTGCCTTGAACTGTAAATGATATTTTTAATTGACTAAAAGAATAATGTTACAGTCAATTCTAGCTTTTTCTAAACAAAATGTTAAATTTATTTTAGTCGGTAAAAAAAATAAGAAAATAAAAATATGTAGTATTTAGTTAAATTTAACACTCAAGTTAATTTTTGCTTATATCGTGGCTGTCAATTTAAAGATGCTAAAGAAAACCGAGGTGTCCAGAAAGAGGCGCTACTAATCATAAGCATGCGCTATAAATCAATTGGCCATTGAGGTCATGCAAAAACCAAAAATCTCAATAGTTTATCAATTATTATTTACCATAATAATAATTTTTTCTGAGATTTGGCATAATTTTGTAACGAAAAGGTTTGACAAAAAAGAAATTTGAACTTAAAACTTCAATTTGAAAGTTTTTTTTATTTTTAAGCGAATACAAATTTTAGCGCAAAGGATTCAGTAAGCGTATAAGAATATCTAGAGATATTTGGACATTTGTCTACATTTCTTGTCACGTTATCATAATGTTAAAAAAGAACCAATGTTAAATCATTGTGTGAAACCTTAAAAAAAATTCATTTCAATAATTAAACGAATTTAAATGTAATGTTGGATCCTTGATGGGAAATTCAATTTCAACTTCGAACTGCGGAATAAATTTAGCAATGTAACTACATATACTTGAAATTTAAATACTTATAAATTTTGAATTAAAAAAAATATATTATACCTCTTGAATCGTAAAGTAACTAAAACACAAAACGGAAAGCAGAATAAAAAATATTGAACAATACCAGGAAATTGTCGCTCTAGAGTTGCCAACAGTAGAAGTATGTCCGAAACATTAAACAAGAGAAACTCATACGGAGACAAATAGTTATGAAACCCCGACTTTGGATGGGGATTGAGGATAATAAAAGAAAAGTAAAATCAACAAATCACACAAAATACATAGCAACTTTATTTAAGGAATAACTTGTGTTTTTAACAAGTTTATTGAGCCATAACATGAAAAACGGTGTGTAGATGTTTTTCATGACTCAATAAACTTGTTAAAACACAAGTTGTTTTTTATAATTTAATTTTAAACACTTAAACTAAAACATAAAACAATGTTTTGTTTCATTTTCATTTATTTTTATAATTGAAATAAAATTTTCTCCGCCTTGGAACTACCATCAACAAACAATTTTAGCCAATGAAATGGAAAGAGCCATGCGTAACGTCATTCACGTTTAGTGTTGCTATGATTGAGTAGTTTTTTGGAGTATAACGTGAAAAATGATCGCGTGAGTTTACGTTAATTTTGTATTGCAGTATGATATAACCGAATTTAGAAATTAAATTATTGATAAATATTTAGTTCTTAAATAATATCAGTAACGTTTGGCTTTAAACTTCAAATTGGTCTATAAAATCGGGCAATATAATTTATATAATTTAATTATCCATATAAAAATATTTTTGGAATAAGATGTTATGATAATAATCAACAGAGATGATAATAAAACATTGAACAAACCTTGATCAGACTTAGGTGTAGGTTAAGGAGAATTTTAAAAAGATTGTTAATATAAAAAATTAGTATGTATTTTGCATAAAAGAGAAGGGCGACGAAAACTTATAAATCATCAACGACGGTGGTAGTTAAGACATTTATGAAGGAATTTCGTCTAATATGTCACAACTGCAGACTGAAAATGATGTATGGTCTACTTCTGTCAACCTATCAATGCTAATTTAAGGATTCACCTTAACTTATACCTAACTAAATAAAAACATGGAAGAAAATTTTACCACCATCAAAGTGTACTATCTACCTCACGCATTGATTTGAATATTAATATGTACGTTAGACTTTTCTTTTTCTAAAGATAAATAGCTTCTGTCCGTCATGATAAAGGAGACAGCTCCACTATTTTGTTTTTTTTTTAACTTTGCTCAGAGAAACCAACATGTTAAAAACATAACGTTGTATTATATAACACGGCGACTAAACACATTGGTACTTCTGTTAAACAAACAAATAAGATCGCATAAGTTCATTTCCAAAGAGCAAAAAAATTGGGTTTGGTTATAATATATATGAAAATTGATAACATAACAAAACTTTCTTAATGTTCTGTTAAAATTGGAGAAAAAAAAATTATAAGTTTGTTAGCATTAAGCAAATAACATGTTTATAAGCCAAAACATATTATAAATGTTTGATGGCGGTGGTGTACAAAATGTGGTGAAGGTGGTAGATTAAATACAAACAGTAACAATAAAAATTATATGTAAATGACAAAAACAAAACATAGAAATAATAATAACATAAAAACAAATAAGTTTTGAAGTCATGATGAACCCCACATTTTCACTATAAGCAAGGGCAACAAAACAACTGATCTAATATTTTCTCTACCTACAAGGTGTTGCGATGCTTATAATAATAATAATAATAATAATAATAATAATAATAATAATAATAATAATAATCCTTGTTAGCATGATAAGTAAATCAATTTGAATATATCAATAATCACACATTTACAATAATACAAAGGTTTAATACCATAAACATGATTAGAAATTTCTTAACCTTACCATCGGTTTGATTGGATTTGTATATTCAATCGGCTTCTATGAAGTTTAAAAGTATTTTCTATATTTAGCAACTATGAAAAATAAAACAATATAAAACGGTTGAAATTTATGATTTGAGACCGGTGTTCTAGGGGAGAAAGCCCTTGGTGATATTGAAACTTTAGACTAATTTTGGATTCAAGGGGAAATATTTGCTTCAGAAGATCGATAGATTAATTTCTGGATTATTAATTTTTTAAAGACAAGACTGAAATTTTTGGAAGTATGAAACATAACATGTATTTAGCTTTTCGTCAAAACTAATTAAATTTTTATTCAAACAATGGATGGGACAAATAAATTTACGTATTTGATAAATTAGTATGTGGCAACTTTTAATCAACTTTGTGGTTGTTTCGGTTATGCAAATTGTAAAATTGTATATTGAAAAAATAATTTTCAAAATAAATTGATATGTTTAATTATTAAACTTTTGATTTATTTTATTGTGAAATTTTTGATACATTTTATTATAAAACTACGTTCAGGGAAACGCGCATACAAAGCTTTATAAAACTTTGTAAAATTGTAAATTAGTGAAAATCAAGAATAATATAATAAAATGTAAAAATCAGATAAGATAGAAAGATTAGAAAACAATTACTGGACATATTTTTAAAGAATTTTATGCAACTTTTAATTTTATGTACTTTTTATGAATATTCAAAAAAATGTAAGTGTGACACTTTAATAAACTTGTTTCCTTGGACACTAACGATTGATGGATCAATACAGCTCTACGAAAGTTGTTAATTCTGAGTTTCCACCGTTTTGTTATTTATTTATTTATTTATTTATTTATTTTTATTTATTTATTTATTTATTTATTTTTATTTTTATTTTTTTTTTTTTTTTTTTTTTTTTTTTTTTTGTTGTGGTAAAATAAGGCTAACTTTCTTTTTATACTTCAATTATTATTAATGTTCGTATTCATAGACTCTTGATTACAGAACTAGTGGAATAGTTTTCGGCATTCCAATAGTACATTGACCACACCACCAGACATTATTCTGGTCCCCGTCCGAAGTAGGAAGTTTTATTAACAATAATCTTTTTTGTGTGTTTAAATCACTTATTGTCTTTAGATTGAGTATATTCACCATAATCTGAATTATGTCATGTTAATTATAAAAGTGGTAAATTTTATTTGAAGTACATTTTAATATTTTGTGTTGCCCCTGTGCACTCAGCTGAAAAATTAAGAGCAACAGATTGGCAACCTGTGAAAAAATGTACGTGTGTGTTTATTTTATGATTCTCACTCAAAAACATTTTTTCTTATATTTTAATTAAATGATAAAAATTTCTTCTGAAGTTGAAAAATGACAATTCTTCATTAGATTTTGTAAATTATTTGAACTCATTATATTATTGGTCCCATAACAAATTTCACTTTAGCTCAAAAACGTAACGCTTCATTGGTTATGTCACATACCATTTTTATATTTTATCACTCAATATATTTTTAAAAAATAGTATTTGATATGCCATATACCAATTTTTGAATGTATTGAATAAAAATTTTATATAACAGTTTCACCAAGGTGTACATTTCACATAATCTCATAGAACCAACCCTTAAATACTACAACTTCATGAAGCTTTAGTGTCTAGCTTGCTTTATCAGAATATTTTGCTGGTTCGTTTATTTTGGTTCGTTTACTTGCTGCTTAACTTGCAAAGCTAAAGGTATCTAGTATTATGTTATACAAACAATTTATGTGTATAGAACATTTCTGAAATACAAACATGATGACATCTCAATGTAACTGGAATATGTAAGTTTAAATAAATCATAATTCAACTTATGGTCTGGAGCCATAAACCTTTTTTCCATAACATTTTTTCAATATCCATACTACACTTGAAAGATAAACAGATGTTGCATGTAATTTTCACCATTTGGATATTATAACAATGTATTAAAATTTTAAAAAATGATTCAAACTTATACAAAATTTATATTTATTTGGTTTCTTTTGGCTGTTCATTAATAAAATATCAAACAAACACATCTGTTTTCAGAAATAAATCAAAATTTGTTTCTTGACTGACTCTACAGTTACTTTTTGTGTTTTAAACCAATTACTTTTTTCAAGTTGTACTGAAAGCCTTTTATTTTTGTTTTAAACCAATTAAATTATGTTCTGTAGGGTTTTTTTTACTTAGCTAAATTTAGCTATTGACATGCAGTCTTGGCTCGCTTTATGGATTGATGTACTTTCATGCCATTTAGAAATAAAGTTCATATTTTATTTCCTAATGACGAAATCCTTATTTATTATAACTGAAGTTTATAACCAGATTCTACAATGGAATTGTCTTTGAAACAATACCAAAGATAGTCTGACATTTTATTGCGTCATTTGAAGAACGATACCACACAAAATGTACTTTTTTTCAAGTAATAGATGATGCATTTGCGCATGACAGGTTAAATAGTGTTACAAAAACATGTCTAAAAATAAAACTAATCCCTTGCAAGTATCTGGTGCAAGTGCAATAAAAAAGAAACAGTAGAATGAACAATTAAAACACAAATACGGAGACAACCTACATGTGCATAAATGTGCTAATGAATAAAAGTAGATTTGTCTTCCATCTATTTACATATCATTTGCTTATTTATTTATTTATTTATTTATTTATTTATTTATTTATTTATTTATCATTTAGTTATTTGTTTGTTTATTTTATTTTATTTTATTTTATGTTATGTTATTTTAGGATCGGTGATTGTAATATGAATATCAAGTGGCTCTACTTTATTCTTTGGTTATGTTTTTTATCTTTTATATCTCTTTAAGCTTACGATAACTTTAATGATTTCTCTTACACTGTATCTGTTTCATTCAGAAACTTCTTAAATTACATTTATAATGTAACAATATTTTCTTTTGAAACGTATAGATTCTTTTCATCTACGGTTTTCTCAACTAAAAAGGTAGAATGATACATGGTTAACATAAAAAAAATACAGTATAGATGGATTTAGAACCATCCGCTAATTAATAGAATTGTTTTGGGGTCCCTTTACTTCATATGCCAACCAAAATCACCCTCAATATACAGGCCATATGTTCATCAAGAACAATGTCTTAAAGTCCAATTTCTTCAAAGTGTATCTATATAGAAATTATTTGTCTATAAATCCACATTGTTGGGAATGAGTCTTTATCTACAGAATTTAATGTACTTTTACCTAACATGAATACACTGAAGGTAAAAGCAACATAAAACTGACAATAAAGTGTAGTTTCTGCATTAAAACATGTTTTGGTTTTATGCTAAGTTTTATGTAAAGTGATTTATGCTCTTGGAACAAGTAGCCATTGAATTAATTTTAATACACTTTAGCAAAAATACCCTGATTTTTTCACAATCTTTAAGCACCTTTGACAACAATAAACTGCATTCAATCATTGCATTGTGATGCTATCACGATTTGTTTATATCTAGACGGCTGTTGCAAGGATGGCAGTGTACCAGAAGTATCACACTTTTAGCTATCGTACCGTAAACACACTAGGTCTTTTCCGACTAGAATTTGAACCTAGGCAGTTGAAAACGATGATATAGACCCCTTATCCACTAGCCCTGTGATGTTTTTACAACAAAACATATATAAGTATTGTTATGATTTTTCTGTACATCATTTCGAAATATTTCTCAATGAAAGAAAGGAAGAGAGAATGACAAAAAACAGAAAAAGCGGTAATTTGAGCATGAATTATGTTCATTTAAGTCTTGAAAAAAAAGGTGGCTTCCCTATCGTTTTGTTAAAACTAAGAAAAAAACGAATCCATTGTAAGGATGATTTAATATTTGCAGTAAAGGAAACTTATGCTCGATATTTCGATTGTTGATTGTATCATATTTATTTATTTATTTATTTATTTATTTATTTATTTATTCTATTTCTTTTTTATTATTTTAAAAAAAATTAAACTGATGTAGCTAAAAAAAATTATTTTTTATTTTTTCAAAGGTGTCAAAAGGACATTTTGAACGATAGTCTCTTTGTCTGGCTTAACACTTGAGTCAGGAAATATAATAATTTTTATGTCACAAAGTACCTCAGTTAAAGCATATATTAGTGATGGGTTTGGAGATGTGTGGTCCTTCTATTATTGCCTTGATTATATTCTTAAATTTCGAAACCATCTTATTGTGATTGTCACGCACGATACATACATACCTACATATATATATATATATATATATATATATATATATATATATATATATATATATATATATATATATAATTCAAGCAAAAGTAAAAGATCTTTTTTTTAAATACTAAGTATTTAGTACAATTTATTTATTTTTAACAAATTCATCTGAAAATTCTGTTAGTTGTTAATAAAACGCATATTTGTCGGTCTAATTTTATTTATTCATTTATTTATTTATTTATTTATTTGAAAGAAAGTTAGGCTTCTTTTGAGTATAAATTCTTTACTATAAATTTGAAAATACGATAATGTAATAATATCAGACATGAAACACAAAGAGGTTTTATACAGTGGAAAATATATATACATGTAAATATATATATATCCACTAAATTTTCTCCCACAATTTTACAATCATTTTACGGGAAAAAACAGGGTATAAAATAAAGTTTTGTTAGTTAATTTACTGCAAGTTTTCTTAATTTTAATTCTTTATTCTCTCGTTACTAATTTTATATTTGATTACATCAAAAACTGACACCACAAACAAGTAAGAGATTTTGAGTAAAATAAATTTGATATGGTCACTATTTAATGCTGGTTATTTTAGTGGTCATTTGTAAGATTAATGAGCTGATAAATTACTTTTCCTTGATGTCAAATTTTGACATCTATGGTGAGATATATAAATTGAATTTAAATAAACATTATTCCAAATTATAAATATTTAGATCACATTTTGTGACATATACAAATATCTGGAAATATAAGAAGTAAATGTTTACATCTTTCAAATCATGTTTATGATAAACTGTCTAAATGATCACGATTTCAACCTTCATATACAAACGTGGTCACTAAAATTGTGACTTGATATATTCGTAAGATAATCCGATATTTAAATGAAATATGATTAAAAATTCACCCAGATTACGAAACTTCTTAAATATAATATTATATACCTTGTAACTTATTTCACACCATAAAAGTAATGCATACTGCCGAATCAAACCATTGGACCACACTATCAGTTTTGCTATATGTTGATTTTAAACTTAAATTAACAAACTATCATCAAGAATCCTAAATGGAAAAGTAAATTTCAAAATATAGTTATGCACATAAAAAAGTTCAATATACCGGGATTGAAAAAAAGTACCAAAGTCCATGTGTTCGAACAGATGATAAAAACAAAAATAAATGGCGAATTTGGAGAGGATACTTTTTGTGTCCTACTTCCGGTTTCTTGATAAATAAAATAAGCCCACATAGCAATGAAACGTATGAAAGATTAAATGTCATATGATAAATTTTTAGATACTTTTCTTTTTTTTTTTTTTAATTCTTCATTTGCAATGAATAAGTTTTGATTCTGAAATTCAACAAAGTATTTTTTAAAATAGCAATCAAAAATAATAGTTAATAAAAACCCCATAATAATAATGAGATGAGACGCAAAAATATTAACGTTACAACTGCAAACAATGCAAGCAAATAGTTGAAACAGTAAAACAAGATAGACCAGATCTAATTATCTCTTATTGAGACCACTAATAACAAAACCCCCTGACTTCGGACAAACACTGGAGTAATTATCTAGTGGTGTTATCATGACCCGTTTGTAGACTCTCAATAATAGCGATTATTAGAATTATTTTCCAACTCGTGGACAGAGAATAATAATTTTGATTATTCAATGCAAGTACAGAAACTACAGTTTAATTTTTCCACAATTAAAATTATTTATCTATTTATTCATTATTATTATTATTATTATTATTATTATTATTTCGTCAGATACATTGATACCCGAAAAGATATAGATATAAACGCATAAACGTAAGCATGTTCGAAAAACTGCTTGAACACACAGACTGGAACATCCAATCTATGGAAAGCTGATTGTGGATTTTGTCAACGTCATTATTGTATTTTCTTTTAATTTGATAAATAAGAGTATACACATAACAATGTCATTTTAATCACGCCTATGTTAGATTACACATAGTTTTGTTTTTATGCCGATGCCTTTTAAAGGCATGGGTTTTTAATCCTATTTAAAATTGGGTCAATTTCTAAAATTGCAAATACATTGCTAAGAATTTATAAATAATACATGTAAATGTAAATACAAATTATGAACTAAACATCAGACTAAATGTTCAAATAACAAATTTATAATTATAAATAGTCTAAATATGTTCAGCGCTATCAGAGCTATAATCTTTATATTTCATACACAATTTATACAAAATTAGAACTGAACTGTCCTTTACAAACAATCCGATTTATATAAAGAAACACACACACACACACACACACACACACACACACACACACAGATATATTATATATTTTTGCACTGTAATTTGTACTTTTTTATTATCATTTCGTATTAAGATCCAACTTTGGTTGAAAAAGTATATTATTATTATTATTATTATTATTATTATTATTATTATTATTAAAACTATTGTTCTGATGTAAAATCGGCTACTATTACCAATTTTTTGTTAACTTTAACTTAAGTGTATTGTTTCCATCGGTTTTTATTAATACATGGAGCAGGTAAAACTACATTTTTTCAGTTTACATGTTTATAAATTTTCCTTCAGGTAGTTTTAAAAAACCTTTGACTATTTACAAGATTGCTATTATAAAAAAAATTATATGATACAACTCGAGACACGACACTAGTTCACCCATATCTAAAAAATTCGATAATCATGGTGTGTGTGTGTGTGTGTGTGTGTGTGTGTGTGTGTGTGTGGTTATTTTTTCTCATGTTAATGTTTTTACGATCTACCACTCATTAAAACACAAGTATTTTATTAATTCAGAAGATAATCAAATGATTTTATATAAGCACATGATGTGATGATAGACTATCTAACAGTCTTATCATTTATAGGGATCACATTCCCCCTATCCTCTAAACCGCTTGTTATAACAAACTTAGAGAAGTTAATGCGACCTAATGGTATGTGATAAACTCAAAAAAACCCATCTACATCAGAATACATCAATAAGACAAGTTGACACTAACTAACTAATGCTTAAAATATCCCCACACACGTATCTTTATACTGATGTTAAACTTTGTTACAGAAATAAATTCACATATAGAAAAAATCTACAACTGTCTGGTGTAAAAATTTGTGTAAACATTGTGTTTCTTGAACGGTATTTGCTTGTTTTTGTTTGGATTAAAAAATGAGACATAAGGAGGGTATTGGATCGTGATAATTAACTCAAAAGTGCTTATCTTACGGTAAAAATAAAATTCCATGACATCTAAATCAAAATGTAACAGAAACTATATTTATCGAAAAATTTTGTTATGAACAATTTTTTTTTGTGACACAATAAAATATTGAAATATTCTTATTTAATTTTTGTTGTAAATACTTTATTTAAAAATTTTCAAAATACATGAAATTTATCAACTATCCTGTTTTTTTATTTTATTTTCTATTTATTTTATTTTATTTATTTTTTGTTCGTATTTAATGCAGTCTTTAGATGTTTAATGATGATGTTAATGTGGTCGTCGTCTTTGTTGTTGTTGTTAACATGATTTATTTATTTATTTATTTAAATTTGTTTACTTGTGTTAATTTTTAAAAAATTTTATTCATATATATATTTATTAATTTTTTCTTGTTAATTATGGTCATCATCAAAACGTAAGAAAATTTTCTTCAATGTAATTTTCATATTTTTTACATAAAAAATATGTATTTATCATTCAAAAAAATAATTATGTAAAAACAAATGTAGATGGGGTATGTAACTTAGATATATGAATATATATATATATATATATATATATATATATATATATATGTTCAGTCTTAATAATTGTATAAATGTTTCAAATACGATAAAATTTCTAATTTTGTTATAAAGGTTCATTTAAACAGAACGTTTTAATTAACCATAATTTAAAAATGCTCTTAAAACTGTAAATAAATAATAAACTGAATTTGTATAAATTTCTATGTATTGATAAGTCAAAAAAAAAACGCAAAAGCATTCCAAATTCTGTCCGAAAGGATATAGGTTTAGAAAATGAAAATGGGATTTATAGAATTCCAGTTCTACCATTGATCTTAGAGATATGACATGACTGTTTCAAATTCGTGTCATTTTTCTCGATTTTAATCAGAGATTTTTTTCTGTTTAAAGTTCAAACGTGCAAATTTGTCCAATCTAATACTTAGATATACTACATGTAGATGAAAGAAACATCATGTATAATCTCTATGTGAGATGTTGAAATTACAATCAGTATTTTGATTTTAAGTAAATAATGAATTTTGTTATGAATTTTGTTATGAACAAAATAAAAATAATTTTAAAAAAAAATAAAATAAAATAAAATAATGCAATATAAATTCAATGTAAGCTGCAACGTTTGATAGAAAATGAAAACGATTTTGCTTTCTCTCATTTAATATAATTATGAATTTGTGAAATTTACATTGAAATATTACTCAATGCATCTTTTTTGGAGATTTATAAGAAAAACAAATAATAAATACAAGTATTATTCAAGTGCAAATTATCTATCTCTGGTGATATATAAATAATAATAATAATATTTATTATTAATGTAAATATTTAAATATAGCATACCACTTGACAATAACCATAACAGTCAGAAACACGTTAAAAAACAGAACCAATATTAAAAAACTATCGAAAATTGTTAATGGGATTCCTTCCCCAATCATAAATAAAAAATAAAAAGGTACGTGCATAAATCATGTACCACGAGTGGCATATAAATGCATAAAATTGAATTCAGTTGAATAGAAGGAAAGATGTTAACTTACTAAATTTAGTGGATGAATAAATGGCGGTTGACCATTGTCTTCTTCGTCCTCACTATTAAGAATTTGTCGTAAATGTCCGATATAACTCGATGCCAATCGTAAAGTGTCCAGCTTTGATAACTTTGTGTCTGCTGGGACCCAAGGTAAAGTTGTTTTTAATTTTGTGAATGCTTTACTTAACACACGCATTCGCGCTCTTTCTCTAGCATTTGCGGCACTTCTCTGGATAGGTTGTTTATAAAATTTTGAATCAATATCATCGTCATCATTGTCACTTAAAATTATCTCCTTTTTCCTTCTTGGCATTTTTGGGGAAAATATAAAATTAAACAAACAATATATCGACCAATCAATTACTTATATGTTCTGTGCAAATTCCAAATTATTGAAATTTTGTTATGAAAACTTCTTCAATTTTACGAAATCATGGCGCATTTTCAAATTATAAGTAAGCGACGACTTGATGCTACGTGCGATGTGATCAAAAATAATCATCCATTTCTTTTAAGCTTCTACTTTAAAATTTTGGAGTTGCAAAGTAAACAAAACATCATCATTGGACAAGCTTTCTTCACCCTTATATCTAAACTATAATTCATAGTTTATACTGCATGAAACAAGTATTTACATCATAGTATAAAGTTTAAGCGTTGTCCATCAACAGATTAGGTGTCAAATTGACGCTTCACGTATGAACCCTCCCATTCACGTGATCTATATAGCTACGTGTATCAACCATGGCAGCGTAATATTTTAAATTCTTTGTCGATAAAGTTAGAAGAAAACCATTGATAAACGTTGGAAATATTATTAAGAGAAAATTAAGTTATCAGTTTTTTTTATTCGACATTTTATTGTGTTTAGTTAACATTTTTGCAAAAAAGAGAATTCAAGTTAAATATCAATAAAAATAAATATATGTGACTTTTAAGGCATTTTAACATAATTGTGTTTACATGTTTTTATGCATTAATTTTAAATAAACACTAAATGTCCGTAGACAGACACATTTTTCAAGTTTTGTTTAAAGCATGTGTGCATATGTACATTTGTTATAGTATTTTAAATGTACGACTTTCGAATGTTGTATTTCACAAAGACATCAAAAGAAGCGCATGACAGTGTTTTAAACGGCAAGCAAATGAAATTGTCGGAGCAATGGTAATCGTGACATTTATTTTTTAAAAAAAATTAAGGGAAATATATTTTCATTTTAAATAAAAGCCAGTGCACTTATGAATACTAGTATATAAAAGTCTTAACAAATATTCCACGATATTAACAAAGACGTGGCAAACACATTCAGACTACTCACTGTAGAGAAAACTATTTTTGTATGGGCATTCAACAAACAGAATGGTGTTCAGAAATATTAATTAATGCTAACAAAGGGTCCTGTTTTATTCCTAAAAAATCGGCCTTTTTTTTTGTTATTTTACCGTAGTATTTTGTTAACTAAGATAGCAAAGAAAAAAAAAAAGAAATTACGTTATCGGCCCTGCCAATGTACCCTTACTTCTTATTTGATTAAAAACAACCTAACGGACGGATACAAATAGGGTTCAGTTGTTCAAAGTTTGATTAATAAACTCAATAATTTACAAAAAAGAAAAAAAAAAAAAAAAAAAAAAAAAAAAAAAAAAAATTAAAAATGAATAAAGCAAACAAGTTTGTTAATCAACAGTTTCAAAGCATATTACTTTAATTTGATGAATTTCTATAAACTCGATGATTCTCCAACAGTTTTTTAAAAAAAGAAATTGATATAATACAAGAAGCACATTTCTATTTATTAGAAATTAATTGTAACCAACGTCACTGATGAGGAATGAATTTCCGAAATGTGCACATCTGGCACATCAAAATTTAACTGGTATTTGTTTTATTTATTTACCATCTCCGATTTAACAGGAGTTGTTAATAAACCACAATTATTACATTTTGTATTTTATCTAAATGGTAGGTGACCGCTTTATAAGTATCATACTTAGAGGTGTTTATTGTCCTTTCTCTCTTGTTTGCTCTCTGTAACGCCATTCCTGAAAGCCAAAAGCAAAACAAATAACAAACATTCGGCAAATTACACAAACTGCTTTACTCCAGAATTTATGGCGACGAACAACTTACAAAAAGAAAACAAGCACGTTACCACGCCAATGTAACCAACATTTTGTAAATCATTGATCATCAATTGTTTTTAATTGAATATCAGAGTATTGCAGCACAATGAAGATTGTAAACGTAAGGATAAATTTATCAAATATGTTAATAAAAATATCAAAAGTCAACAAAACACTATGTTGCTAACCATGCACATTCCATTGAATAAAAGACCTTGATGCATTCTTTCTCGAAACTCGAAACACATAAAAGTATTCATTTTTTTAATGCAGCTGGAGTTGGTTTTCAGTTGAAATGTGTCATCATAATCATTGGATGTCATGAAAAAAATGAAAATTCCAATCACGTCCAAAACTTTAACTTCAGTGGTATCAAACATATAAAACTTGCAAACGTGACATTCCTGCAATTTTTCATTGAATCAATTTTTTTTCGAAGTTCTTCTTTGTTGTTCTTGCTTTTTAAAAAGTGCATTGAATTTCTATTATTTTTGTTTATTATTCATATTAGGCAAGGAGGAAGTGCTTTCTGCTTATTTCCAGATAGGAGTTCACATGTTTAGCTTAAATTGCCAGTATTCAAAATTGTTTTTTTTTTTTTTTTTTTTTTTTTTTTTTTTAATTGAGATTGTGATTTGAATATGAAATATATTTGTAATACGATTATATTTGATTAAATTATATTTTAGAAATGTCTTCAGTTAGACAAAGTTTCTTTTCAGCTGTCCAAACGTTACAAATATTAAGTGGTGGATCTTTAAATGACATACCTGTCAGGCGTTAAAAACGATATAAAACAAGAAGGGAAAAAAAGAAAGAAGAAAAAAATCAGACAATAACTTTTTCAAGCCATTATTTATTTGATAGATCTATGTGTAAACACCCGGTTTTTCAAGTAATGTTAAAATAAAAACCCGTGTGAAGAAAAAGGGGAGGGATTATTCTACAAATTTATGATAAAACAGAAATATAAATATTGTACAAAGTAAAACATCTTGATGATCACAGCAAACCTCCTAATAAATTAATGTGGTTTTGCACGTGCCTAGCACGAGACCAGTAATGACCGAACGTTAAGGGTGACTTCTGTGTAATACAAAGTTGTTAAGATAAATGTGATTAATTAATAACTGACATAGTAGTTTGACATTCAATTACAAGTGAAGAAAAAGGTATGGTCTGAATTAGGTAATCAATCGACACGAGAAAAATTATTTATTGAATTAAACTTAAGTTTCACTCTGGCTTTTTAATCGGTGTGAGGCAAGCTTGAAAATACATTTTTTTTTTCATTTGAATTTATTTATTTATTTATTTATTTTTATTTTGGTGAAAAAATCTACTTAAATTAAAGTATAACATTTTGATACGATTTTAGCCAAGGAATACTAGTAAGTAACACTGTTTGCTTCATATTAATTCTTAAACTGAAGAAAAGTAATAAGTTCAACCATTAAAAAATAGAATTTTAAAAAATTTCAATTATTTCTTAAACAATAAAGAAAAAATATAGTTTTACCAATTGATTCAAATAAATATCAACAACACGTCACAACAAAATGCAGTAAAATATTCGACAAGAACATTTGTGTCAAGTGATTTTCAAACTGTCATTTTGGAAAAGATCAGAATAAGTGTATGACTAAATATTGTTTAATTATTAATTTGAAATAAGAAATAAGAATCAATTTAATGCAAATATGGCGCTAAATGATTAACTCAGTGTCAAGAACACAAACAAAAGAGTCGTTATTAAAATGTAAAAGCATATAATTATATAAACAGACGATTAAAAAAAAACCCTCATAACTTGGGCAAGCATAAAATATCAGTGCTTGGTGTATATTATGAATTACAAAATTGGTTTAATTATGTAATGAAAATTTTCCAGAACAAATAAACCATACATTAAAATAGTGTTCCTACTAAATTTAATCTACATGTGTACTATTTTAGAAAGAATATACTCCAGTAAGGTAAGCCTTGCATGCTGATCAATATAGTAACACAAATATACGTACAGATACTAAGTGGCCTCAATTTCAAAAAAAGTTGGAACAGAAATATACACATACTTGATTTACACATTATAAAACCTTCCTAAGCCTGTCTGAAATCAGGAGAACCTCGGTCGGTTATTTTATTTTTCTTTCTGTTTCTATGTTTTGTTGTGGCTTTATTTTTCTTTCTGTTTCTATGTTTTGTTGTGGCTTTATTTTTCTTTCTGTTTCTATGTTTTGTTGTGGCTTTATTTTTCTTTCTGTTTCTATGTTTTGTTGTGGCTTTATTTTTCTTTCTGTTTCTATGTGTTTTGTTGTGGCTTTATTTTTCTTTCTGTTTCTATGTGTTTTGTTGTGGCTTTATTTTTCTTTCTGTTTCTATGTGTTTTGTTGTGGCTTTATTTTTCTTTCTGATTCTATGTGTTTTGTTGCGGCTTTATTTTTCTTTCTGTTTCTATGTGTTTTGTTGTGGCTTTATTTTTCTTTCTGTTTCTATGTTTTGTTGTGGCTTTATTTTTCTTTCTGTTTCTATGTTTTGTTGTGGCTTTATTTTTCTTTCTGTTTCTATGTTTTGTTGTGGCTTTATTTTTCTTTCTGTTTCTATGTGTTTTGTTGTGGCTTTATTATTTTTTTCATGTTTCTTTGTGTTTTGTTGCGGCTTTATTTTTCTTTATGTTTCTATGTGTTTTGTTGTGGCTTTATTTTTCTTTCTGTTTCTATGTGTTTTGTTGTGGCGTTTTCTTTGTGACTCTTGTTTTGTTAATAATGCCTCTGAAAAGAAGATTGCTACTATTTGAAGACGTGAATTAATCTTAAAGTCTTTTTTTAAATTATATTTTAATGGTGACAACGAGCATTATTTTCAGCGTGACTTTAACTATCAACTATATACTTTGAAAGGAATATAAAAAACGAGTAGCAGTGATATTATTTTTTCTTGGAGCTGTAACTTATGATTAGGTTGCTAATTCAATTATTTACATGCAGTAGTAAGTCCTTGCATTGCTCTAAACTTGCTTGCATTGCAGTAGGTTTTTAAAAAGCTATTGTATATTAATGATAAATTTCCTTTCTGATTTTAATTTAAAACATAGTGCAAGTAGGATATTCCAAATTTATTGCTTTTAGATTTTCCAAAGGCTTTCGACAAATATTTACCTGTAATAACAAATAAATAAAAACAAATGTAAATTTAATTAATACATATATTGGTGATTAATTACCTAATATATCTTCACTCAACCTTAAAAAATCAACAAACGTCATGAAACAAATTCAAAGAGTTTAAATGCTAAGAAAATGTTCATAACGTAACGCAATGTTACTGTAATATACCATTTTTTAAATTTTATCATTGAATACATTCAAAAAATGGTATATGACATTACATTCGTTTTAATCAAAGCTCTATTTAAAGTACCGAAATTACTTTTAAACAGACTATACACCAAGTAAAAGTAAAATTTACGAAGGAACTGCTCTAAAATTACATCTGTTGTAGCGCGATCATTGCAAGTTTTACTTGATATTTGTGTACATGCTGAAATATATTTAAAGTTGATTTCAAAAAGCCACAAGGATTTCAATATAATATATATGCTAGTTATTAAATTAAACTACATTCTGTTTGTCTAAAATAAGTTTAATCTTTTTTTGAGGAACAGTTTAACACTGGTGGGGCGCTTTTACTGACGAATTTCTTTAAAAAATGATGACGCAAATGCTTACTTTCAGGTTGGTTTGCTGAATTGTCAATTAAATTCACCAATAGAAAAAAATAAAAGTTTTTAGTGAGCTTATTGACCTTAAACAGTTGTTATTGTTAAATTATGCAATGCATCATTATTACCAATAGCTTACATAATTAAATATCCATTTAAATAGCCATCTGGTACACATTGTAGGTATTGCGTGGATTAAGTTTTTTTCAAAGCAACATATTTTTTTTACAATCAGGGGATTTTTATATAAAAGTGTTAGGTATTTTACCAAACATTTCTAAAACTTAAACATTTACATGTATTTGCGATCAAATATTCCATATTTTTATCTTCTTTTTTTCTGTTTACATCAATTCTCCCTCTTTATGAGAGAAAACAAAATACATACTTTAAGGAGCACGTGGATTACCAACAATCTCTGTTTGATTATATCGTTAAAATTTATACGAATTTTTATCAGAAAATAATAAACTGTTTACACGTTAAGAAGTGTGAATGATTGAAAATACGAAGATAATGTAACGCTTAATATCAAAGGCCTTTCTAAAATCCTTTATAAACAAGAAGAAAAATAAACCAAGTCTATCCATATGGTAAAACTTGTGTACTTTTGACTATACTGTATGCAATATGTAAGTCTAAAATAACAGGCTGAGTATTTTATCAATAGGTATATCTTATCCATGTATATTTGGATGACATACCTCTCACAGTTTTAAATAACTGGGAACTGCAGTTGTAATTTACAATAAAAACATTTCCCAGGGATTTGATAAGGTATAACAGGGATAAAGACGGCGAATTATCGGATTAAGAATGATTAGGAGGACTTCGTTATCTAAACGAAACTTTCAATGTCATTTTTTGTTTGTTGTCTAAAAAAATAACTATTTTAATTCATTTTGTTTATTTTTCTATACATACAAAGGTTCCTTGTAGTCGATGATCAACTTTGGGTTAGATATGTTAAAATTTCACATTCACTGTGTCATCGTTTGTAATTTGTTTGGGACCATGTGAGACTTAAGTTGAGTACAGTCACACGTCTTAATAAAGTTTTAAGAAGGGAACCAGTAATGACGACATTAATGTTTTGACCCCGGTTGTTTAAGCTTTGTAAGCTTAACCTTGTGGTTAGTTTATTTTTACATAGTTGTAGATACAGCTCAGTTTTCTAGCATTTTTGGGACGTTATACTTTGAAAAACAATATACACTTTATCTTTATCGTGTGCAAATTTTCCAAAATACTGAACTCATGGTGCAATTTTCAGTTAGTTTATTTTTATATAGTTGTAGATACAACTTAGCTTTACAATTCAGTTTTCAAGCATTTTACATTTTGACTTGCTATACTTTCAAAACAATATAATCTTTATGGTGTGCAAGTTTTCCGTAATGCACAATATGCGATTGAACTCATTATGTAATTTTTTTTAGCATTCTATGTAAAAATCAAGATCTCAACGGAAGATAAAATTGATCTTGATCTTGATCACATATCTTGTATAAAGCAGCTATTATAAATCGGTAAGTTACTGTAGGTTGATGTTTTTCACTGCAGCCTCTCTCCACCAAGATGGAAATAACGCATGGACAAACTCTAGTGTGTAAATTTTGTCGGCTTGACAAAAGTGGGCGTACTCCTCTGGTTGTACTGGTAATCTTTATAATCCACCCATCCACATTCCTTTTGAAAGGGCGTAAAACCCCATTTGTTCCATTTTTCCCCACCGGTTTAATTTTCTTATTTCTTAGGTTTTATTGTCGTCATCACAATACATATGTCGCCGCTGTATCTTGCAAACTGTATACTGTAACTAATACTGGAAATGTTTTACGTCCCTTGTTCTTTTCATTATCATAACTCGTTAACGCATGTGGCGGGTGTAGCTAGCTATACAGGAGATACTTACGCTTTCGGGGCACCAGGCCTCAGGTCTTGATGAAAGTTCACGTGTGTAAATGAAGTTAGCCACTTTTAAAAGTTTTAACTTTGCTTTTTTGTGATTTGGACATAGACTGGTATGTTGTGTTTGATTTGGTTGGTTGTTTGGACATGGACTGGTATGTTTGTATGTGTGATTGAATGGATTGAACACAAGTTTATACATTCAAGTTTTCTTTCTCTTTCAATCACCATACAAATAATTTTCACTGATAAACATCTCCAATAAAACCGACAAAGTCTAAATTTGAAGAAGAAAGCTCAAAATTTGCGTACAGATATTGAGGCTATGACACTGGCCTGTAAATAAAAAATAATAAAAATTGGATTAATAAATAAGTTTTGGTAGTCATTTTTTTAAATACTGCGGTTTCTGGTAGTTTTTTGGTTTTTTTTTTTTTTTTTTTTTTTTTTTTTTTGTTTTTTTTTTTTTTTTTTAAGCTACTTTAATAAGATTTATACTGCCATTGATATCAGATAAATTGTCAGCTGTACATGGTGTTGTATAAATGTTTACATCTCACCCCCAGCGTGCTGACAATTATAAATCTATCACTGTCATATGAATTTTATACTATCACTTTCTTTGATACTTCTCTTAGTACTTATAATCAGTGATGTACTATAGGCCGTGTATATTTCACATCTTATAGTATATACATATTACTGACACTAATTTCATCAAAAAATAAAAAAACTCGTTTAACTTATAAAAAGGACATTCAAAATATTTTTATTTTATTTTTTTTCAATTTTAAAAACCAGGTTTTTTTTTCCTGTAAACATGCTGTCATTTTGTTTGGTTTCCATAGATAGATGTTTGTATTTTCACCCCCGTCTGTATGTCGTTTTTGTCTTTACTGTTGCTCATTTTGAAAAACTCTTAATGGTACAAAACTGCGTTTAAGTAAACTAGTTTCACTGTCCTCGAATTTTATTTGATTAATTATCATTTATTAGATAAAGAGGAAAAACAATTTATAATATTTGTTTTAAATTTCTTATGTGGAGTAACAAAAAGCTTGCAATTTTTACGGTATAAGAATGTAAACCAGCAATGCTAAAATTGACGGTAGCAGTTGTTCCGTGTAATTTTAAAAACTCTTTTCATTGACATTAACACGATAACAGCTGTGTGATCACTATCAGGTATTGATTTCAATTTCAAGTTTACCACAAGTGTGGACAATGTCGCATCTTGCGACTAGTTGTTGTGTGCTATTGTGTTACACTGGCAAACTTGGTTGCAAAATAGCTTAAATGATTTGCCTTACGTTAGAAATTTTGGGACCACAGAATTCAAAATTCATTTATTTCAGATTTCATTTAGCTGGTTTGATGTTTATTTTAATTTTTTACTTCAAGAATTAATCTTAACACAAGTTTAAGCTGTGTGTGAGTTTACAAGTATTTCTGATCTGCAGTTGTACTAGTGCGCACATATGGCGACTTTTGAAGTGCAAGTACAGTCTCCCGCAATGTCACAGACAAACATCACAGACCACTCTGTTAAATATTCTAGTACCAAGCCAATTAGTAAGGGCCATTGAAAAGAAAAACATTTCTCGATTGCAGTCGACCGGAGTCGAACCCACAGCGGTGAGACATGCTGAGTTTAAAGGCAAACGACGTATACTTTTGTCCACCATAATCACTGCTGAGTCTTACAAAGGATTGCAATATCGTTTACCGAATTTTAGGAATGTGTCCATTTGTTTAAATGCTTCAGTTTTTTTTATATTTTTACAAAAACCGTTTTGTTAAATACATACTTTGATTTAGCGACTTGTTTCTAAAGCAGGTAAATAACGATATCATATCGATTGGACAACTTTAAAGTCGTATTTAACCGGTTTATTCTGAGAGATATTCAAAATTTCAAAGCTATTGGAATAACAAATCGAATTTTATCGTGAATTTTTATGTATGAATGCACTTTCTGACGATCCAATTACTAAGTTATATTAAAATATATCATTAAAGTACGTTGTATACTTTATCCTAAATATTAAAGCATAGTTCAAATAGCAAGTTAAAACAATTAAAGAAACTCCTCGGACGGATATCTCCGCGTCTTGTTATAACACAGCATGAGGCGCTAAATACATGATTAGCCAATTCTAAGTTATTAGTTTAACATTTTATTATCAGTAACAACCTTAAAATCAAGTAATTAACTATGATATTATCTGACATTAAAGTACTCTCCGAAATCAGTAATAACACTTGATAAAACCTTATCACTTTTTCTGGTGTTTTAGAATCTTTATTTTTTATTATTCGTGAATTTTAATGGCGAAGAGGTCAAAGGTTATCAGAACATGACAGCATCAAAGTACTGGGAGTTATATATCTTTGTTTTATTAGTAATACATCTACAAAAGTCGCGTGCTAATAGACTTTGGTATGCGCATTAACGGGTGCATATATTATTGCATTCTTCACAAAAATATGATAATTTTTTAATTTATTAGTAAAACAAAGCCAGTTGGGAACGAATTCGCCCAAACTTGGCGCCACATGAAAACAATTTAATTTGGTCTACAGTAGGTGTATCTGTTTAATGATAAATTTGTTTTAGATCCTTGCTAATTATCTAGTTAATCCTTTAACACGGATTATAATTAATATCTAAAAATGTCAGCATGTACTTGTTGGATTATCTAAAACTGTGATTTACATGAAACTTCGTGTGAAAGCCTTAATGAACGGTGTACATCACAGTGAAATGTTTAAGAAAAAAGTATTTTGAAAAACTAAAAACTGCTTAAACATTTTGGTAACTTTATTTTTCTTGTAAAGGTCACAAAAGTTTAGTCAAATAAATAATTTAGAATGATGCTTTATACATAACTTTATTTGAGTTAAATATTCTTTTTATTGCTAACATGTTTAAATCGGATTTGAAAGAAATTCGGTCATTAATCGAGAAAAGAATAACAAATAAAGTCAACAGGAAAAAAAACTTTTGGACACTACTGTGGCAAAAGGCAAGGGGGGACGTTATTTTAAAAGCCTTTACATTCTAAAATATTGAAAGTCTATGTTTAACCTTCATTTTCCCAATCATACTTTACATTTTACCGCATGTTATAGCTCAGTAAAATAATTGGTGTGTGTGTGTGTGTGTGTGTGTGTGTGTGAGAGAGAGAGAGAGAGAGAGAGAGAGAGAGAGAGAGAGAGAGAGAGAGAGAGAGAGAGAGAGAGAGAGGGGGGGGGGTCGCGGTGGTCAAAAGGTTAAAAGCGCTTGCTTATGAATTAATCAACTCTCACCGCCATGGTGCGAATTCCACGCGGCTAGATCCTAGTGAAAAAGTTTATCAATTCACTTGACAGAGGTCAGCAATTTTCTCTGGGCACCCCGGTTTTCTAACCTTTCTCTACTGACAGCCTGGGTATAAGTAAAATAAAATCTTGACTGAGATAAAACAAAACTAATCCTATCTAGTCTGCCGCATCTGAAACCGTTTAGAAGGCTTTGAGGGATCAAATTTTTGCTTCTATACTGCTTAACTTGAAAAAGCATCCATCACATGAGTACATGACAAAATCAATCGTTTAAAAAAAGAAAAAAGGACATGGAATTATGAAATTTCTTCGTAACTTTACAAAATTATCATAGAGTAGAGTAGAGTATATATATATATATATATATATATATATATATATATATATATATATATCTATATATATATATATATATATATATATATATATATATATATATATATATATATATATATATATATATATATATATAGTTCACGTATAAGGTATTCAGGTAGCTCATATATATAGGTTAAAACTTGAAATTGAAACGTGTTGGGATATAAATTATTAACATGAATATATGTTTGCATTTGCTCCATTACATATTTTTCATTTGATTTCCTTTTGATACAAAATCATACAAATCCAGCTATAAACATAAGAATTCTCCGATAGCAGACGATATCCGGTGGTAAAGGTGTATTATGTAATAAAGTAATTGAAATGTCGACAGTTTATAAATAAATCATATATCTTGCCATCTTATAAAATATAGTTTAATTTTATTTTTTCAAATAATCATTTCATCCACTGATACATCAGCTGACCCTCGCTAGTGATGTAATGTTAGATGTAAACAGATTCCATGGCATGTAATAAACAACTCCTAAAAATGCACGCACGTGCGGGTTAATAATTGATTATAATCGGTAATTACTTTCGAATTACACAAAACAGCTGTATTTTCATCAATGGGTTCAAAACAAGTGTATGATACAGCTTTATCAAGATTTGAAATTGAATAAAACAAAAAAATCATACAGGAATTTATTCTGTAATGAAATAAAGGTACAATTTAAAATATAACTAGACGTTGTCAGTGGGCAGGCGCACTGACGAAAAAGTCTCCAACCGCCGAGTTTTAAGGAAGAAAAAACTGTTTAAATTCTGATCAATATTGCTCTTGTTTTCAAATTGTGAAAAAAAACTACTTTTAACAACACGCCTTTAGATGATGCTAGTTATCTGCAGAAAATTTCAAGTTGATATGGCTTTTCATTCCTGAGAAAATGTCGGACAATATTTGGGCAGAAAGGCGGAAGAAAAAAGAAATAAAAACAGTACAGATAAAACACTTTCTTGGGTAGTAGACTTGATTAGTGAATATTGTGACCGACTTTATGAACACCTCAATTAAAACCGATTATCTTTTGGTTAAAATTTTAGCTTTGATTTCGGTCATTAAGCGTTTTCTAAACCATCTTACTAAAATTATTCCTAAATCAAAACAAGTGCACATTTCAATATAGCTCGAGTAGCTTCAAACATAAAAAAATTGCATTGAAGAAAAAATAAAATGTTCATGGTAAACACTTGTTTAGTTTATTCTTTTAACAATTGAAAACACGCTATCTTGTGTGTGTTGAATAATTTATTTTGTGCTTCGACAATATTATGCCTGTTGTAGGAGTGTTGGACGTTTTAAATTTAGCTTTATATATAAAGAGAACACATAAAGTGAAATTTTAAAAACCATCTTGAAACAAAACACATTACTACATTAGCAGAGTTGCATAAACTGTATAACTCTCCAATTGATGAAAAACAAGAAAAACTATACATTCGACTTGTCCTGGATCATTTTCTTTTCTATTAGATGTTTTGTGTGACCGAGAACTGTTTTACATTGCAATCTATTAAAAGCACTCTTACTTTCCGTTTTCAGCAATTTAAAGTACAATGCAAATTCGCTATATATTCCAAAAAAATCTTAAAATAACATGTACTAATAGTCTTTATAGTGTGGTAGACAAATATCATAATGAGTCAAGCCGCTAACATCAATGTTTCTTCTTTAACAATTATACCAAAAAGAGGATTTTTAAGAAGTTTTTAAACTTTAATTAAACAAAGCGTTCATAATTATATGCTAATGTTTGAATACTTGATTAAATATAATTCCAAAATTAGCAGATAGCAAAGCAAAAAATGTGCTTTTCGTTTGTTCTTTTTGTTGTTCTTTCCTCTTGTTCCTTTTGGTTGATGTCTCTAGCCTTTAAGTACGATTTATTTAAATAATTCTGAGGAATGTTTTATTTTTGTATAATTTTAGCTATAACATGAACTGTTTAACTTTTAAAATATAATTGTGTGTGTGTGTGTGTGTGTGTGTGTGTGTGTATATATATATATATATATATATATATATATATATATATATATATATATATATATATATATATATAAATCACTTTTTATAAATCAGATATTAGTCAGATACAATATTGAAAATACAAGATACAAGACAAATTAGTACCTACATCTGTTAGAAGTTATATATTTATTAAGCTTTTTATCTTTTACTTTTACAATTACACATGTTCTGATTCTTTTTATGTCTAAGTTATTGGAGATGTTTATCAAATAAATGATTTAAATCGTCACGCTAAGACAATTCTAGAACACCTAGAAATAAATATATCATATATATAGAAAGAGATAACTATTTCTGTACATAAATTTCTACAACCAACACTGATCCAGTAGAGTTGTGCATTATCTGCTGAAACTGCGGCTCAATCAATTTCTCTATTTAGTCCGAGTGGAAAAAAAAAATTAATATCAAATGTTCAATGGCGTATTAAAATAAAAAATATAAATTGAATAAGGTATTATTATCATAAAATCATTGTAATTAACATGGACATCGAATAATTCGAAATCACCATTTGACTCTAACATCTTTACCCCTGTTTAAATGAGAACAAAATCAAAATTTGAATGCAGGTTTTTATGTATAATTTAATTATATAACAATCAATCCATCTTCAGTATGATTTTCGGAACATGAAGATATAGAATAATTCTTTTGGTAACCTTTTTTGATGACTCAAATAATAATAATAATAATAATAATAATAATAATAATAGCATGTCAATATGAATTTTTAAACCATGTCACAGTAAATGGTTTTAAAGATGCATTATGTTTACCCATTTTTGATTTTTTTTTTTAAATGATCTGTTATTAATATAAAATGGTTGTTTTACTTTCTGAGCGATTCATTTTCTTAATTTCACTCTTATTAGCCAATAATAAATGGAATCCTAAAAGCTTAGGTCGACTCATTAAAATGTTATTTATCAGCTTGAAACATGCGCGGAAGTCTCACGTATGTGTAAACAAAGGCGACGGCCGAATGAAAACGTTTTCGCGCGAGAACGACAATAGATTCCACAAAGAAAAGATAAAGCTCAACTGGAACAAACTGAATCCAAGGATTCGAATCGACCAGGCTCAGATGGGAAAATGGCTGTAAATAAATCAGCAGTTTGACAACAAAGTGGCCGCATTGCTCTTGAACACATTCTCTTTAGCTGTGTTTTTGACAAAGAATCTCTTTAGTGTATGAAACTAGCAGTAGGTTTCCCGTGAATTTTTTTCGTAAGTAATGGTTTTATCATGGAACAAAGTATGCATTGCATTTTTAATGAAAGGCATAGTTAAGAAAAAATGCACCAATTATATAATGCATAGTAAAACTTAATGCGGCTTTAAAACATAAAAAACATAAATTTATACAGTAAATATATAAGTTGATTAACAAAAATTAACGATGGCACAGTATGGCAAAATTTAATATATTCTTTTACACTTATAGATTTCTAGACGGATTTTTTTTTATCTGTGGAAGCGGCAATAAAACTTTCTACATTATATGGTATATACATACATATATATATATATATATATATATATATATATATATATATATATATATATATATATATATATATATATATATATATATATATATATATATAAACTATTTTATTGAATTGTTACTAGACAGAATTTCATAAGCTGTAAAAGTTGCATCAAATGTTTTACTATAAAATGCGAAACACAACAAAGTGACTCGAGTTATCTTTCTTACATTAAATCTTTTGATGACCAAATAAAACGTCATAGAAAACTTCTATGATTATAAAATTGTAATTAAGAAAACATTCTGCATCACATCCATTCAGTGAGTGACCGAACTTATTCATCTTCATTTTTCAAGTTGACAAAAAGTAAACTGCATCCTTTTGGTTTATCAAGCCATTTTCTCTTTTTATATACATTACTACATGAATTTTAATCTAAAGGCATAATATGAATATATTTAAGCCATATATACGTTAAAACGATAAATGTTTATTCAAGAATATTCCAAAAGTTTTACCAATTTTTCACACTCCTTGCAAAATTTATAAGGTTTTTAACCGAGTCATATAACAATGGTGCATCTAAAATAAAAATTCCCCCAAATACTAGAGAAAGAACGACAACTCCTATAAAGCCGATACTTTTTGCTGATATTCTGTCGTCTTCTGCACTCACTAACTTCCTCTTAAAAGAACTCGTATCTTTTTTGTCAATCGTCAACTCTTTTTTCAAATGTTCAATTTGTTGTTCCAATGAGATGTTAGTAATTAATGTTTTCTGAGAATTTCCACACAGACATGCACAGGATGACGTTGGTGATGATGTCGTTGATGATGAACTCGACGACGACGACGATGACGATGACGATGATGATGATGGTGGTGGTGGTGGTGATGTAGAAGATGATAGAACTGATGACGACATAGTCAAGAACGTTGACGGTAGATAACTATCTGCCGTTTGAAAACCACTTGTTTGAGATGCTAAAATATCCGTAGTGCTTAAAGAATTGCTAAAAAATTCAGTAGTAAGAGAAAAATTAATCGTGTTTGTGGTTAACATGTCATTCATTGTGTTTGTAGAGATGTCATTATACAAAGTGTTTGTCGACTCGGATGGGAACGATGACGTTATGTCTTCAACCTCAGAACAGTTCACTGGATACCCTACAATTAAAAAAGAGAATAATAATGACAGAAAAAAAAAGAAAACTTCATAAAATAACCAGCCTTTGGAAAGTAAATTGGAGAAAATCACCAGCCTTTGGTAAGTAAACTGGAGAAAATCACCAGCCTTTGGTAAGTAAACTGGTGAAAATCAGCAGCCTTTGGAACGTAAACTGGAGAAAAACACAAGCCTTTGGTAAGCAAACTAGAGAAAATCACCAACCTTTGGTAGGTTAACTGGATAAAATAACCAGCCTTTGGTAAGTAAACTGGAGAAAATCACCAGCCTTTGGTAAGTAAACTGGAGAAAATCACCAGCCTTTAGTACCTAAACTAGAGAAAATCACCAGCCTTTGGTAAGCAAACTAGGGAAAATCACCAGCCTTTCGTAAGTAAACTGGTGAAAATAACCAGCCTTTGGTAAGTAAACTGGAGAAAATCACCAGCCTTTGGTACCTAAACTTGAGAAAATCACCAGCCTTTGGTAAGCAAACTAGAGAAAATCACCAGCCTTTGTTAAGTAAACTAGAGAAAATCACCAGCCTTTGGTAAGTAAACTGGTGAAAATCACCAGCCTTTGGTACCTAAACTGGAGAAAATCACCAACCTTTGGTACTAAACTGGAGAAAATCACCAGCCTTTCGTAAGCAAACTAGAGAAAATCACCAGCCTTTGGTAAGTAAACTGGAGAAAATCACCAGTCTTTGGTAAGTAAACAAGAAATAATCATCAGCCATTGTAAGCGAACTAGAGAAAATCATCAGCCTTTGGGACCTAAACTGGAGAAAATCACCAACCTTTGTTAAGCAAACTAGAGAAAATCACCAGCCTTTGGTAAGTAAACTGGTGAAAATCACCAGCCTTTGGTACCTAAACTGGAGAAAATCACCAACCTTTGGTACCTAAACTGGAGAAAATCACCAGTCTTTGGTAAGTAAACAAGAGAAAATCATCAGCCATTGGTAAGCGAACTAGAGAAAATCACCAGCCATTGGTAAGCAAACTGGAGAAAATCACCAGCCTTTGGTAAGTAAACTGGAGAAAATCACCAGCTTTTGGTAAGCAAATTAGAGAAAATCATCAGACTTTGGTAAGCAAACTGGAGAAAATCACCACAAGCCTTTGGTAAGCAAACTGGAAAAAATCACCAGCCTTTGGTAAGTAAACTGGAGAAAATCACCAGCCTTTGGTAAGTAAACTGGTGAAAATCACCAGCATTTGGTACGTAAACTGAAGAAAATCACCAGCCTTTGGTGAGCAAACTAGAGAAAATCACCACAAGCCTTTGGTAAGCAAACTGGAAAAAATCACCAGCCTTTGGTAAGTAAACTGGAGAAAATCACCAGCCTTTGGTAAGTAAACTAGAGAAAATCACCAGCCTTTGGTAAGTAAACTGGTGAAAATCACAAGCCTTTGGTACGTAAACTAGAGAAAATCACCAGCCTTTGGTAAGTAAACTGGAGAAAATCACCAGCCTTTGGTAAGTAAACAAGAGAAAATCATCAGCCATTGGTAAGCGAACTAGAGAAAATCAACAGCCATTGGTAAGCAAACTGGAGAAAATCACCAGCCTTTGGTAAGTAAACTGGAGAAAATCACCAGTTTTTGGTAAGCAAATTGGAGAAAATCATCAGACTTTGGTAAGCAAACTGGAGAAAATCACCACAAGCCTTTGGTAAGCAAACTGGAAAAAATCACCAGCCATTAGTAGGTAAACTGGAGAAAATCATCAGCCTTTGGTAAGTAAACTGGTGAAAATCACCAGCCTTTGGTACGTAAACTTAAGAAAATCACCAGCCTTTGGTAAGCAAACTAGAGAAAATCACCACAAGCCTTTGGTAAGTAAACTGGAGAAAATCACCAGCCTTTGGTAAGTAAACTAGGGAAAATCACCAGCCTTTCGTAAATAAACTGATGAAAATCACCAGCCTTTGGTAAGTAAACTGGAGAAAATCACCAGCCTTTGGTACCTAAACTGGAGAAAATCACCAGCCTTTGGTAAGCAAACTAGAGAAAATCACCAGCCTTTGTTAAGCAAACTAGAGAAAATCACCAGCCTTTGGTAAGTAAACTGGTGAAAATCACCAGCCTTTGGTACCTAAACTGGAGAAAATCACCAGCCTTTGGTACCTAAACTGGAGAAAATCACAAGCCTTTGGTAAATAAACTAGGGAAAATCACCAGCCTTTCGTAAGCAAACTAGGGAAAATCACCAGCATTTGGTAAGTAAACTGGAGAAAATCACCAGTCTTTGGTAAGTAAACAAGAAATAATCATCAGCCATTGGTAAGCGAACTAGAGAAAATCACCAGCCTTTGGTACCTAAACTGGAGAAAATCATCAGCCTTTGGTAAGCAAACTAGAGAAAATCACCAGCCTTTGGTAAGTAAACTGGTGAAAATCACCAGCCTTTGGTAAGCAAACTAGAGAAAATCACCAGCCTTTGGTAAGCAAACTAGGGAAAATCACCAGCCTTTCGTAAGTTAACTGGTAAAAATCACCAGCCTTTGGTAAGTAAACTGGAGAAAATCACCAGCCTTTGGTACCTAAACTGGAGAAAATCACCAGCCTTTGGTAAGCAAACTAGAGAAAATCACCAGCCTTTGTTAAGTAAACTAGAGAAAATCACCAGCCTTTGGTAAGTAAACTGGTGAAAATCACCAGCCTTTGGTACCTAAACTGGAGAAAATCACCAACCTTTGGTACCTAAACTGGAGAAAATCACCAGCCTTTCGTAAGCAAACTAGAGAAAATCACCAGCCTTTGGTAAGTAAACTGGAGAAAATCACCAGTCTTTGGTAAGTAAACAAGAAATAATCATCAGCCATTGTAAGCGAACTAGAGAAAATCACCAGCCTTTGGGACCTAAACTGGAGAAAATCACCAACCTTTGGTAAGCAAACTAGAGAAAATCACCAGCCTTTGGTAAGTAAACTGGTGAAAATCACCAGCCTTTGGTACCTAAACTGGAGAAAATCACCAACCTTTGGTACCTAAACTGGAGAAAATCACCAGTCTTTGGTAAGTAAACAAGAGAAAATCATCAGCCATTGGTAAGCGAACTAGAGAAAATCACCAGCCTTTGGGACCTAAACTGGAGAAAATCACCAACCTTTGTTAAGCAAACTAGAGAAAATCACCAGCCTTTGGTAAGTAAACTGGTGAAAATCACCAGCCTTTGGTACCTAAACTGGAGAAAATCACCAACCTTTGGTACCTAAACTGGAGAAAATCACCAGTCTTTGGTAAGTAAACAAGAGAAAATCATCAGCCATTGGTAAGCGAACTAGAGAAAATCACCAGCCATTGGTAAGCAAACTGGAGAAAATCACCAGCCTTTGGTAAGTAAACTGGAGAAAATCACCAGCCTTTGGTAAGTAAACTGGAGAAAATCACCAGCCTTTAGTACCTAAACTAGAGAAAATCACCAGCCTTTGGTAAGCAAACTAGGGAAAATCACCAGCCTTTCGTAAGTAAACTGGTGAAAATAACCAGCCTTTGGTAAGTAAACTGGAGAAAATCACCAGCCTTTGGTACCTAAACTTGAGAAAATCACCAGCCTTTGGTAAGCAAACTAGAGAAAATCACCAGCCTTTGTTAAGTAAACTAGAGAAAATCACCAGCCTTTGGTAAGTAAACTGGTGAAAATCACCAGCCTTTGGTACCTAAACTGGAGAAAATCACCAACCTTTGGTACTAAACTGGAGAAAATCACCAGCCTTTCGTAAGCAAACTAGAGAAAATCACCAGCCTTTGGTAAGTAAACTGGAGAAAATCACCAGTCTTTGGTAAGTAAACAAGAAATAATCATCAGCCATTGTAAGCGAACTAGAGAAAATCACCAGCCTTTGGGACATAAACTGGAGAAAATCACCAACCTTTGTTAAGCAAACTAGAGAAAATCACCAGCCTTTGGTAAGTAAACTGGTGAAAATCACCAGCCTTTGGTACCTAAACTGGAGAAAATCACCAACCTTTGGTACCTAAACTGGAGAAAATCACCAGTCTTTGGTAAGTAAACAAGAGAAAATCATCAGCCATTGGTAAGCGAACTAGAGAAAATCACCAGCCATTGGTAAGCAAACTGGAGAAAATCACCAGCCTTTGGTAAGTAAACTGGAGAAAATCACCAGCTTTTGGTAAGCAAATTAGAGAAAATCATCAGACTTTGGTAAGCAAACTGGAGAAAATCACCACAAGCCTTTGGTAAGCAAACTGGAAAAAATCACCAGCCTTTGGTAAGTAAACTGGAGAAAATCACCAGCCTTTGGTAAGTAAACTGGTGAAAATCACCAGCATTTGGTACGTAAACTGAAGAAAATCACCAGCCTTTGGTGAGCAAACTAGAGAAAATCACCACAAGCCTTTGGTAAGCAAACTGGAAAAAATCACCAGCCTTTGGTAAGTAAACTGGAGAAAATCACCAGCCTTTGGTAAGTAAACTAGAGAAAATCACCAGCCTTTGGTAAGTAAACTGGTGAAAATCACAAGCCTTTGGTACGTAAACTAGAGAAAATCACCAGCCTTTGGTAAGTAAACTGGAGAAAATCACCAGCCTTTGGTAAGTAAACAAGAGAAAATCATCAGCCATTGGTAAGCGAACTAGAGAAAATCAACAGCCATTGGTAAGCAAACTGGAGAAAATCACCAGCCTTTGGTAAGTAAACTGGAGAAAATCACCAGTTTTTGGTAAGCAAATTGGAGAAAATCATCAGACTTTGGTAAGCAAACTGGAGAAAATCACCACAAGCCTTTGGTAAGCAAACTGGAAAAAATCACCAGCCATTAGTAGGTAAACTGGAGAAAATCATCAGCCTTTGGTAAGTAAACTGGTGAAAATCACCAGCCTTTGGTACGTAAACTTAAGAAAATCACCAGCCTTTGGTAAGCAAACTAGAGAAAATCACCACAAGCCTTTGGTAAGTAAACTGGAGAAAATCACCAGCCTTTGGTAAGTAAACTAGGGAAAATCACCAGCCTTTCGTAAATAAACTGATGAAAATCACCAGCCTTTGGTAAGTAAACTGGAGAAAATCACCAGCCTTTGGTACCTAAACTGGAGAAAATCACCAGCCTTTGGTAAGCAAACTAGAGAAAATCACCAGCCTTTGTTAAGCAAACTAGAGAAAATCACCAGCCTTTGGTAAGTAAACTGGTGAAAATCACCAGCCTTTGGTACCTAAACTGGAGAAAATCACCAGCCTTTGGTACCTAAACTGGAGAAAATCACCAGCCTTTGGTAAATAAACTAGGGAAAATCACCAGCCTTTCGTAAGCAAACTAGGGAAAATCACCAGCATTTGGTAAGTAAACTGGAGAAAATCACCAGTCTTTGGTAAGTAAACAAGAAATAATCATCAGCCATTGGTAAGCGAACTAGAGAAAATCACCAGCCTTTGGTACCTAAACTGGAGAAAATCACCAGCCTTTGGTAAGCAAACTAGAGAAAATCACCAGCCTTTGGTAAGTAAACTGGTGAAAATCACCAGCCTTTGGTAAGCAAACTAGAGAAAATCACCAGCCTTTGGTAAGCAAACTAGGGAAAATCACCAGCCTTTCGTAAGTTAACTGGTAAAAATCACCAGCCTTTGGTAAGTAAACTGGAGAAAATCACCAGCCTTTGGTACCTAAACTGGAGAAAATCACCAGCCTTTGGTAAGCAAACTAGAGAAAATCACCAGCCTTTGTTAAGTAAACTAGAGAAAATCACCAGCCTTTGGTAAGTAAACTGGTGAAAATCACCAGCCTTTGGTACCTAAACTGGAGAAAATCACCAACCTTTGGTACCTAAACTGGAGAAAATCACCAGCCTTTCGTAAGCAAACTAGAGAAAATCACCAGCCTTTGGTAAGTAAACTGGAGAAAATCACCAGTCTTTGGTAAGTAAACAAGAAATAATCATCAGCCATTGTAAGCGAACTAGAGAAAATCACCAGCCTTTGGGACCTAAACTGGAGAAAATCACCAACCTTTGGTAAGCAAACTAGAGAAAATCACCAGCCTTTGGTAAGTAAACTGGTGAAAATCACCAGCCTTTGGTACCTAAACTGGAGAAAATCACCAACCTTTGGTACCTAAACTGGAGAAAATCACCAGTCTTTGGTAAGTAAACAAGAGAAAATCATCAGCCATTGGTAAGCGAACTAGAGAAAATCACCAGCCTTTGGTACCTAAACTGGAGAAAATCACCAGCCTTTGGTAAGCAAACTAGAGAAAATCACCAGCCTTTGGTAAGTAAACTGGTGAAAATCACCAGCCTTTGGTAAGCAAACTAGAGAAAATCACCAGCCTTTGGTAAGCAAACTAGGGAAAATCACCAGCCTTTCGTAAGTAAACTGGTGAAAATCACCAGCCTTTGGTAAGTAAACTGGAGAAAATCACCAGCCTTTGGTACCTAAACTGGAGCAAATCACCAGCCTTTGGTAAGCAAACTAGAGAAAATCACCAGCCTTTGTTAAGTAAACTAGAGAAAATCACCAGCCTTTGGTAAGTAAACTGGTGAAAATCACCAGCCTTTGGTACCTAAACTGGAGAAAATCACCAGTCTTTGGTACCTAAACTGGAGAAAATCACCAGCCTTTCGTAAGCAAACTAGAGAAAATCACCAGCCTTTGGTAAGTAAACTGGAGAAAATCACCAGTCTTTGGTAAGTAAACAAGAAATAATCATCAGCCATTGTAAGCGAACTAGAGAAAATCACCAGCCTTTGGGACCTAAACTGGAGAAAATCACCAACCTTTGGTAAGCAAACTAGAGAAAATCACCAGCCTTTGGTAAGTAAACTGGTGAAAATCACCAGCCTTTGGTACCTAAACTGGAGAAAATCACCAACCTTTGGTACCTAAACTGGAGAAAATCACCAGTCTTTGGTAAGTAAACAAGAGAAAATCATCAGCCATTGGTAAGCGAACTAGAAAAAATCACCAGCCATTGGTAAGCAAACTGGAGAAAATCACCAGCCTTTGGTAAGTAAACTGGAGAAAATCACCAGCTTTTGGTAAGCAAATTAGAGAAAATCATCAGACTTTGGTAAGCAAACTGGAGAAAATCACCACAAGCCTTTGGTAAGCAAACTGGAAAAAATCACCAGCCTTTGGTAAGTAAACTGGAGAAAATCACCAGCCTTTGGTAAGTAAACTGGTGAAAATCACCAGCATTTGGTACGTAAACTGAAGAAAATCACCAGCCTTTGGTAAGCAAACTAGAGAAAATCACCACAAGCCTTTGGTAAGCAAACTGGAAAAAATCACCAGCCTTTGGTAAGTAAACTGGAGAAAATCACCAGCCTTTGGTAAGTAAACTAGAGAAAATCACCAGCCTTTGGTAAGTAAACTGGTGAAAATCACAAGCCTTTGGTACGTAAACTGGAGAAAATCACCAGCTTTTGGTAAGTAAACTGGAGAAAATCACCAGCCTTTGGTAAGTAAACAAGAGAAAATCATCAGCCATTGGTCAGCGAACTAGAGAAAATCACCAGCCATTGGTAAGCAAACTGGAGAAAATCACCAGCCTTTGGTAAGTAAACTGGAGAAAATCACCAGTTTTTGGTAAGCAAATTGGAGAAAATCATCAGACTTTGGTAAGCAAACTGGAGAAAATTACCACAAGCCTTTGGTAAGCAAACTGGAAAAAATCACCAGCCATTGGTAAGTAAACTGGAGAAAATCATCAGCCTTTGGTAAGTAAACTGGTGAAAATCACCAGCCTTTGGTACGTAAACTTAAGAAAATCACCAGCCTTTGGTAAGCAAACTAGAGAAAATCACCACAAGCCTTTGGTAAGTAAACTGGAGAAAATCACCAGCCTTTGGTAAATAAACTATGGAAAATCACCAGCCTTTCGTAAGTAAACTGGTGAAAATCACCAGCCTTTGGTAAGTAAACTGGAGAAAATCACCAGCCTTTGGTACCTAAACTGGAGAAAATCATCAGCCTTCGGTAAGCAAACTAGAGAAAATCACCAGCCTTTGTTAAGCAAACTAGAGAAAATCACCAGCCTTTGGTAAGTAAACTGGTGAAAATCACCAGCCTTTGGTACCTAAACTGGAGAAAATCACCAGTCTTTGGTACCTAAACTGGAGAAAATCACCAGCCTTTCGTAAGCAAACTAGGGAAGATCACCAGCATTTGGTAAGTAAACTGGAGAAAATCACCAGTCTTTGGTAAGTAAACAAGAAATAATTATCAGCCATTGGTAAGCGAACTAGAGAAAATCACCAGCCTTTGGTACCTAAACTGGAGAAAATCACCAGCCTTTGGTAAGCGAACTAGAGAAAATCACCAGCCATTGGTAAGCAAACTGGAGAAAATCACCAGCCTTTGGTAAGTAAACTGGAGAAAATCACCAGCTTTTGGTAAGCAAATTGGAGATATCATGAGACTTTGGTAAGCAAACTGGAGAAAATCACCACAAGCCTTTGGTAAGCAAACTGGAAAAAATCACCAGCCTTTGGTAAGTAAACTGGAGAAAATCACCAGCCTTTGGTAAGTAAACTGGTGAAAATCACCAGCATTTGGTACGTAAACTGAAGAAAATCACCAGCCTTTGGTAAGCAAACTAGAAAAAATCACCACAAGCCTTTGGTAAGCAAACTGGAAAAAGTCACCAGCCTTTGGTAAGGAAACTGGAGAAAATCACCAGCCTTTGGTAAGTAAACTAGAGAAAATCACCAGCCTTTGGTAAGTAAACTGGTGAAAATCACAAGCCTTTGGTACGTAAACTGGAGAAAATCACCAGCCTTTGGTAAGTAAACTGGAGAAAATGACCAGCCTTTGGTAAGTAAACAAGAGAAAATCATCAGCCATTGGTAAGCGAACTAGAGAAAATCACCAGCCTTTGGTAAGCAAACTGGAGAAAATCACCAGCCTTTGGTAAGTAAACTGGAGAAAATCACCAGTTTTTGGTAAGCAAATTGGAGAAAATCATCAGACTTTGGTAAGCAAACTGGAGAAAATCACCACAAGCCTTTGGTAAGCAAACTGGAAAAAATCACCAGCCTTTGGTAAGCAAACTAGAAAAAATCACCACAAGCCTTTGGTAAGTAAACTGGAGAAAATCACCAGCCTTTGGTAAGTAAACTAGAGAAAATCACCAGCCTTTGGTAAGTAAACTGGTGAAAATCACAAGCCTTTGGTACGTAAACTGGAGAAAATCACCAGCCTTTGGTAAGTAAACTGGAGAAAATCACCAGCCTTTGGTAAGCGAACTGGAGAAAATCACCAGCCTTCAGTAAGCAAACTGGAGAAAATCACAAGCCTTTGGTAAGTAAACTGGAGAAAATCACCAGCCTTTGGTAAGTAAACTGGAGAAAATCATCAGCCTTTGGTAAGCAAACTGAAGAAAATCACCACCGACCTTTGGTAAGCAAACTGGAGAAAATCACCACCAGCCTTTGGTAAGCAAACTGGAGAAAATCACCAGCCTTTGGTAAGTAAGTGCAGAAAATCACCAGCCTTCGGTAAGCAAACTGGAGAAAATCACCAGCCTTTGGTAAGCAAAATGGAGAAAATCACCAGCCCTTGGTAAGCAAACTAGAGAAAATCACCAGCCTTTGGTAAGCAAACTGGAGAAAATCACCAGCCTTAAATAAGCAAAATTGAAAAAACCACCAACCTTTGGTAAGTAAACTGGAGAAAATCACCAGCTTTTGGTAAGTTAACTGGAGAAAATCACCAGCCTTTGGTAAGCGAACTGAGAAAATCACCACCAGCCTTTGGTAAGCAAACTGGAGAAAATCACCAGCTTTTGGTTAGTAAACTGGAGAAAATCACCAGCTTTTGGTAAGTTAACTGGAGAAAATCACCAGCCTTTGGTAAGCGAACTGAGAAAATAACCACCTGCCTTTGGTAAGCAAACTGGAGAAAATCACCAGCTTTTGGTAAGTAAACTGGAGAAAATCACCAGCCTTTGGTAAGTAAACTAGAGAAAATCACCAGCCTTTGGTAAGTAAACTGGTGAAAATCACAAGCCTTTGGTACGTAAACTGGAGAAAATCACCAGCCTTTGGTAAGTAAACTGGAGAAAATCACCAGCCTTTGGTAAGCGAACTGGAGAAAATCACCAGCATTCAGTAAGCAAACTGGAGAAAATCACAAGCCTTTGGTAAGTAAACTGGAGAAAATCACCAGCCTTTGGTAAGTAAACTGGAGAAAATCATCAGCCTTTGGTAAGCAAACTGAAGAAAATCACCACCGACCTTTGGTAAGCAAACTGGAGAAAATCACCACCAGCCTTTGGTAAGCAAACTGGAGAAAATCACCAGCCTTTGGTAAGTAAAGTGCAGAAAATCACCAGCCTTCGGTAAGCAAACTGGAGAAAATCACCAGCCCTTGGTAAGCAAAATGGAGAAAATCACCAGCCCTTGGTAAGCAAACTAGAGAAAATCACCAGCCTTTGGTAAGCAAACTGGAGAAAATCACCAGCCTTAAATAAGCAAAATTGAAAAAACCACCAACCTTTGGTAAGTAAACTGGAGAAAATCACCAGCTTTTGGTAAGTTAACTGGAAAAAATCACCAGCCTTTGGTAAGCGAACTGAGAAAATCACCCCCAGCCTTTGGTAAGCAAACTGGAGAAAATCACCAGCTTTTGGTAAGTAAACTGGAGAAAATCACCAGCTTTTGGTAAGTTAACTGGAGAAAATCACCAGCCTTTGGTAAGCGAACTGAGAAAATCGCCACCAGCCTTTGGTAAGCAAACTGGAGAAAATCACCAGCTTTTGGTAAGTAAACTGGAGAAAATCACCAGCCTTTGGTAAGTAAACTGGAGAAAATCACCAGCCTTTGGTAAGTAAATGGGAGAAAATCACCAGCCTTTGGTTAGCAAACTGGAGAAAATCACCAGCCTTTGGTAAGTAAACTGGAGAAAATTACCAGCCTTTGGTAAGTAAACTGAAGAAAATCACCAGCCTTTGGTAAGTAAACTGGAGAAAATCACCAGCCTTTGGTAAGTAAACTGGAGAAAATCACCAGCCTTTGGTAAGTAAACGGGAGAAAATCACCAGCCTTTGGTAAGTTAACTGGAGAAAATCACCAGCCTTTTGTAAGTAAACTGGAGAAAATCACCAGCCTTTGGTAAGTAAACTGGAGAAAATCACCAGCCTTTGGTTAGCAAACTGGATAAAATCCCCAGCCTTTGGTAAGCGAACTGAGAAAATCACCAACAAACTGGAAACCTTTCTTACGTTTAAAACGCAATTCAAATCTTACTACGAGGAACTGTGTGATACGTTAGATTTCGCCTAAATCTTTGAGAACCTTATTTTTTCACTCCATAAAGGAACGATGTCAAACTCGTTCAAAACAGTCATATGATTGGCTTTGTTCGTCCCAGGCAAAATATTATTCAGTCTTAAAATTGGCAATATTACAGACTGTGTGGCAAAATATTATTTCATTAATCTCCTAGATGAACTAACACACGTTATTGAATTAAGTATTCCTTTTTAAGGCAAACATTACAGACTATTTGTAATAATCAATTAAAATTTGAATGAAATAACGAGTAAGTCAATACTGCACCGTATACCAAGACATTTAACATAAAGATTGGGACATCTGACTACTGTTGTGTTTAAATTAATTCATTTCAGACAAAATGATATTAATCAATTGAGTAATATGTTTTGTTTTAACTTCAGATTTTCAATCTAATTATTATTTATCCATCGATTGTGTTGTGGCTTCAACAATTCGAGGAACAATAAAACCAAATAATTTATTTATTTATTTAAATACTGAGTTAAGTTGAGTAATTGTGTTTAACGTCCCAACTTTGAATACTGAGTAGAGTTGAGTTATGGTGTTTAACGTCCCAGCTTTGAATACTGTGTTGAGTTGAGTAATGGTGTTTAACGTCCCAGCTTTGAATACTGAGTTGAGTTGAGTAATGGTGTTTAACGTCCCAGTTTTGAATACCGAGTTAAGTTGAGTAATGGTGTTTAACGTCCCAGTTTTGAATACTGAGATAATAATTTAAATAAATGGATATGAAAAATAAATTTTTTTGACCTGTATCAGAACCATTAAATTGAAAAAATTCAAAAATGATCACTGCATGTTTGATCCGAGATGAAGTTGATCATAATTGATACTGTTAGCATCAACTAGACGCCTATTGACTTGAGAATAAAATTAACTAATTAAAAAACAACATATATCCAGAACCTTAAACTAACTTATTTATTTATTTATTTATTTATTTATTTATTTATTTATTTGTTTATTTATTTATTCATTCATTCATTTTTATTTATTTATTTATTTATTTATTTTGAATAATCATGTCATGTGCTGATTTCGAATGCATTATTTTAATAGACGTTCAAAATCAGAACATGGCAATTTATTTATTTATTTATTTATTTATTTATTTATTTATTTATTTATTTATTTATTTATTTATTTATTTATTTATTTATTTATAGCACTTACCCATAGCTACAACTTCACACATAGCGAGAGGTTTCAACCAGTCATTAGGATAAATGGATATTCTAAGATACCGACCATATGTTAGCGGATTGCATGAAAAATTGAGTGTTTCTCCTGCGGCTGCGTTATTTGCTGTGTAATAGAAACATAACCTCCAACCTTCTAACAGACCGTCTGCACCAACTGTAGTTGTATCAGCAACATCTATGTGTAAATTTCGCAGTCGTTCCGCTATTAAAAGAGAAAAACAGAATTCAAATGAAGTAAAATACAATGTAACCAATAACTGAATAATGAACTTGGCAGAAATACCATAGCATGTATTCTAAATTTCAAATGCATTAATTTTCTATTCATTCTATATCCGACTAGAATCTCTGAATAAGATCATAATTGGCTAAAATTAATAACATTATCAACACAGTGCCATTACTATATTGATTCAGACATTTAAAATTATATTACAAAGTGACTGCTTTTAAAATTGGAAATATTTATATAAAAACAAATGGCATAGACGCTTACAATAACTGTTATAAAAACTATATTAAAAAAAACTATTCATTAGTCTGGTCAAAATTTTTTTTCATTAGTCTGGTCAAAATTTCTTCATTAGTCTGGTCAAAATAAACTAATACACATAGCGTAAAAAGTGTTAAACAATAAAGCTTAAAAAAGTAAGCTTAAGCATAAGAAAAATACGAGAGAGAGAGAGAGAGAGAGAAAGAGAGACGTAATTAACTAGGTCAATGAAATGATTGACAGCTATACATAATCAATTACTTAATTAACGGGTTAAAATTCATTTATTACATTACCAACGCCTCCGAAAAAAAACTCGTCCGAGTTACAATGACAAACAAATAATTTCTATTTACAAAATTTACCAAACATTTACAGTGTCATTCAAAATTTTTAAAAGTTAAAGACCAAAATTTAAGTCATTATTTTCTTCTTCCTCAATGATCTTTATAGATTTGCCTCCCTCTCTGTATTTTGTCACAGTTGTCCTTTTACGTTTCGTGATACTTCTGTCTGCACGGCTGTAGTCGCAAAAGTTTTGACTTCAGTTTAGGTACTTGAGGCTGTGGTGTTTAAGGAGCTGTCTGGACCGCATCTTGTGCTTCGAACTACTGGCTTTGAGAGAACAAAAGGTTAGTACGATTTAAACTGATAGGTTTACGTCTTTTTGGTGTATAAACAGGGCTTAGACTCGTGAGTTTACGTTTTGTAGGCTCTGAACCTGTTGTAGATTCTTGTGTGACTGGTGTTTTTTTTTTTTTTTTTTTTTTTGCCATATTATTGTTCTTTTTGTTAACAATGTTATCTTTCAGTTTTTCATTTACATCAGTTAAATTATCCCTTGATCTTTCAACCTTCTCTTTATGCACATCACTTTCATGAGCTCTGTGTATTTCACTCTCAGAATCTTCTGAAATTTCGCCGATTAGTTCTCCGGGATCTTGTGACAGCTATACATAATAAATTACTTAAATAACGGGTTTAATTCATTTATTACATATTGTCCCAAATATCAAGTTCTGATCAGAGAATTACTTTATTTGCTTCTTTGTCTTCTTTAAACATTTATCGAGTCATCCTGGAAATACTGCTTTATGGTGACGTATTGTCATCAGACACCATCAACTCTCATATATTTCTTATGTTCAATTCTTTATTAAGCAAACTTCCCGATTCAAGTAACTTCATTGTAATATCTACTCTATTTTCACCACACCTTATTTTACTATTTATGTCTGTTTCCCTTTTATTATTTATATCTCTTATTTTCTCCCTTTTATATTACCTCACTCTTCTCTGTATCTTTTTTTATTTCCTTTTCAACACTTACAATAATGTTTTTGTTTGTGTGTGTGTGTGTGTGTGTGTGTGTGTGTGTGTGTGTGTGTGTGTGTTTGTCCGTCATGACGAATGCGTGTGTTGTGCGATCGTTAAGGAGAGGATTATATAAGGTTGTGATAACTTATATCCAATCCTATTGTTTATATGACAATAAAATATGTTTAAATCAACACTCTGCTGTAATATCTTCAGGGCCTTCCGTTATGGCAAATAGATCGCCATGTCTTTGAGGCATGAATCCCTAATATAAGATACTTTTATGCCAACATTTTTTTATGAAAAGAATATCTGATTGAACTTTACAGAAAATAATCAATTTATAAGTCCCCAAAAATTGGAAAAAAAATAATGCATGGTACTTCTTTTTTATAGAAATATAGAGGGGATATAATTAATAAATTATCTATCAGCTACAATGCCGTATTTCTTTTAATAAAGCTTAGTCGAAAGATAAATTTTCGAAATATGACATATGCCACAACAAAATAAAACAGGTATTTTTGTTAAATATTTACTACCTCTGAGCGGGTACCGCTGCTTGTAGAGTGAACTCTCAAAACTCAGTAGGTATTACTTTATGCTGTCAGAAAATGCACCACGTAGCAAAATTTTCAGCTTTCCTAATTTTTGAAATTTATTTAAAACTAAAGTTTAGATTGTTCAATTTTCAAACTTTTGATTAATTTTTTTTATCTATCAATTTTGCGGCACTTGTGTCACTAATAAGGAATGAATTTCCGAAATGTGCAGATATGGCACATCCAAATGTAACAGGTATTTTTCTAATATATACTATAAATATAGTATATTAGACAAGACAAGAAATAGCTAGTTATGGTCAAGAGTTAAAGTTGTTCAAACTTATGCTTCCGTAATTTTGAAATCTCATAATTTGCAATGATAACGAATCATAACTCACGAAATCGATCTCTGTTTGTTATAATCACAGACGTTATCATAAACGTTCCACCAAAATCCACCATCCACCATGCGATAGGATCAACATCCTTCAATGTATGGGAGCACGATCCAGCATTAAAGTCTGGGTTAGTATCGCCATCGTTAGCCCGATAAGCTTCACCACTTGGCTGAGGATAACCAGTACTCTGAAACGTTGATGATTGAGATGACAATTTGTTTAAAGCAACGTTGGTCAAGATATTGCTCTTTCCAGTACATACCAATGAACCACATACTGAAATTAAAACATTTATAATATTTTGAATATTTGTTTATACTTGTATCTTTGCTTATATTTCAAGACTAGGGAAGTCTAGTTGCATTTAATTAGAATCACTAATGTAATTGAAGATTGCAATCTTTTTGGTTTATACAACAAGAAAAAATTTAATTTCTACTAACGAGACATGTTTTATAATACTGTCAAAACCTTCTGTAATATTTTAATGAAAAGAAAATGTGTTTTATATACTCCTTGTAAATTAAGTTGTGTGTGTGTGTGTGTGTGTGTGTGTGTGTGTGTGTGTGTGTGTGTGTTAAGACTCCTCATAACTCTTTTAAGAGTGGCTCAATATATGTTGTTTTATATACTTGTACATAATATGGTTAATCTGAGGCGAGACTCATAAAATATTAGTATATGTGATGTTATGTCATGTCATGTCATGTTACATCTATGGTTCTTATTCGTAAAACATTGTTAAGAACCGTTTAATACAATATCACTAAAATTTGAGAGCGATAAAACTAAAGCAAGGGAGGAATTTATTTAAGAATTGAATTTCACTTTTTACGTTGTTATCGGGGTGTAACAACGTGAAAATCATACAAATTGTGTAAAACTGCGTAGTAACAACACATTTACCAAAACCAACGCAAGACTATCACACGTTTGTAGGACACGCGTGTCAACTAACAGGTTTACGTTTCCCATAACAAAAGAAAACTGAATGAACAGTGTTTAAAAAACCGTGGAACCAACTAATAAAATGTTATTAACGTTTTCTTTGTTGAAACCAATTTTTTTTTTTTTTTTTTTTTTTTTTTTTTTTTTTTTTTTTTTTTTTTTTTGCAAACTATGGACTGGTAGCGAGACGAAGGGATTTCGTTTAGCTTAATTATGACACCGGTGGTAGCTGTAATGGCTGATCAGAGACGTGGAGGTAAAACAAGCGTTAGGGGGAGCATTGTACTGGACGTTACCCGAAAGGGTATCACTGATATGTTTCTTCTGTGAACAGAACAGTCCCTCATATAGTTGTAATCTGAGGCCTCGTTTCTGTGGCCTGACATAAGCCGTTGATGTGGCATCACTCAACATAGATATGGCTGTGGCTCCTGGGCAGTGTGCAGTCTGACTACAATTATAATTTTTTGATATTTTTTGCATGAATTCGGAAAACATGCGTTTAGAAATTGGTTCAGGTGTGTACCAAAATTTTGACTTTTAAGGGGTGTCCAAAAGAGATTTTCTGCATCTGGATTACAAAGAGATAAAATATCTTATAAATAAATGTTTAATAGTCTTGAATATTTTGGTGAAAAAATACCAGAACATGACAAGTTGAATAATTTATTGCAAAATTTTAATCTAAAAAAATTGAAGTATTTTAATATTTCTAGGTGAATATTTGCCGATCTCGAAGACATCCCCATTTGTTTACAATTTAAAAATAACTCCTTTTGATAGAACTCAAAGATGGGTAATCCTCGAAACTGGTCAAAAGTAGTTCCGGTAGAAAACGTTTTTATTGGAAAATAACAACGTCATTTGACAGGAAAACGACCAATGAAATTGCTCTAAATCGTTTAACAACGTGAAGTTTGTAATTATTTTTCCTTAATCTCAATCGAACACTCGGATATTTCTTCACAGAATTATATATGTTATTTAAATAGATAAATAAATAAATAAATATTGAGATAAATGGCGTTCATATAAACGTACATCATCGGATTTAAATTCAAAATGGCTAAACGCACAAGCGGTTTTTTTTTTTTTTTTTTTAATTCCTTAAAGAATAAATACGATTTTCTTTAAAAATTGCGACATGTAAATTTTAAAAAATGTTTCTTTCAGTGCCAAGGATTTTAATTTGCTTTGTATGGTAATTGGATTTAAAGCACCATAAATGTTTTTTGTATGAAGAAAAAGCCAGAAAACAGGATACAAGTCAACACTGGCTTTTTATCTATTCTTTCGCCAGTTAACTTTTATCTCCATATCTATCCTAGATCTTTGCTGTACTTGCTACTATTTTTGTGATGTTAGTCCAACAATAATAGCTTTTAAAAATCTGCGTATGTCGTAATTGTAGGATCATAATCGTTTGAAATCATAAAGATGGGGCATAACGCCCGGAAGAAATGGTACCGGAGCAGCAATGATGCTATACTATTCAGTCGTCTGATATCAGATTAATTACTTTGCATTATATAATGATTTTTTGAACATAAAGATAAATAAATATTTCATGAAGCAATTTCAGACAACTTACAAACCGAAGACCTTTCTAATAAGATAGAATGGCTTAACAAATTCTATCTTTCATTACCAGTGCGAAATAATTTACAAAAAAAGATATATCAAACTTGAATCAATCGCAAAAATTACCATATTGACAAGAATCAATTACGATTTTCTTACGCTTTAAATATTCAAATTTAAACTTAACCCCAAGTTCCGAGAAAAATTGCTAATAAATCATCCAGAGAAACGAAACCGGTATAGAGACAAAAACCATGATGGTAGATTATCCTGTTAATCACCGGAGTACGTTTTGAATCTTTTATTTACATTAAGTATGTATAATAATGGCATGACTGTGTCCCAACATGGCGTATTTATATACAAAGGAGCCAATTGTACGTCATTCTCCGCCATTCCTAACAATTTTACCTCGGTTACGTCAAAATACAAGTTATTACGTAATGTCATTTATCGTGATTTATAATTACACGTTGTTTATTTACTCGCAAATTTACGCTGATCACATGGCAAACTTACAAATCCTGTTTACATAAAAATTTATTGTTTTATCAAAATACATAATTATTAAGTTTTTATCTAAAATGGTGGCAATTTATGATTGTAGGCGGTAAATGATTCAAATGCAAATTGCAACGTTAACTGCATCAGTAATTAAATGAGCAATTGTAATGTATTTAAATTTCCTCTATATCAAACTGTAACAGCTCCATAAAATTAATTACATATTCATAAAACTAAGCAGATATTATTAACTTAATTATATTTAAATATCCAGTAAGTTTTTTGATGTAGCTGCACATGATAGACCGCTTTATTCTATTAACATAGATGTATTTTTATTTAAGGTGTCTGCTTCAAAAGTAGTCCAACCGCACAACTGCACATTGATACATTATGTTCACTTTCCGTCTTAAATAGCATGCTTTAAACAAAATTCAAAATATGCCTATTAATCTTTTAAATCTGAAGGTAAAGTAAAACATCATGTTTTGTTATGTTCCTTTTATCTGAAACACGAGTGGGGTGACGTAAAGGTTAATAAGGCCAAGTCAAGATTCTTTTAGATTTATCAAGACGGTCATTAAAAGGATGAAGGGGAAAACCGGAATACCGAACGAAAACTACAAAAATATATCACACAAGAATCTCCCCAAATTAAATTGGTTAGAGGCAATGTGACCCATAAAGTCAACGCTTTACACCATTCGTCATACCCACACCCGAAACATGACCAATTTGGGATACTATTTGACAATTTTATATGTGATGATATGAAGACAACTGATTTTAAAATCCTTTTCATTGGAAACACGTAATCACAAGTTTGTGATTATTACTGAAGATTGTTTTATTCTATTGCTTGTACTCTGTTGTCAAATTGTCTGGCTATGAGTTAACACATTTCCACGAATGAATTGGTCATAAACTCGAGACAACTCTTCGGTGTAAGCTCAACAGATACGGCATTTCCGGAGGTTGACTCATCTGTCTGTCATCATGACATGAACCGGGTTGAATGAGCAACAATGTGAAATAAAGGCCCTAGCTTAGTTATTATTGTGAAATTGTTTGTCCGTTAGTGTTGAATTTTGGCCGTTCGTTTTCTAAAAGTAATATGGTCTCATTATCGATTATGTATGTAACAGGAAAGGAGAAAACGCACCCACAAAACAAGGATTTGAACCTAAGTCCTTTCGAATGCTACACAAACCGATCCACCAAGCCAGCTATGAAGCCAACACATATCATTTTGTCCGTTTTCATTTATTGAATTCCAAAAACAATACATACTACTTTGCATGGTAGATAAATATCCTTCCTTCATATTAAATGCTTCCCATTGCCTAGCTTCGATTCTTATTTTGGACGTGACCTACTACGAGAAAGTTTACCCGTTTGTTTCAAATATCATTGGTTTCTCTAGGAAATCTAGATTCCTCAGATTCCGAACGTGAATCAAACCAACTTATTTCAAAATCTTTCCGGTACGCTCTACTGACTGAGTTTCGTGATCGCCTGTCAAATACGGTCTGAACAGAATCAGATAAGCTAGTAACATATTTTCTCAAAAGTAATCACTTAGCTTATAGTGTTAGTTGTAATTCTTGCCAAACAATGACAAACTTGGTTTTGTAATATATGTTCTCTTTTTGGGGAAATAGAGTAAATATTAATAAGTTTAATTGATATATTGTATGAATAGCATTAATTGGACAACTGTAGTTGGAGCTACATGTATCCAAATGTTAAGATGGTGAAACGCTGCTTTAAACACTTATATCAAATCGGTCGTTTCTAGGACAGGACAGTGGTGAAAAAGCATTTTACAAAGATCAATATTTTTAACTTATTCCTTATATTTAGGGGTAGGTACTGAGATGGTAGAAAAAAACAGTGTACCCAATAAAAACAACTTAAAGTTTGCAAGCAATCTGCCATAGGAGAATTCGAATAAATTTTCTTTAGGAAATGACATTCAAAGTTAATACATGATGGAATTTTAAAAGCGGTTAGAAACGTTGTGACTGATTGTGACCACGCAGCTTTCAAGATCTCTCTGGAATGGTAGAGTAACATCAGTGCCCTAAACAACTGGTGGCAATTATCAAAAATAGTTGCATTTGATAAAAAAAGGTAGTATTATCATTTTAAGCTACATTACGCCTTTTTACTTATACTAAAACGGTCAGTTAAGATATATTTTTTTCAAGAAATAAAACAAACATACCAGTCCTTGTCCATATCACAACCCCAAAAGCAAAGTAAAAACTTAGTTACACACGTGAACTTCCATCAAGGAAGTGAGGCCGGGTGCTCCGGAAGAGTAAGCACCTTCTGTCTAGCTAGCTACACTCGTCACGTGCAAGTTAAGAGAATGTAAGGAACAAAGAACTATGTTAAGTCAAATATATACAGTATAGTTTGGATACAGTGACTACATACTTATCAACAATATTGTGATGACGGCCATAAAACCGAGCTTTTTCAGCAGTTAAGTATGAAATACTAAATAAAAATAGTAAAAATGGAAGAATTACAAAAGTATCTATTTTCTGGCAATGTTAATTATGCTTACGGCGGTAAACGTAAATATTGACCGACTTAAACTTTCCTAAGCATTTAACTATTATAAAACATACTAACTAATCATGTTTTCAATTATTTGAGCATCGGCATCTTAGATATTTTACACCGCCTTGAGTAATACTTTTTTAATTTTACTTATTTGCGTTCCCATGCACTGTAACTGTCTCCAGCGTCACACTAACATCGTCACGAGAGGCCCTGAACTGAAAGTGGTTTGGCGTGAAGAATAGCAGAAATTGGTTTTAGAGAAATGTTGTCGCAATAACGTTGCATTAAGCTTTCCTAAATAATATATAAACGGCTTGTTTTTCTTAATTAGTGCCTCTCATGAAAAATGTAATTAACTTGGTTAATGTAATTCACTTTACCTGCGTTAAAATTCACAGGGAAAACTACTGCTAGTTTGATATACTTTTCTATCAATCTTATTTTAGGATATTGATCACTGTGATCCTTTATCGAAAACGAGACAACGTCAACAAATGCAGTAAAAAGCATCTGTTCAAGAGCAATGCGGTCACTTTGTCGTGCGTATCCAAATCAAGCTGATGTTTTATGTACAGCTATTTTTCAATCTGATTCTGATCAATTCAAATCTTTGAAGTCAATTTGTCCCAGATTATTATTATTTTAATTTATTTATTTATTTATTTATTTATTTATTATTTGAACAATGTTTGGTCGTTCTCGCACAAAAAAAAATTCTTCCTGTCGACGCCTGTTGAACTTCCGCGCATGCTCCAAGCTGCTAAATAACATTAAGTTGCCCCAAGCTTTAAGAATTTTCGTATATTAAGGGCTAAGAGCGAACTTAAGAAAATTAAATCACACAGCTCGTACTAACAACCAATTAATATTGATAAAAATATATTTCAAGAATTTTTTTCAATAATGAGCAAACTTAATACAGCTTTAAGTTTGTTGTCTTTTAAGTTGATAGCTGAAGTGGTTTTTGAACACGAGCTGTTAATACTGAAATTAAAATTTACATGAATGAACCATATTTGGTCTCTGATCATACCATTATTTATGATGTCGTCATTAATACAAAAATTTATTTATTAATGTTTCGTGCAATGCTTAGCTTTTTGTCCAAAATAAACTAAAGGCCTCTTCGACCATGTTTTTCAATAGTGAGTGAGGTGAACACAAAAAAGTTAGCATTTTAATTACTGACCACCAGATTTCGTAAAAACCGGGTGACATAGTTACGTCATCGAGACGGTTCATTGTGTGCTTTAACAAATATTAACCGGTCTGAAATATCATTATTTGTAATATTTACTCCAATTTTGAAAAGTAAGATTTTCATGCTTAAACCAATGTTAAACAAAAGATGTGTAAGAAAACGTATTACATGTAGAAAAAATGCAATAAACATAAAAAATATGTAAAGAAAACGTATTACATGTAGAAAAAATGCAATAAACACTCTATCATGTAACGCGCGGCTTTGGTTTTTTCTTTTTTTCATTAATGTACAAGTGTTTTACGTTACAAAGACATAGTTCCCGTTTTAACCTTGGATTATAAGTGAGGGATTAAAAATACTTAAAAATTTTACCTTTTAATTTAAGATACACATTTGCTAGATTTCGTACATCCAATCATTTGCTTCCAATTGAAAAGGTAGGGTAGATGACGGAATATGTACTCTTTGTAATTCTGATAAAATTGGGGACGAATTTCATTTTTTATTGGAATGTAGCTTCTTTAAAATCAATAGAATAAAATATATAAAGAAAAAATATTATGTAAAACCAAATATTCTAAAATTACAACACTTATTGAATAGTACAAACAGGATAGAATTGTTAAATTTATGTAAGTTTATAAAAGATGGCTTAAAATATTACACTTAAGTATCAAACAGGTTACATTGTACTAGTAACTTTATGTATGATTTTGTCACAAACAGTATATACATGTAATTATATCTATTTTGTTGTCGTAAATCAAGCTTTACCTATGTATTATGTGTACTGCCATTGTATATATGTATATGTTGTACAGTTTAACCTCTAATACCACCTCCGTGGTGCAGAGTGTAATAAAGAATCTTGAATCTTGAGGGCGGAAACTCATTTAAAAATACAGTCTCAAATTACTGCAGTCCGTTCTTTCTTCTTTTAGTTTACATCATGCATTTATTGATGAAAGTTAAATTACGTACAACCTGTGGAACAAAACCTTTATTTTGTTGATGTTTTAGTTTAGAAATATTTGTGTATAAAAACAGAAAAGTATTAAATGTTGTCGTAATCGGACTATATTTCAGTAGTAGCACTTAAAGTTACTGATTTTTTTCAACTGAAGAACTTTTATTGGAAACCTGATTTAGCACTTTCTTTCTTTCGCAATACCATAAACCCGAGCTTCAAATTTTCGTAATTGCCACTGTTGCTATCGTTGCCATGTAAACGGATGAAGTGTGAAAAAAATTAACTTTATTTTTTTCATTACTGGTTGTACAGTTTTTCATTAAACTTTATATGATTATTTTTTGCATCAAATGTTATTGATTCATGCTAAAAATATATGGGGTTGTACAAGTGTGCCATGGAAACTAAAAGTGATAAAATTGAAACTTTCGCTTAAATCGTACGTTTTCTCAAAGAAAAGTGATACAGAGGATTGTCACCAAAAAACGAGTAGATGTGCAATTGAATTTTAAAATTTCCTTACTTGCTACATTTAAAGCTGCTGTCATGTGCTACTTTTGAATTTTTATAAAATAATACAATTCAAAAGTAGCACATGACAATTACTTTTAAATTGTATTATTTTATAAAAATTCAAAAGTAGCACATGACACTGCAGTAAGTTTTTTAATTTTCTGATCTTTTTTTTATTTTCTAAAAATATTTTTTTTTTTAAAAAAAAAAAAAAAAAAATAGATATCCCCTAACCACGATCTGTGACATTCATTTTCTAAAATTTCATTTCTTTTAGCTGTAAATAAACGGAATCCTCTGACCGGTTGGTCGGTGTTTTACTATGGCAATTGTGAGCTTGGAGCATGCGCACGGATGTACGGAAAACCCTAGAATCGAAGGTGAAACATGATAGATTGCATTAATTGTCCTTCATTAATATCCAGATGTATGGTGGCTTATTAGTCAACATAAAATTATCTTGACATGTCGACTTAATATCTTGACAAATCAAGATATTATCATGGAAAGTTGTGATACCACAATAAAAAGTTGAGATAAGTAACACGACTTGTCGCGATAAAAATAAGTCGAGATATCAAGATAATTATCACGACTGGTCAACATGAGTATCGCGGCATGTCGTGGTACTTATCTTAACTTTTTATTTTGGTATCACAAATTTCTAAAGATGTATTTGAAATGGTGTTATGTATCCCTTACTAAGTCACAAATGACAAATTCAACGAAGTTCTGTGTTTAATTTATCGTATTTCACCGTTTTGAAAGTTGTGTTTAAATGACCCGGGTTTTGATTCGTAACCATGTTCTAATATTAGATCCCAAATGCTGCATCTCGCTGGGTACATACTGTAATTTCTGTATTTATTCGAGCTTTTATCGTTGAACCAAATGTAACATTGTTCATTAGGAACATCATTAATTAGAATAGCAACGTTTTAATTTTTTCTTTGGAAAACTTAATGCAGCTTTAAAGTGGAAACGAAAACGGTGTGGAAAAAATTACTTATTCATTACTGGCTCAGCAGATATTTAAGAAATTTCAATGGATTATTGAAGTGTCATGGATTTATGCTAAAAAATTATTTGTGCTTATCTAAATATTGCTGCTTTTGTTATAGAAACAAAAACTAATATATATATATTAAGTTTTCTGCTGAAAATTTTACAGAATAATTATCCACTATGTATAGAACTATTTTAAGTGTGCGATTTTTCAAAATGACTACCGTTGTCATGGTAACAATGAAATTTATTTGTTTGTTTAACAAGAATTTTTTAAAGTGAAATTGTTGCAATTCAATAAAATGACGACCGACTCAAAACCAAGAATTTACCTAATATACCGGTTTGGAAAACTTTTGTATTAGTTCAATTGTACATTTATTTATGTACTGTTTATTAACATAAATTGTATTTGTTTCATCATTAATATTATCATCATCATTATTATCATTATATCATCATCATCATCATCATCATCATTATTATTATAATTATTATCATCATCATCATCATTATTATAATTATTATCATCATCATCATTATTATTTATTTATTATTTATTTATTTATTTATTTATTTATTTATTGGTTATAGTTATTTTTGTTGTTTTTTGGGGAAAAATCATTCTACCACCATTAATTTTTTTAGTAAATATTTTTTCTTATAAAATAATATTTTTTTAAAAAAAATTGTTTTTTATTAATTTCTATCCATATTAATAAGTTTATATTGTGCTTACCTTTGTTCCAAATTTTCAGAAACAAAACAACATAAATCAAACTATTTGTTTTCCTACATATATAAAAACTATCGTAAATCATATTCCCACTTAACCTTTCCATAAATATTCAGTTACTACAAAAAGTCAATATCGTGCAAATACTATATAAATATTCCCGAAACAGTTTTATCGATTTTATATTGCGTCAATTGTAAACTTCCATTGGCGTTGGTGACGTCTTCAGGGCGTAATTTTTGGGTATGTTCAGTTACCCCCTAAAGGCGTAGACGGTTTTTTAAACTGAAGATTAATATGTAAAATGTGCAAATAAGAAACTTATTCAAAATTTAATTAAATTTATTGATGTAAGGTGATTTTAAGTTTTGATTTAACAATTATGTGCTATTTCTCCAAAACATATAAAAACAAATATTGATATTTTGCAACGTTCGAACAGTTTCAGAAAATTACTGTGCATTTACTGGAAACTGTTGTCAGATCTTATCTGTGGATGTTCTTATCAGAGCCGTCAATATAACATATTTAACTGCTTTGAAGATATAGGCATTCCTGTTTTTACCAAATTAAAACTGATAAAATTGACATTAATGAATGTTTAATGAGAAAATCTATATTTACGTAATAGATATGTAAAATAAGTGACTGTTTCGAAATGTGATCAATGTTTTTAAAGATACTGCTATAGACTATCTTTGTATTTGTAATTTAATACATACAATCACGTGACCTGTTAATCTTGCCTCATTGAATTTTACAACACCTGATATGATCTTCAGTCTCTAGGAAAAATATGGAAAATGTTTGTCACGAGAGCTGAATGATTTATGATGTAGTTAGAAACTACTGTGTACAATTGTGGACAATGTTCTCTTGTAAAAATAATGAAAATAAATCAAATTTTATTGATTGTGTAATGAAATACCGGATTTTGAAAAAAAACAACAATATACATACCTATCTTCTTTATCACAAATACTTAGTAAAGAGAAGAAAACACAACCTGATAAATCTTATATATAATAACTTATTTTAGAGTACTTGGCAAATGTAAAATTGTAAAATGAATGATGCTGAATGGTCGGTTCTACATAAACTGGAAATCAGCTTCTGCATAATGCACATGTTTAGCTATTGTTAATTGTTTAAAAAGGCGAAAAATTCCATAACATGTTTATTTATACAAAGATTTAAATTAGGTCATAAAAACACCTTAAATATTGTTTATGCAAAGTCAATGCTTCATTTTCAATTCAAATAATCATTATAACAAAGGGTTATGGAAAATATTTAAATTTCATAAAAAGTATGTACAGGTACGTAATATTGTCCACCACAGCATTGGTTTAAAATTGCGAGGGAATTGGAGCTTTACAAAACTACTTTAACCAAACCATTGGTTCCCCCCTTGTAACATTTGTCTGGTGCTTAAACTTTGCCGTTTTTGTGTGCTGCTTTTATCTTATCTAATTTTGTTGAATTTTTTTTATTTCCTTTTGAAGTGTTATTGAATGCTGTCGAAGTGTTCTTGGTTGCTATTGTAGTGTTTTTAGTTGCTTTTATAGTTTTTTTTATTAATGTTGCATTTTATTGGTTGTGTTTTGGTTGCTATTGTAGATAACTTGCCTGTTGTTAAAATGTTCTTGATTGCTGTTGTAGTTTTCTTGCCAGTTGTTTAAATGGTCTTGGTTGCTGTTGCAGTTTTCTTGCCTTTGTTAAAATGTTCTTGGTTACTGTTGTAGTTTTCTTGCCTGTTGTTAAAATGTTCTTGGTTGCTGTTGTAGATTTCTTGTCTGTTGTTAAAATGTTTTTGGTTGCTGTTGTAAATAACTTGCCTTTGTTGAAATGTTTTTGGTTGCTGTTGCAGTTTTCTTGCCTTTGTAAAATTGTTCTTGGTTGCTGTTGTAGTTTTCTTGCCTGTCGATAAAATGTTCTTGGTTGCTGTTGTAGATTTCTTGTCTGTTGTTAAAATGTTCTTGGTTGCTGTTGTAGATAACTTGCCTTTGTTGAAATGTTTTTGGTTGCTGTTGCAGTTTTCTTGCCTTTGTAAAATTGTTCTTGGTTGCTGTTGTAGTTTTTCTTGCCTTTGTTAAATTGTTCTTGGTTGCTGTTGCAGTTTTCTTGCCTTTGTTAAAATGTTCTTGGTTGCTGTTGTAGATTTCTTGCCGTTGTTAAAATGTTCTTGGTTGCTGTTGTAGTTTTCTTGTCTGTTGTTAAAATGTTCTTGGTTGCTGTTGTAGATTTCTTGCCTGTTGTTGAAATGTTCTTGGTTGCTGTTGTAGTACTAGTATTTTGGTTGCTTTTGTAGTGTACGTAGTTGCTATGTGGTTGTTGTTGTTGTTGTGAACTTGATGTCTGTGTAGTTTTCTTTGTTATTCTTTTAAGTGTTTATGTGTTGTTGTTTTTGTTGGGTTGGTGTTGCTATTATTGTGATTATTGGCTGCTGTTCTCGTTTTTCTGTTTGTTTAATTGTTCTTGGTTATGTATTATAAAATTGTTTTCTTTCACTTGAACAAATTTTATTATTCATATGTGTTGATTAAGGCTTTACAACATTTTAAACTTAAAACCTTATTTTATTTTATCGTTAATAATACTATTTCAGCTACAGGACTAGGAGCGTCTAGTTACTAGTGGTTAAAAGCACTTTGTGTAGTACTAAAGATTTCACCATGACTGCTTATTGAACACTTCTAATAAAACAAGAGACCTTAGAGGTTTACATTGATACATGCATTTGTTTTTGTACGTTCTGCAAAGTTCATTTTTGGAACCCTTTTTACCTTTTTTATTGTTTCTATTTAATTGTTCAGTTGTGTTACTGACTATAAACCGGGTTAACTTACAATCAAGATTCATTACAGGCCGTCATTAAATAAAATCCAACAAATCCAGATATTTATTATTATTATTATTATTATTATTATTATTATTATTATTATTATTATTATTATTATTAATGTTGTTTTTAATATTGTTGTTGCTGTTATTATTATTATTATTATTATTATTATTATTATTATTACACATGTATAATGTAACGATTGTTTCATTACATGTAGCTGTTTTATCGAACATTTTATATAATGGCTTTATTTTTATGTTGTTATGACGTGATGATATCTATTTGATTTGACTATCTACATGTATTTTATCGTTTTTATCCAAATATTAATATAACTGATTTAATCACTGTTCAAATCAATATCTAATTTATTATTAAAATGGGAATATGAACATGTAATGGAAGTAATTTACTTTATTTCAGCAAAATTGCCGATTTGAGCTCGTTATAAATAAAATTCCAGGTACATAATGGCTGACGTGGGAGCTGTTTTCTGGTTATAATAATGTAGTTTTTATCCGATTTTAACCCGGATAATTGGTGTATTATCTAGAGATAAAGAAAATAATTCTGGATACAAAATGTCATTCTAACACGAATGATTAAATTGAAATAATTACAGTAAAATATAAATGTTACGGTGTTAAATCAGCTTAGTTGATAGCCATTGAATGGCTTTATTAATTGAGCATGGCTCGTAAAGAAGGGGAGTTTTTAGAAAAATGGCGCTGAAAATCTATGATAGACCAAAACGATACAGTTAAATAAATAACAAATCTACCATTCTTTGTTACATAAGATGTGTCTACCTACTTCACATATTTTCACAACGCCACTTGGCAGTATTATTATTATTATTATTATTATTAATATTATTATTTTGAATTATTTCTTCTGTCATCTAGTCAAAGTTTGGGGTTTTACAATGTGGCCTTCTCGAATCTTTTTAGCCACTGGTTTTAAAAGAAATGTATGGAAGAGGGACTTCTAGTAATACTTTCACCACACCACCAGGTGTGCTCGATCCGCCCGATTATGGGTTCGTTGTTTTCGTCCCCTGTGGATTGTATTTATAAATTTCTTACAACAAGTTCTTTGTGCCGACTACACGTTTTTTAATTACTAACTTTTTTTCTATTTATAATAGAATGCATCAATATTAAGCAAAATAAAAAACCTTTAATTAGTAACAGTGATACCCAACCTAGCCAAGAACACGCACAAAAAAAGCAAAACCAACACAGCTAACACTGGGTATAACGACGAAATCGTTTATCTTTTACTATTACTCTGGTTAAGCGGGGCATTTCTAAACATTGGCGTTAATATATATAACAATATTAAAATTATTTCATAGGTCTGGTTCACCTTCTTTCTTGATTATTGAGTATCTTTCCGAATGGCAAGTAAAAGAGTGCATTTTATGACATTTAAAAAAATTAGAAAAAAAAAATAAATAGATATTTTAAAAATAGAAAACCAAGGTATCCTAAAATAGGACGCTTTAAAGAAAAGTTTATATTGTATGCGGAAAAAATAGTGACGCAAGTTTCTCGCAAAAACTAGAGAGTTCACAGCTTTATGCATATTCATTGTCAGCCTGGTAGACGACATAGTTCTATCTTGACAAGGAAATTTGGTTGAATTTAGATGTTGTAATCATATTACAATGTCATTCTTTACAACTGTTCATACGACGGTGATTGACCTAAGTTTTATTAAGACCACCCTAACTGGCGACAGTCTCACTAAAAACAATTGGTTATAATATCTTTAAAAGATCGATCAGAAAAAAATCTTAAACATGTGTAAGTTATTACATCAGCATATTTTATTACTTTAGTATTTTGTGGTCGATGAATTGATTTTTGAATTATTGGTTAAGAGTGGGATGGTTAGTATTCTTATTTTATTGCGTTTTACGCCCAAAACATGAAATTTTCGCCATTTCCTGGCTTCACAAGGAAATGTATATTCATCATGATCACAATATAAAAAAGAAATTTCCCAACGTAACTACAGTAGAAGTTGATATAATAATAATAATAATAATAATAATAATAATAATAATAATAATAATACATTATATATTAATAATACGTGTAGTTTTAATAAAACCGTTACGTACCGTGTTATACCTGACGCCCTATTGATTTGTCATATTATAAATTTTTGAATTTTCTGAATGAAATATTCAAAAATTTATAATATGACAACTAGTTGTCATATTATAAATTTTTGAATATTTCATTCAGAAAATCTAGTTGTCATATTATAAATTTTTGAATATTTCATTCAGAAAATTCAAAAATTTATAACATGACAGATTTCTTATTTCATGACAATAACGAAACAACATTAAGATAACCTGTGAATTTTGAAAAAAATGGTTATATTTTAAAACATCCTGTACAACAATTCAAACATTTAAATTTAACCACAGAGTGACAGCGCCATCAGCAAATTTCTTCCTCTAATCTTGGATATTTACGCAAATTTAATACACAGATAATTACATCTGAATTATTTTCTACCTTTTGTTGGTTATACCTGAGCTCTCAAACTTGCCACGGGCTTGTTAAAATCTACACAAAGTATATGTATTCTGTAGTGACGCTCAAGGTGTTCATACTTCCTCAACACTTTTCTAATTGTATTGTTTTCCCCCTAGAATCTTGTTTTATGATATAAACCAACATTCGGATCTAGACCTTTATACAAATGTTTATCAGAAAAAAAATAAATAAACAAAAATAAAAGAAAGAAAGAAAGAAAAACTGGCAATGTTATTATTTATCTATTTATTTATTTATTTATTATTTTTAACTTAAGATATTTATTGTCGACTGAACTTTTAGCGCACCTCTTACCCTGCGCTATGCTTTATTCTAAATTGTTAGCTACAAAATGAACTAATGAACTAATTTGAATACTCTATAAAAATAAAAACGTCTTCGAAATATATATTTTTTTACAGAAATTCGAAAATAGTACAGTACAGAGTACATTTGTAGCATTAAAGAAAATCTACCGAAAACAGTTTGATATATACTAATTTTCCCACGGGAAAGTTTTTTATTAACTTGGTAGATAATAATTCAACAATGATAGAAGAACATAAAAATGACAGAAATATTGGTATTGTATGGACAAAAACTATAGCTTAATGTGATCTTCATTGGTGTGGTTGAAGATATAATTATTATGATTACTAATTATTGTCCGTCTTATAGGATATAAATATGGCTATTTTATTAATCGATACATATCATTCATATGATTAATCAGAACATAAAATTATGTCCCTTTGATTGACATTCATCTCGACCAAAAAATAGAAAACTGCAAGAATTTCTAAAATCCGCATTTTTGTTACTTACATATACTTTTGCGTCTTTAAATATGTTAGACAGCCATTTTGACATTGTAAAAAAAAAATAAAGAAATAAAGAGAGAAAGAAAACCTACTGGAAAGTTTTTTGAAAAAATACTAGTATATGTGATTTAGATCCAGATAAACGTGTTCAAAAACAGAGAGAGAGAGAGAGAGAGAGAGAGAGAGAGAGAGAGAGAAATTACTTACTGAAATGGGTACTCATCTACATATCTTGTTCATTCAAACCCTAAACCCTCTATTCATCTTCACAAAGACAACCTATGATCTAAACATCAAATAGTAGTAATCTTACTATAACTTTAGTACACTGTAATTGTGTCTATTGCTTTATAATGAATTATATAACAATCCTTTGCATAATCCGTTAAAATTTAGTAAACAAAAAAGTTTTTTTTTTTTTTTTTTAAAAAAAAAACTGTTAATCTAATGGCTGTACATCTACGTTTTATATTAAGTTGAAACTTAAAGCTGCATTAAGTTTTCCCATGCATAAATACAATGTATAGAACGGTTCATTTTCTTAACTATGCCTCTTATGAAAAATGTAATACTTGGTTCCATGGAAAAACCTTTACTTACGTTGAAATTTGCGGGAAATTTTGTTGCTATGTTGATCTACCAAAAATCTTTTTTTAGAATATTTGACCACGTGATTCTTTATCAAAAACGAGGCAACGTCAACAAACACAACAAGAAGCATGACTTCTGACGACGGAAGCAGTGATATGGTAAATAAACACATAAGTGGATTGAATATATCAGTTTATAGCTGCATGAAGGGATAAATAACATTATTAAAAATATTACTTTATATTTCGCCTGAAAACACCTTGCGTGAAGTGGTTTATCAGTACGATGACTTACTATGTGTTCAAGAGCAATGCGGCCACTTAGTCGTGCGTATCGAAGTAAAACATTTGTTTGGTTTGCATCCATTTTTCCATCTGGGTTTGGCTGATTCGAATTCTTGGGTTCAGTTTGTCGCAGTTGACCCATGTCCTTATCTTTGAAGGAGTCTGTTGTCGTTGTCACACGAACGCGTTTTTCTTTCTGTTGACGCCATTGTTTACTTCCGCGCATGCACCAAGCTGATAATTAACATATGCAGTTGGTCAAGCTTTTAGGATTTCCATTTATTATGGGCTAATAAGAGTGAACTGAAGAAAATGAATCGCACATATCGTAATCTCAATATATATTGATAAAAAAATATTTTCTAAAATTGGTAAACTTAATGCAATTTTAGTATATGCATAAATTATTATTATTTTTTTCTAGAATTTGTTAAAATAGCTACTCATTGTATATTGGGTCAATAAAAAATGCTCAGAAAACCCCGTTATGTGTGTTAAATTGCCATAGATCACCTTTATATAATAAATATGAATTAAACTGATCCATGAAATGATCTGTAAAGGATTATTATTATTATTATCATTATTATTATTATTATTATTATTATTATTATTATTATTATTATTATTATTATTATTATTCACATGGCGGCAATGTTTGGTTGCCATGTTGGTCATAATTTTTAATCTACATCAATTGAAGAAGCTTCCCTATTTCGACCAAACAAAACAGATGAAGAGAGAAAATTCAAGTTTACGGACGTACTTTCGCACGATTCGAGCCAGAGTATAAACTATCTAATATCGTCTGGTAGTTTGATAGTTCGGTCATGGATTTGTGCGAATATTTCTTAGGGGGTAACAATTTGACTATTGGGCATTTTGATGTTCATAAAGACTACAGTCAAACAACTGTGTTAACATTGTACACTATTTAGGTTGAACATAAATTGCATAAATGGACTTTTGTGATAAATATACAAGGATATAAGTGTTTTACAGAATCTTATTATTATGTTTGATTCTTACATCAATGTAAAAACAAAATCTTCAATTAGAATTTGTTGTAATGTTTTATTGTTCTGACTAAAACATTCCACATTGAAAAATAATTATATAGAACGAAAAATGAGAAATGAATTGACACTGTTTGTCTTAGATTCTAAGTCAATATTTGATGTATCTCGTCTATCATTTTAACACTAGATTTGAGGGTTAATTTGTTTCAAGCATTAAAAACTTGTCACATTTATTTACATAATTCATATTTCATTTTAAACAAGGAAAAATGTCTAGAGTTGAGTGGTTTTCTGGATAATTAGTCACATCTAGACATAATACGTATATATGTGTATATGTTTAACTCCCTATTTCTCTGTATCATACCTATATTTGACATAAAAAATAGAATTAATATATGTTCTCTTTAATTGTTTTGTAGATTACATATTCATTCAATGATTAGTTTGTCACTATTGGCAAAATAAGGCTTGTTGTTGTTTTTTGTTAATTTTCAGATATGCACATTGTGCAAATCACGGAGTACTGATTGTAAAATCAGAGCACTGAGGACTCGATATAACCATACAACTGCCCACTTACTCTCATGTCAATCCAGAGTTGAAAATGTTCAAATGAGTGTTTTAATGTTTGTCTTTTTATTGTATTGTCTTGATTTAGTATATTATCTGTAATGTTTATTTATTTATTTATTTATTTATTTATTTATTTATTTATTTATTTATTTATAATCGAATTTGTTAATAAAGTGCATATTTATTGCCATATAAAACTTGTCGTCACTATATAAACAAAAACATCAACAGATGAATAACCATTACAAATTCATAGTGGACCGATTCAGATCAAATTTGATTTACTGATTCAAATGTACTACTTTGAACATGTTTTTATTTATTTATTTATTTATTTATTTATTTATTTATTTATTTATTTATTTATTTATTTATTTATTTATTTATTTATTTATTTGTTTGTTTGTTTGCTTGCAAAGAAGCAATTCTCTTCCAATAGAATCAACGGATAACATAAACAAATACTGTACACTTTGATATTTTAATTTGATTAAATCTAACATGCGAGATGTAATTTAACCATTCTTTTTTACAACCAGTGTTACCTAAGCACATTTTTAAAATATTTTTCCAATTTATAAACGAACGATTTCACTCCATCTGACTACATTAAATATTAATATTCACCAAATATTCGTTTATTTTCTGATTATTTTTTTTAATTAAAGATTTGTTCCTTTCTTCAAATGGTGAATTTTATAATTACGCGTCCAAAAATATGTTTCTTATATCTGCGTTTTTCAAATTTGTTAACTTTTTCATTGTTGTCCTGATGTAATTATTCCTGTTTCTTTGACTGAAGTTTGTGTCTTTCAAATTTGTTGATAGCAATCTCCGAAAAGCAGCAACATTTGTACGTCTTTTCTAGCGGCAGACGGAGCTAGAAGGTTGACGCTGTTTCAGAGCTTCAGGAAATATGGCAAAACACATGGTAAATGTAATTATTATATGACTATAAATTTTATTTCCTTGTTATTGGCCGAGGTTTACCTTACAAAAAGATACATAAATTGTCAAAAACATTAGTACATTCTGGTTTCATTTTTTAAATTGCTAACTTAACTGTTTCAAAGAAAATGAATTCTTAACGAAATCAAATACGAAATAAAGTGCTTTATTTGTAAGAAGAAAAAAATATCTGACACGTATTTTATTTGGTACTTGAAATTGGATACCTTGACTACCTACTAGTAATTTCAGTTCTGTTTTATATAACCAATAAAAGCTGTTAAAACACTAAATCTAATTTACCTATATGCACATCTTGTTTAATATGAAACCACATTTCCCTTGTGATCAAACCCTATGACCTTGATATTGTGCTCTTGAAAACTTGATATTTATACAAATGTAAGCAATTCGATACTTTACAAAATGATAACAGCTTTGTACATAGTTGAATGACTTAATTTCAAAGTTTAAATAGATTACTTCATTAATAATACAGAATCGTTATTTTTCTAAGTGTGAACATTTCGTGGTTTTGTAATTTTGAAAAATCGTTTAGGAGAAAATTTCGTGGTTAAAAAAATCGTATAAGGCCCCTCAAGAAAATCCGGTGGTACTTATTAATTTATGAAAATAGCAAAATTTGTCCCCTTAAACATTTTGAATTTTACTGCATTTGAATGATTAAGTAATGCCCTTCTGCAGGATAAAACGTAATGCGATAATGAAAACAAAGATAACCTTTTAATTCACTGTTTATTATTATTATTATCATCATCATCATCATCGTCACCATTATTTTTATTATTAGTAGTAGTAGTAGCAGTAGTAGTAGTAGTAGTAGTAGCAGTAGTAGTAGTAGTAGTAGTAGTAGTAGTAGTAGTAGCAGTAGTAGTAGTAGTAGTAGTAGTAGTAGTAGTCGTCATCATCATCATCATCATTAGTAGTAGTAGTAGTAGTATTTGTTAATTCGCGTTTACATCCATAACCGCGCTTTGATAAAAGATTGAAAGATGGTGATATCTGACAATTAACCATTGATAAACAAATACCAGTATGTATTACATTACGTAAGACATTAAGTTAAATTGATGTCCATGTAAACTATGATATTATTCTAAACTTTTGAGCCGTAGCTTTCATAAACATGTATCATATTAACATAAATACACAGGTGCTGGTCAAACTGATTTTATCTGGTCAACCACAAATTTACTGGACATAAAAGTAAACACTCTTCCTATCTCTTAGACATGCCAGATCAGAAATATTGGCTCATCATGATATTTTCTCACGGGGAACCTCTAACTACATAAATATATCTCATTGATGCGTTGGTGGATTAATATCAAAAACAATATATATCTATTATCTATTAAGGGATGTGCATCAATTCCTCCATGGTTTACCGCAAAACAAAAATTATAAAAAAAGAAACAAAAAGAAAAAAGAAATTGAAATTTGATGTATATTATATCTTACATATATGGCATTTTATAAAACATTTAAAACATAAAAAAATCCACAAAAATGAACCAATAAGAAAATTAAAAAATTACATACATTGTTTATTTTATAAATACGTTATCCTTAAAATGGCCTCTTTTATTGACAGGGAAGACATTCGTCTTTAGGAGTCATCATTACACGCGGTATCTTATATGTTTATTTTTTCTTATCTATATTGTGTTTCTTTTTTCTATCGTATGTTGTAAGGCGTTGTGATCGATGGTTGTCGCGTGCATGACATTGTTTCTCCTAGCCAATGGCGTTGAGACGCTAGCCCATGTGGCTAATTTCGCGTGTATTTATTGCAGTTCAAACTTTGAAGATCCAGATACAATTCTTGTCAGTCGTAGGGAACGTTCCTTTCTATAATATTTCATAAAACCACGTTCTAATCAGTAAGTGGTTTAGATACTGTATTTTAACAGGATATTGGCACAATTGGACACAAAAGTTTTTTTTTAATTCCATGAGCTTAAAATGATTTTTCGTTTTAGATTTTAGACTTCAACAATTGATAAGTTTAAAATATAAATGAAATTACCAAAACAGTCTTTTAATTTAAAACAATTGTAAAAGATAGAAAAATGAGCAATTCGGGAAATGATCTGTTACATTTTGATAACCAATCGGAAAACTATTATTATCCATGTGATGAAGAGGAGAGTCGTTTTGGACCTGAACGGTTTGACAGACACAGAGCAGGAATGGGAGTCGGTAATTTAATCACAGGAAATGCTGCTAGAGAGAGGACGCGTGTGAAAACATTGCGAGGAGCATTTTTGGAGCTTCAAAGAACATTGCCAGCTGTTCCACCCGATACAAAGTTGTCAAAGTTAGATGTTTTAGTGCTTGCTACGACTTACATTGCTCATCTGATGAGAACTCTAAACGAAGATGAAGATGAAAATCAACTTTTTGCTGCTCATGGCATTATGCATCCTGTAAAGGTGAGTAAGTTCCAATGTCCAAGATCACTAGCGTTCGTCCCTTAATGTTTTACCTACCAGCAATAAGAGCGAACGCCTCCAGAGCGAGAGGTCGGGAATTTGAACACCGACCGGGTCAGATATAAAACTTTGAGAGACTGGTTTCTCGCCTGGTGCTCAGTTCACCCGGTGCAAGAATAATGTGACTGGAATAGTGGTACGCCTCTCAACGGCATACTGATCCGGTGAGCTAGCACCTTCACAAAAATTGCGCTAGTACAAGGCAGATCAGATACACACTCGCACTTCTCGCACATACATTGTTCTTAGATTAATCCATAGATATAAATAACCTTGCTGTCTAGAGGGTGATTTATAACTACTTAATGTATTTGTAGAATTTATTTATTTTTTTGAACAGTGAATTCATATAAAACTTTTTTCAAAATAAAAACATAAAAATATGACATTTACAGTAAATGTAACATTTCCCTTGTGTAGATATATAACAAAAATACCTGTTAAATTTTGATGTGCTATATATGCACATGTTTTATCCTGGTTTGCAGAATATAAATTATTTATTGTATTTGATAAACTGTCAAATGCTGGTTTAAAGTTTTATGAAATAATGCAATTTCAAGGGTAGCATATGAAAATACTTCTAGAACTATTTAGACTTTGCCACCACATAACCCACCACCACCACCATCAGCTTCGAAAAAGTTAATTAAAAAAATGAAATACGAAAACCTATGTAATAACTTACTACTATCAGAAATTTCCATTTTGATTAAATTTGTAAAAATTTCAACATGATCAAACAGAACATTCAAATTTAACAAAGAATTTTTTCTTAAAGAAAATGAACTTAGTTTAAAACTTAAATACATGTAAATGATGAATTGCATTGTTGTGACTTTTGATATCTGGTGTTTCTCTTGGAAATAAAAGTGGAATCTTCCGAAGTAATAAGTGGCACAATTTCATAAAAAGTCATGTATCTTTAATTGCAAGAAACGACCATTTCGAACAATAAAATGTAATGTACAATAATTTTGGGAAATATAAGTCGTTTTCAGGTAAATGTATACTCTCTCTCTCTCTCTCTCTCTCTCTCTCTCTCTCTCTCTCTCTCTCTCTCTCTCTCTCTCTCTCTCTCTCTCTCACACACACACACACACACACAGATATATATAAATATATATATATATATATATATATATATATATATATATATATATATATATATATATATATATATATATAAGTTTTTATCTAAATCAACGTATATGAATATTGTCTGTCTAAAAAAAATTGCATGACTTTTTAGATTTATTTCATATAAAAATGTTTTGAAATAGTAAGAAAGTTTAGCAATAAAGCCGACTATAACCAGGTCAGCTTCACCTATATGGAACAATAAGCTAATTAATATGAGCATCAAGTGTTTCATAAAATCATAAAATGTAATTATCATTTTATTGGAAAATTGATTTGTGACAATTGTCGATCATGATTGTTTTATCACCCCTTTGTAGCCGTTTTGGTGTTTGTTTTAGAATCGTTTGTCAATTCTGATTTTATCATGTTCTGTATTTTATAACCAGAAACCTTGAATCCTTCTGGGAACAACTTTAAATCGTTTTCTAATTGCACACGCACATTTAAAATTACAAATATTTAAAATTCATGATATACATGTATACATTTGTTTTGTTAACAATCTAGATTGCAATCTTTTCTCCTTTTCGTTCAAAAATGAATTGATCAAACATTTTTTAATGTTCGATAATGTACAGTCCCGGTATGGCTTATTAAACAAAATCCATTTTATATATATATTTATGTTTTATAACATCCTACAGCAACTACTATCTATATGTATTTTGTTCTAACTCACAAATCAATTAATTCATAAACTAGAGACTGATTGGTTTGTCAGTATTCAAAACAGCTAATTCATGCTATTTACACCATTATTTTCAATTTAATTATGGCTCACCTGGCACACGGTAATTAGTTGTTTAATGGAATTTTGTTTTACGTCGCTTCAGCAATATTTCAGCTTTGTTTGAGGAGAAACATTTATTAATACATCTAAAGATAAAATCTGTTAGCAGTAGCTAACTATGACCGAATTGATCAAAATGTCAATCATCATTATCATCATCATCATCGTCATCATCACCATAATCCTTATTATTATTATTATTATTATTATTATTATTATTATTATTATTATTATTATTATTATTATTATTATTATATTTGGTAGTTTTATCAGTAGGAATAAAAACACTTGTTACTTTAATTAGCATAAAAATAATGTCTTAAAGTCGATTATGTTTAAGGCTATCTCTGTAGCGTAAGTTTGAACTTCAGCTAAATACAAAATGCTTAACAATCTTTTCATGTTTAATTGATTTTAGTTAAATAAGGTTTAAAAAGGAATTGTAAATTTGGAAAACAACTTAAACTGAAACCAAAATATCTCATAGGACGTGATTAAAGTGGAGTAATGATGTTTTACGTCCCATCAGGATTATTTCACTTACATGAATTCTAAAGTGGTCAGTTTAGGGATGGTGAATTAAACCAGAGTGTCCGAAGAAAACCATCGACATTTGGCACAAGGGAACTGACAAACTTTCTTAAAATAGGATCTACCCGAGTGGTATTCGAACCTAAACGGTAAAAGGCGCTGCGATCCGTAAGCTCGCGGTTTAATATTACACTCGGTCACCGAGGCCCCGCATCTCCTGGGAGATGTGTACCTTATCGGTCAGAACGACATCTTTAATTGATAACCCTTTTATTTCTGCAGGCAAGTCAGCAACGCTTCTGAAAAAGATAATAGGCTTACACTGATTGTACACAAGTATGGCCGATGTCTGCTTGCAAAAACTTCAAGGATCTGCCCGAGTGGTATTCGAACTTAAACGGTAAAAGGCGCTGCGATCCGCAAGCTCGCGGTTTAATATTACACTCGGTCACCGAGGCCCCGCATCTCCTGGGAGATGTGTACCTTATCGGTCAGAACGACATCTTTAATTGATAACCCTTTTATTTCTGCAGGCAAGTCAGCAACGCTTCTGAAAAAGATAATAGGCTTACACTGATTGTACACAAGTGTGGCCAATGTCTGCTTGCAAAAACTTCAAGGATCTGCCCGAGTGGTATTCGAACTTAAACGGTAAAAGGCGCTGCGATCTGTAAGCGCGTGGTTTAATATTACACTTGGTCACCGAGGCCCCGCATCTCCTGGGACATGTGTACCTAATCGGTCAGAACGACATCTTTAATTGATAACCCTTTTATTTCTTCAGGCAAGTCAGCAACGCTTCTGAAAAAGATAATAGGCTTACACTGATTGTACACCAAGTGTGGCGAATGTCTGCTTGCAAAAACTTCAATGATCCAAAATCATTTCAGACTATTTTAAAACGGCCTTTGAAAACAATTTACATTTACATAAGTAACAACAGTCAAAACTTTGTATAGTCAATACATTTGGGCCATATGTATTGTATGTTAATTTTAATCCGTTTTGATTTTTGAAACTTGTTTCATTTTGTAAATAATATTTTGTTTATTTCAGAAATGGCCGATGAGGTCAAGGTTATATGCTGGTATATTATCAAGTACTTATCCAGTGTTTAAGAGTACTATTAATACAGAAAGAAACCAGGAAATACCATGGCAACGTAAAAGACATTTTGTGAACAATACTGACGTTCAGCCTAAAATTCTAAATCGTGGGACGTGTAGCAGAGAGAACTATCTAGAAACTACTCATTTTGCAAGTGATTGTCAAAATAGCTGACAATATCTTTTTGATAATATTCTACTGTCTCATCAGGAAATGTGGCGCGGTTCAACATCTGTAAACCGATACTTCCGGTATAATTGTTGATTTCCTATCTAGTGTCTAGTTGATTCCATTTTCATCGAAGTTGACTTTACCAAAATATGATGCAATCGACAGTTCTACCAATATGATGCAATCGACAGTTCCACCAAAGGAGTGGACATAAAAGTGCCAAATATTCTTAATTAATTGGTTTAATTGTCAGAGCAGTTGACTGAACTTTGTCTCGGTAGCTAAAATCAGTTAATCTGGCGAAAAGCAATGCATTTTACATAAATTTTTTAAATTTTTGTTTATTAGTTTTTAAAATTGTGTTACGAAACAAATACTTTTGAAAACTTATTATGCAGAATTCTGTTTACAGGAGGCAGTTTATTAAATTCAATAATGAATTTTGTATGCCAGCTTTTTCGATTGAAGATCATATTTTATTTGTTCGATTCATTTTCATGTTTACACTGTTGATTCACAATAAATGTTATTTAGTATCACGGCTATTTCGAAAGACAGGTTTGAATTAAGCACGGTTTGCTTTCTATAATAAAGTTTTTTTACGATTTTGTTCTGATAATTGTAATTAATTTCGATTTTTGGCCTGTCACACTAATGGAAATGTGACATTTTAACACTACAAACTTCAAAATCAATAACATGCGAAATTACATTGGGTTATGGTAATTCTATTAAATAATATAATACAGGTACTCTACACAGTTTTGAATCTGATAACTTTCTCCGTTCAATATCATGTAAGCAATTTTATTTGGTATCCATTTTTTCTCAAAATTTTACAAATGTACGTATTTATTGTAATATTATTATGTATTTGTCCACCTTGATGTTTATATTTTGTAATATGTACCTATATACCATTAGGTATTTGGTTTAATAAACAATGGCAGTTCGAACTTCAATTGATAACATATTTAGTATTGGTTACGTTTTAATGTGAATTTTAGGTTCTTAGAAAGACATTTTCGTGTTTTTGTAAGTTATTTCAAATATTAATAAAGCTATTAATACCATAAATCTTGTTTTGTTTAATGAATGAACGAACGAACGAACGAACGAACGAATGAATGAATGAATGAATCAATCAATGAATGACACATGAAACCCGAAACAATTGCTGCTTGTGATAAAATTAGTGACTTTGTTTATACCTCTTTGTAAATTGTTTTCATAGGTTATATGTTTTATTCTGATTTTCAGACTTTCTTTCTAAACTTCAACATTAAACTTTGTAATCAACATACGTACCTTTATAAACTGAAAACTTATTGCATTGCTGGCAATATTCTGTAAGGGCGGTTTTCAACTGAAGTTAAATTGGACTGATTTAGCATTACAGATTCTAAAATTGTTAAGGCGATCCTTCTCAGAATACAACTTTAGAATTGTTGTTACGATGATGATGATGATGATGATGGAAAAGTAAGTGAAGTGGCAAGATCTTAAAAAAGCAAAACAGCACTTAGCTCAAACTTGTTACTGTGTCTGTCATAATGCATTAAAGCATTTTTTTTAATGTATTTCACGATAAAATTTTTAAATAATTCATTATGACATGTCCGATGCTTGATTATAATCCGATTTTTCAAAGGTCTCACTCGGGGTTTATTCCTTTAAAAAGTCGAAGATTAGTAAATTTCTCTTGGTAATTTGGTTTTTCTTCTCGATTCCCAAACCGATCACTTTGATATGTTAAAATTCTGTGTTCAATTACTTTATTCCTCTATATGTTTGATATATAACGGGAAAAGGGTTCAGTGGTGTGGTTATAATAATGTAAGAATTAAGGCCCTTAAAAATTCATCTTTTGCTGTCCAGAATATTTAATTCAAAATTATGCATTAAAGGATAAAATATCTTATTTTAACAATAAAACAGCTATCCTGTGCAGGTGTGTCGATATGTGTAAAATAGTAAAATATCGCATGTAATTTTGAATCACGGAGGGTATGCGATTAAGCGGATTTGATTATATATTTCTACATCAGAATGTATAGAATCAAGTGAACTGTACAGCCTTCATCAAATGATTTTTTTTTTTAGAAAATTAGTGTTGACAAAGAGTAACAACGTCGTTTACTTTTGTTCGGTATTCAAAGTCAGTGGCATATTCTTCTTACTGTATGATTTAAATCGCTTATTAATATACGAACATCTTCAATAAAACGAGAAAACTTTTCGGAATACATGAAAAATAAATAGCTTTAATGTCTAAAACATTTAAACAAATTTTATCGATAGAAATTGCTTCTCAAAATAAAATTGTATTTACACTGAGACTTTTTCAATAACCTAATTAATAAAAATTTTAATTCTTTTTTGCAATGAAATCAGCACAACTAATACTTAAGCATCATAAATAAAATGTGTGTAATTTTTGTAGCAAGTTACAATGTATTGAACATGATCGGCTGTTTCTAAATAACATGACTCTTTATAAAAACAAGACCACACACGACATGGTAAAAACAAACTAGAGAGGATATTTAGTAACCGTACATCATTGGCACCGTCAGTAGTAATACTTATTAATGTTCTATTTCACGATTGGTTTAACTAGTGATTGATTGACCAACATTTTCTTTGTTTTTAAAATAAATAATCAGACAAAAACGACAATTTAATTGTTTGTTGTTAAGAGATAATGTATATGTTAGTACTTACATTTTTTTTCATACCTGTGCAGTATGATTGATCACATTTCAATACTCATACGTACTTACTTAGGCTTCACATAACATTCGAATTTCGTCATTATCGATTTCTTTTTGTTTTTCGATCGCAAGAAAAATATAAATTTGTATATCAATGACATGTTCAGTGTGTCATGTACAGAATTTGCTATATATATTATTTTGACCATTCATTTTGTCTCCTCCACCATCTTAGAACTGATCGTCTTAATATTAGTGAAAGAATCTTGACGCTAAAACGCTATTATTCCACTACACTAGACGATTTCGTTCTTTCTATAGTGTCGAGATTTTTCTACGACAAATTCAAAATATTTTAACTTACGGAACTTAATCTTGATTTAGTATTAGAAATACAAGCCTGTTTGGAGATTTTTCTTCAAGATACGATGTTATATACATGTGTATACAATCTTTTTATACTTTTGTTATACATCATTTTTTAATTTAATAACAAAATACATTCAAAATGTTATACTTTAATGAAACACTCAGCCAAAAAAAAAACCTCTGTCATTTTTTCTTTGTAAAATAAGGGCACATGTCTGTTTGAATTCTTGACTTTTCTACAAACTATTGCAAAATTTAAATGTCTCAAAAAGTGTTTTAAACACTTAAATTCTGATTTTAAAATCCTGTTTTGTATCGTTTCGAACTGTCGCGGTCTGTAACAGCAACACAACGACGACAACAACAACAACAATAATAATTATAATAATAATAATAATAATAATAATAATAATAATAATAATAATAATAAATAATCTTTTTTCCTCAGAATTAATTACAATAATTGGTTATGATAAACATAAGCGATGTTATATCAAACATAATGAACATGAAATCACAATTAAACGGATCATTATAGATATATAATAGATTAACATTTAGCAAAAACGTGGTTAACATCACAAGGTGCACGTTCGGGAAATTTTAGTTTATAGAAAAATATAATATTACTGTAAATGTTCTAATAATCGAAACACGTAAATTAGGAACAGAGAAAATATTTCCGCTCATTATATGGGCGCAAAAACCTTTTAAATAATTGTTAAAGACTCTTTATATTGGTAAAAATGACTTTATAAAAACTATCTTGTTGTGGTTTGTAATTAATTTATTACATTTTCATTTTAATCATTTGGTAATTGAATTGATATTAATAATTTTGCATCCATTTCTGCTAGCTTTAAATTTTCATTACGCAATTTAAAGACAATTTTGTTAATATAGACATACATACAAGTTTTATAAATAAAACGTTAATCAAAATATTCCAGACGATAATTTTTCACTTTTTTAGAAACAAAATAATTATTTTACAAATAGGAAATCTGACTATACATGACTAACATAAGTGGGAGGTTTTTTCTGTCTGTCGAAGTTAAATGATTGACAGATTAATTAGTGTCATGTGACATATATAGCAAAGATAATGGTGACGAAGCAAATAAATGACTAGAAATCTGTTAGAGCATTACAAATCGTCTTTATTTAAATAATACTGGAGACGGTATACTGTTTTGATCCGTGTTTCAGGATATTAGCTCAGCCCACAATATTCTCCAGTATGATTAATGCTCTAAAAATAGGCCTTACTTTTTTAAAATATTTTTTTCAATTTTTGTAAAACCTGAAGACGTTTGATAAATTAAAATAAATTTTAAAAAATTATATGAATATATATAAAAGGTTTTTTTTAATTCATTATTTGTTTTTTTCAATATTTCCTCTTAAACTCGGGATTAACGTCCAATTTTCAATTAAAACCCTACCTTACCTAGATTTTCGTTCGTATAATATTAAAATTTGTAAAATCCAATATGTATCTTTAAATCAAATATAGTAAAATTGAATCACAGAATTGGAAAACTGGTCTCTCTGAAACCATTTCAGTGTTTGCTTTGTCTTGTACATGTCACCGTATCAATGAAACATAACGAAAATTTGGCCAAACTTAAATACAAACTTTATTTGCATTTTGCTAACATAAAAAAAATGAAAGTACATGTATAAAAAACGAAAAAGAGCTAAATTATTTTGACTTTGGGGTTACTTGAGATTTAATTTTAAAAAAAAATAGCAGTGAAGGTGGGCTTTTTATGGTTATAAGACCAAGTCTAATTTTGAATACTTTATATATATTTTTAAAAATATCAGTGCATAATATAACCATGGAAACCTTTACGCTTAATAATTTCTGAACAAGGATATTTTAATTTTATAGAAAAGCTGTCTGTTTTAGGTGAAAATGCAGAATTTTCGACTTTGTAGCACATACAAAAACAATTCAAATCAAAACGTATATTGTCCACGTTTTGGCCTTGGTCGGATCTTACACGTAACGACATCGACATAACAAAAGAGAGAGCAGAACAAAAACGACTGATAATATTTCTACTTTATAAAGAAATGTCAAAAGTATATTCTGAATATGGCAAGCAAATTGCACAATAAATCGAGAAACCTACATTTACGCCCTAAAACCTGGTTTTGCGGTCGTTAAACTAGGTTATGCGCCGATAAACCTTCTTTTGTGATCTCAAAACTTGCTTTTACGATTTATTGTGCAATTTGCGCCGTAAAACTAGGTTTTACGACCGTAAATGCAGGTTTTCAAGTTGAACTGCATTTGCGTTCGTAAATGTGAATTTACGGTGCAAAACCAGGTTTTACCACAATTATTGTGCACTTTTAGAGAAAATATACATTTACGACCGTTATTAAAATTAACGATCGTAAAACCTGGTTTTTACGAACACCCAATAAGTTAGCCAATGAGATTGCTCGTTACAAATGGCTTCGTGGCGCGCTAATTAATGTGTTGTTCAAAAATTATCAAAAATTGAGTGCATGTGCGTGTGTGTTATGACTTAAAAAACAGAAAGATAAGAAGAATTATTAAGCCATTATTAATACATGTTATAATAACAGTACAATTAAAACATTCATTCAATATTTATTAACAATCAAGAAGCAAAAAAGACTAAATACAATTATAAAGATGCATCGCACTTCTGACACTTCTTATTCATTTCGAAAGCTTTTATTAAAAGTTTATTAACAATGCACAATTCAAAATGTAAAATGTGTGATATACTTAAACTTATGTACGAGTTTGGTTTGTAGGGGGTGGGAACGACGTTTCTTTTTCTGAACGCACAATATGATATGGCGTTTTTAATAATACTTTTTTTACGGATCGTAATAAAAGAAATATTATTATTTAAAAGTTTTTATGTTAATGAATTAGGACAAAATTAAACTATTAGGCTGATTGCAATCTTAATACTTTGTAGTTGTATTTTCAATTTTTAAATAAAATAAATAAATAAATAAATAAATATAAAAATGGGATATAAAATAAAATAAAATAAAATAAAATAAAATAAAATAAAATAAATAAAATAAAATAAAATAAAATAAAATAAAATAAAATAAAATAAAATAAAATAAATAAAATAAAATAAAATAAAATAAAATTTGTATAGCTTTAATTGAACCTAGGATTTTTATATTCCCTAGTAAACACGAATATTCCTTTCCCTTGTAACAACAAACTAGAATGGTTATAAATATTATTATTATTATTATTATTATTATTATTATTATTATTATTATTATTATTATTATTATTATTATTATTATTTGGCTCAATCGGGTAGACTCAATGGGAATTGTAAGAATTTCAGAGATTTCGGCAAATCATTTTAGCACTGAAATTTATTAATCATTTATTTTCATTAACTTTACGATATGCAGTAAAGTAATAGTAGCAGTAAAATAGTTTACTAATGTGCCACATATCATAATTCAATGATATTTAACAGTATTTACAAATAAATACATTAAATAAGTCTGACACCCTGCCTAAAAGACATACGAGGCACAAATTAATAAATAATTACTGACTTAAATACAACGTCGAAAATAGAGAAAATTAATAACTACATATTTCACTACTTTTAAACATAAAAATTAAGAGTTTTGGCTAAAAGAGTTTGTGCAATAGATTAGCTCAGAGGCTTCTACACTGAGTTCTAGATATACATGTTATTAACTTATTAAAAACAGTTATCGTTCTTGATGCATAAAACAGATAATGTGTCGGCATTGCCAAAACTATTGCGAATAAATTCAATTTACACACAAGTTTTTATTTTTTTTTTTACTTGTTAAAATTACTACATTATTTAAAACACGCAGAAAAATTTCTTGTTTTAAATTTTTGCTACAATAAAGAGTAGATATTGCATATTTAAAACGGTTAAGTCAGGAAATAAATAAATATTTACACGTACACTCATATATATTTACTTCCTGACTTTGATTAAAACCTTATCCATCAAGACTTAGCTAACGGGTTAAGTTACCTTGCTTGGTTTGCTTTATCACACAAGCTTAAGAATGTAGCATATTTACAAGTAATTGACAGCTAATGTGTTGATTATTCTGCAGACGGTTTAGATTTATTTCTTTAAAAATTATAAGTTCATATTTTTTTTATGAAAATAAAAAGGAGACTAAATGCCTGTCATATCATGGTAAACGTTTGTTGGTGAGAACAGTCACCAAAAAGATCATCGATTCAAGATAAAAATGCAGATTTTCTACTTTGTAACATTTACAAGCATGTTTTTTTTAGATGTACATTTTCTATTATTTTGGCTTGGTCGAAAAGCAAAACATATTTTTTTAAAAAAGATACCGTGTACCTTCTTGTCTTCTCAAATCAAAGCAAAACATTAATACCATAGGTAATGAATACCTGTGTTTTACTTGACTTAGAGAAGATCAAAGCATATACACTAACAACACAGATCAGTACAATGTGAAGAAAAAATGTAGAGACATTAAAAACAGCTTCAAGGTTTTAAAGATGGAAACGTTCAGACACTTATTTACAAATAAATAAGTTTTCAATAAGAGTTAGTGTTCTTCCTGCATATAACTCAATTTTTTTAAAATTAAGTTCGGGTTAAGGTCGTTGTTTATAATTTCGCACATAGGCTTACTCGGAAAGAGGTGCTTACCCTTCCTGAGCACCCAGCCTCACTCCCCTAGGAAAATTTCACGTGTTGAATTGAATGATCCAGTTTCTAACTTTGCTTTAGGATTGTGATTTGGACAATGAACTGTATGTTTGCGTATGATTTTTAAATGATGGTGGATTGTCAGACGAGGTCTAACAAAAGAGACGAAAATGGGAGTCACTTTCAACTGTACTGGATAGATATCTGAAGTCGACCATTAGAACATTTTTGTGTATCATCAGTACCATTATATACTCCTTATCATGTATTTATGGTGGTTTTTGATAAAGGATTATTAAAATTTATAGTTGTTGCGAATTCATTACTTTACCTACTAAAAAGAGATTTCTGTATTTTAAATCTCACAGCCACTCATGACATCCTTGAAAACCTTTAGTGCCCTTGTATTCAATGGCCAGATTACGATTTACATTGAATTCGTTCTTCATTTGGTTACAATGTCACCTAGCCTTATTCCTTATATTATAAAGTTTATTTGTTAACAAAAGCAGGGTACTAGATACAGTGATGAAACTTGTCATATGGATAATTATAAAGAAAAGTATGAAACTTCAGTTCTGTCTTTATATGAATAAAGCCTTACACAGTCTTGACAGAATAAACCGTTTGGCAGCTCTAGCATATTTAAACATTTTTATAATGAAAGACCTGTGATGGGAAGATAATAACCTTGGTATTCTGTAAGTCATTATGAATCTATGCAGTATATCGATACAAAAAGAAACGTCCAACCTAGTTTTATAATTAATGTAGTGTGATCCCATAAAAAATTGAATATTACAAATGCAAATTGATTTTTTTTTTCCGCTCTATAATTAATAAAGCCTTAGTGCGACCACTTTAACCTATCAGGGTAAGGGATATAAACATACTGACTTTATGTATATGTAGTTGAAAAGGTCAGGTTGTTTTGACAGTACATTTAATCTAAAAATTGATCTAAGTGTCACAGGTGAGCTATTGAATCGAAATGTTGTAAAATAATACGGAAGCTTAGACGTGACAATAAAAACAGTAATTTTTTCTTTAGGATCGGTGTTGTATATACATTGTTGCCAAAACAATGGTACCAGTAAATATTGCTATATCAGTCAGCTTACACAATCTTAACAAATGAAGTCTTAGCGTGTTAACGGTCCCCCAGTGTACGTGCTGATTATTAATAAAGGTTTTGGTAATCTGAATTTTAACAGCAATACTGTATAATAATGCACGAGATAGCTGAAAATTGAGACGTTTATAGAGTTATAAAGAAGTAAATGCCTAGGTTAATCACACAAATTGTGAGTTATATTTAGATAGAATATATATATTTATTATATAATCTACTCAATAATCCATGTAATACGGTCATACAATAAAAATCGTATTGAATGAGTGTGTACGTCATAAAGCGTGTGAATTAGGTTATCATCCTTACGCACTACGCACGGGTATTTACACGGCGGATTCCAAAGCATTTTTGCAGGAACAGTCACAGGATGAAACATTCAAATACATATTTATTAAAACAAATCACCAGTTCCTTAAAAAACGGGCCAGAATAATCATGGATAGTGATTCCGAGTAACACGTGTCTGTAAATCCTTGTTCAGGTTGTTGACATTCCAGAGTGCGCGCGCTATGACGTCACACAATTGACCTAGTTCACAGTGGCACACTGTTTGTTGATTCATAATTAAAGCTGATACTTTTGTAATTTTTTCTAAAAAGGAGATATATTGTATTTAAATTGAAAATGTTTGATACTTTTAATATTTCAGCAGGATTACTTTTGGCGCTTGTACACGGTAACGTAAACTTGTGTTTCGGTCAATTAGTTGTTTTCTTATAATGAGAAAAGTTTTAAATCTGTGAAAAAGCCGCTTTTATGGGATTATATAATAAATAGAATCTTGGATGACTGGATATATAAGTAATGACACAACTACGTCTTCGTACTAAGGAAAATAGCCCTATAAAATTCTAGTTTAAGCACGGATATAACCAAGTTATTACATATTCGTGTTGATGCAGTCCATATACTATAAAGGGTAAGCATAATATAATTGTTCTGGGTAAAAAAAATAAATGAAAGATATACTAGTATATATATATATATATATATATATATATATATATATATATATATATATATATATATATATATATATATAATAATAATAATAATAATAATAATAATAATAATAATTATAATGATGATGATGATGATGATGATGATGATTCTGAGTTTATATTGTCTTAAACATTGACAAGTATCACGGAACACACTGTTTTGGAAATAGCATGTTTTTTAATAACGCTGAATCGCAAACCTTACGAAATGGCACATTTTTAAAACATTTTTAGGTAACCAACTAAAACATATTCGGTTACATTTTTTTCATATTAGCGGTTGTGCATGAGTCTGTTAAAGATGATGATACAATAGTACATCGATGGAAAGCAATATAAAGACGTATGATGATGACGGATTTAAACGGCGATGCTGCATGTATTTGTTTCAAAGACGAAACTGAACGAGAAGTAATCTCTCTCTCTCTCTCTCTCTCTCTCTCTCTCTCTCTCTCTCTCTCTCTCTCTCTCTCTCTCTCTTGTAGCGTAATAGTTTTTTTATCACAATAAGTGTTAATCACTATGCAAACACACAATATGTGTTATTTGAAGTTATTTGATTCATGATTCAAACATTAAGCATGAGTTACAGAAAGTATATGTTATTCACTTTACAACTATAAAACAAGATTATTCCAAAGTAGTGTAATTCACTATACAACATACAACATGTGATATACATGGAAATGTTATCATTACACAAATTAATCAATACATAGTAGTGTTATTAACTTCACAAACATAATTCTTATTTGGTACAGAAAAATGTTATTCATTTAACAAGCATATCATATATGTTATACAAAGTAGTTTAATTCGGCAATTGTTAAATAAAATGGTGTTTTTCACTATACAAACGTAGAAATGTTTCCTTCGTGCAAGTTACTCTTTTTTTCTGTCTTCCTCTATGATACATCCGTATCATCAAATTATGTTTCAAAACATGTAAGCATGCTTTTAAATACGTTGTTATAATTCCTTGACTTAGGAAAAAAACATTATTTTTAATGAAGTGCACAAAACTTTAAAATTTATAACCTCTCTTGTCAGAATATTGTATTGTTAAACCTCCTTCTGACATATGTTAATATCTTGAAAATTGTTGGAGCAAAAAATTGCTTATTTTAAAAAAAATGGCGTTCTCAGTTGTTCTTTTTCTATACATCATTTAATCGTGACAGAAATAAAACAGTATCAAACTACCATTGATAATTTTTTAAACATAATTGAAGTGTTAGCACATTCAAGTATCACCCTGTTGTTATGTAGAATTTCTATCCAATGACGAGTGGTTAGCCAGTAATCTCGACACTAAAGATGTTTAACAAGTGATTATTTTATTTTATTTTTGCCATGCTTTTTATCGTGTCATGTTCTTAGAAACACAAGTTATGGGTTTCTGAGAGTCTCATCATGTTACTAACGGTTATATGGGATTACTATGGGCAAGAATAATTAGCATCGACAGAAATTGTGTCAAATGACTTCACTAAACAATTGATTATATATGACGTAACCGACAAAAATAACCGTTCCCGAGCGTGACATGCGGGAAACTGCATTTATTTCTACATACAAAATCAAAGATTCTTGTTCAGATTTTTAACGAGTGAAAACACCTGGTCCCACAAAACAGAGTAGCCCCAGTTCTTTAAAACAAAAGGCCCTAAAAACAAATTTAACATAATTCATTAACCAACTGGTCCCAAAAAGAAGGATAAACCAAATTTTGTAAAATGACAGGTCCGAAAACAGATTGAACCCAATATTGTAAAATGTCAAATCAAAAAAACAGGATGCAGCAAATTATGTAAAAATACAGACCTTAAAAACAGGATAAGGCTCATTCTGTAAGACAACAGGTCCTCCAAAAACTTTTCATGAATTGCAATACTTATTTTTTCATTTCCTTGGTTATATAGCTTGATTCTATAATTGTTTAATTTTTTAGATACTTTTGGTTAGCAGTAACATAGAAAAGGGTAAATGGATAATCCCCGGGGGAGGTATTCAACCACTTGAGGAACCAAGATGTGCAGCCAAACGGGAGATTTTTGAAGAAGCTGGAGTTGAAGGGGAAATATTTAGGTACCTTGGAACAGTGGAGGTAAAGTTTTCGATACTTAGAAGCAAAATATTTTATTTCAAAAAGTTGAATAAATATATTACTATGGATTTCCAACGAACAAAAATCAATCCGCTGTTTCAGAGTATGTTTAAGGCACTTAAATGTGATAATGCGTGATTGTATCAGGTTGAAACCTGTCAAAATCTTCTGGTGTAAGTATCCCAAACTTGCCGCAAATATTACTGTGAAATCACCCTCCTGTAAAAAACTGGCATGTTAAAGTATTATCAACCTGCTATACACATTGTCATGAAAGCAACAAGCTGCTCAATAATTTTAGGTTTAAGTATAATTGCCATTCCGCAAAAATTGCTCTGAAAGCATCAAGCTACTTAATTAAAATGTTCAGGTTTAAGTTTTGCTAACATGCCACAACCAGTGCTGTAGAAATAATAAGCTAATAAATAACAGGATGGATTCATGATTAATGTACTAGTTTTCAGAGCTTTTTGACTTAACAATACTTTAAGAATTGTCGTAAGGGTTTCACTATTTCATTATTGCAGGATAAGAACAAACACAAAAGAACATTTGTTTATACAATGGTTATGGAACACCAGCTGGATGAATGGAAGGAACATATAACACAAAGTAAAAAATATCTATACATGTAGTTCTACAGCAAGCTAATGATAAAATATTCTTACTAAACTTAATAAAAATTACGACTGTTCATCCCTTAAATACAATCTCTAGCTTTCCTTGCAAATGGCGAAAAATAAACGTCTGATTAGTTGAATGTTGATTTCCGTCACAATAACAATGTTATTTGACATTTGATGATTTTTTGTGAAATAAATGCTTGTGGAACTTTGTCTTTTTTCACAGAAAAACGTATGAACGGTACATAGATTGTGTAATCCATAACTCCTATGAACGTGTGTAATCCATAACTCCTATGAACGGTATCCAAATAAAATAAAATGTCACCCAGTTGTTTTGCAGTGATGTACGCCTATTATTATTGGTGATAATTGATGATTTTTTGTAAAATTATTGCTTTTGGAACTGAGTCATTTTTTACAGAAAAACATATGAGTGGTGTAAAGATTGGTGATATTTGATGATTTTTTGTAAAATTATTGCTTTTGGAACTGAGTCATTTTTTACAGAAAAACATATGAGTGGTGCAAAGATTGTGTAATTCATATCTAATTTATTCAAATATAATAATTAAATAGATTTCTACCATTTGTGTGACATTTGAAGATTTTTTTGGTACAATTATTGCATATGGAACGTTTTTTATTTTACAGAAAAAATATATGAACGATGTAATCCATAAGACACATATGTTCAAATTTGATAATGCATTCAGCTGTATGTGCTTTCATAATACTCACATACCCACATAAGGAATTAATAAGTAGTTAAACTCATTTTGTCAAAATATGGAAGTTAAAATAGTCGTTTTGTAACTGAAAACTATGTACAGTAGAACTTCGATGGCTCGAAGTCCAAGGGACTTTGACTAAATATTCGAGCCATCGGGGGGTTCGAGCGATTGAACATCGAGATATGATTGGAGGTTCACGTTCTCATGTTTACCGACTGTTAAAGAATCTTTAAATTTGTTTTACATGTAAGTAAGCTAAAAGGTCAAATTATGAAAAGTTCGAATTAAAATCCATTATTTGTCACGAAATATTTTTAAAAGATAAATAAATAAAAAGAATAACATGTCCCAATTAAAATACAAAATTCATTTCAAATTACATGTTGACCTGCAATCTGCCGTATGATGTTATATGGCTACGGGGTTAGAACATGGCACTTAATTTTAATTTCAACAGGTGATACATTATAAACTTACTTTATTCTTTGTTGCACATGTAATACTTTAAAGAAAAACAATACAAAACGCAATCATTACCGGTCGTTTTAATCACGGGAAATAACGATAATACACATTACTATACATATTCCAAGGGCATGTAAATTACAGAATCTTGAGGCGCGAGCGACTGAGGTGTTTTAAAAATAGCGATCAAACACTTCCGCGTGTCGTAATCGGATTAAGAGATTAAAGAACTGAGCATATCGACATTCTCTTAGTAGGTTAATTAATAATTAATTGATTAATTTTAGGTAACCGTCTAGATTAATCATTTCGTTCCACTCTATTACTTTTGATGAAATCTGTAAAATGGCTTCATCTTTTGTTTTGTTTACAATGACCAAGACCACATGTTCTTCTGGCAAAAACTGTATTCGAGCGAAAGAAGTTGAATTTTGACTAACTTTATACTTTTGAAAAATATTTATTGTTCGAGCGAGCGGGGGTATTCGAGTTAATGAAGTTCGAGCCATCGAGGTTTATTTACATAGGATATAATAGGAAATTTGTCGGGACCAACAGATGACTTCGAGTTATCTGGGGTATTCGAGGCAACGACGTTCGAGCGATCGAAGTTTTACTGTACTTAGCAACAACACATTTAAAAACGTGATACAATATTTTTGAGGAAAAACAGGCAGTATGTAAAGGATAACGCATATTATTTGAAACAATGATTATAAATGTACTTTGAATTGACAAAGTAATTTCATGTCATTAAATCTTTTAATGTGCCAATTCATTTCATAAATTGAGAAATTGGTCTTAAAAGCTTGATCTTTTAATTCCGGCATTGTATTTTCTTTGTATATTCACATATTGCAATTTGGAAAAAATTAATAACATTAATCACATTTTACATACGAATGTTTCATCAAGGGATACACAAACTACCTTGCCCTTTCAGCTAATTTTACAACAGTTGTAAAACTCATCCAACCCAATAATGGTATTTAGACTGTTTTTAAGCAATGTTCATGTGGCTACTACGCTCTTTCTTATTTCCAATATATTCTCATAACAAAATGGCAAACGCGAATCGCTTGATGCAGGTGTAAATGTTTAGTTTTATGGTTCAAAATTTAATTTCAACACCAAATTGGTAGAATATAATCATTACATGGTGTGTTGGTGACCTAATATGGTTATACATGGTCAGTAAATATCATACCTGCGCTTGGGAGAACATTTTATAAAACAGCAGTATTTGATACATGTGTTTCACAGCTTTTACAAAATCTGTAGTATAAGCATTTCTGACTATTCCTGGTTGAAATAATTGTAGACATATTTCTTGCATCATAAATTTCTAAAATATACTATTTCTTAATATCAGAAATAAGTACCTGTGGTAATAATTACCAAGCGACGCAGGTTTGGATCCCGTATGGGTGTTCTATCTTCATGAAACTGCTTTGTTAATTTTATTTTTACGTGAAACGGCTTTGTCTATTTTTCTCTACATAAAACTGCTTTGTCTATTTTATTTCTATCTGAAACTGCTTCGACTATTTTATTTTTACAATATTGTATTTCTACATGAAACTGCTTTGTCTATGTTTTTTTTACATGAAACTGCTTTGTCTATTTATTTTTACATGAAACTGCTTTGTTTATATATTTTTACCTGAAACTGCTTTGTCTATTTTTTCGACATGAAACTGCTTTGTTAATTTTATTTTTACGTGAAACGGCTTTGTCTATTTTTCTCTACATAAAACTGCTTTGTCTATTTTATTTCTACCTGAAACTGCTTCGACTATTTTATTTTTACAATATTGTATTTCTACATGAAACTGCTTTGTCTATGTTTTTTTACATGAAACTGCTTTGTCTATTTATTTTTACATGAAACTGCTTTGTCTATTTATTTTTACATGAAACTGCTTTGTTTATATATTTTTACCTGAAACTGCTTTGTCTACTTTTTCGACATGAAACTGCTTTATCAATTTTATTTCTACATGAAACTTCCTGGTTTATTAATATTTACATGAAATTACTTTATTTATTTCTACATGAAACACCTTGTTTATTTATTTCTACATGAAACTACTTTGTTTTTTAATTTCTACATGAAACTACATTGTTTATTAAGTTTTCTACACGAAATTGATGGTTTTTTATTTCTTCATGAAACTGCTTTATAAATTCTATTTCTACATGAAAATGCCTTGTTTATTTATTTCTGAATAAATCTGCTTTTTTTGTCTGTTTACCATTGTTGGCTATGGTAACAGTGTTTTTTTTAGCTGCAACTGATAATTAAAATGTACAACCTGTACTTTTATCTTCACAACATGTAAACTTTTCATACCTAACTCGATACACAAGTGAAAAAAGAGATTTTTAAGAAGAAATTTTTAAAAGAATGTGCTAAATAAAGCTGCAAATTGATAAAACCCCAATAATGACTTTTGTCTTATTGAGCACAATAGTTTTAGGACATATTAAAGATTTTGACCTACATACACAATTGCACTTGATCATTCACGAGCTAACTTTATTATGAAGGCTAAGTAACAATACATTGTAATTGCAGACAGGGAAAGAAAATGGTATAGTATTGAAAAAGCTAAAGAAGAACTATCTAGAAAGCAGGACCAGATCCCGTATCTTAATTTGTTGTTAAAATCATGTGGGAAAGGTAGTTAACAGGTTGAAGGAATTACAAATATTTTTTATAAAAATATTTAAAATAACTTAACATACTATCCTCTATGTATTTACATAATTTGGTGAGAAGGAATAAGTGATAAATCTTCTGTAAGTAAGTTTTTAGTAATGAAGCTAACTGGTGGTTCAATTGAAAAATTTCTTTAATCTGTAATATATATATATATATATATATATAGAGAGAGAGAGAGAGAGAGAGAGAGAGAGAGAGAGAGAGAGAGAGAGAGAGAGAGAGGTATGAAGTATTAAAAGAAATGAGATATATTAATACAATGAGGAATGAATTTCCGAAATGTGCACATCTGGCACATCAAAATTTAACTGGTATTTGTGTTATATTTATACAGGTAATATCATTCTAGAATTCTAAATTACTATACCTTATGTTTGGATACTTCGTAACAGCTCCACTGTCCTTTTGACTTTTAATTCTGAATTGTATAAAGAGGAGATTGTTGTGGCGTTCGATAAATTAGTTCAACCATTAACAATATCAAAACATGATTGGCAAAGAATGTCAGTTTTACCGACTTGAATCCAGTTTGAAGTTATATTTTGAAATGGACGTGTGTGTGTGTGTGTGTGTGTGTGTGTGTGTGTGTGTGTGTGTGTGTGATTTGTTTTCTAAAATTTTAAAACTGCCTTGTCAATAATTGTATTAATTGTTATTTTTTGAAACAACGAATTTTGAGTGAAAGAAATATATTTCGTAGATAATCTGCAATTCATTCTGTGCTTTTCTCATCTTAAAATAAGAATGACTTCGATATATTGCAAAAAGGATGCAATTAACAGCTTCATTATCATTGATCCTACATACTATTTATTTTATTATATGTTTTTCTGCCGAATTTTTAATTGTCGCATATGGTTCAGGTTTATAAAACCGGAAATAGTATATTATTAGCTATGATTCAAGTCCATTAAATTGTATTTAGTATGCTAAATATCTTACAGAAGAAAGTTAACTTAATTGTTTATAGTATTAGCTTGGGTACTGATCATGATCTATCAAATGTTTTTAATATAATCTCTACATATTTCTTATTTTAATATCAGTTAATATTCTGAATAACTATTTTGTTAGTTAACAATAATGTTTGTTTGTTTAAATATAATTTATTGTGGAAATAGTACGAAATTTATTATTTCTATTGTTATGTCCATGTATTAAATTGACGAATCGGTGGTGTATCAGCTGTATGAACTTCGATAAAACTGTTCATAATTTGTACCCTATTCCCTCTATATCTTAAATGCAAAAATACTTTTCGAACAAAGGACCTATGATCTTTGTTCAGAAGTATAAATATGAGTGGATTAATGAAACAATTACAATATGTAAATAAAGTCACTGTAAACTCTAGTCTGTAGTTCAGCATCTCCTCTTTGTTAAACAAATGCCAAATATTTGTGATGACGTAAGGAGTCCAACAAAACACGAGTACACCTGGAAATAGAAAAGAAAAATAGTTGAGATGACGAAAAGAACCAATTCGTCTGAAAACAAAAACAAAGCTTTAAAATGTTTGCCAGAATCTGTTATGACGTATGATGCACAGTAAAACAACAAAAGATGTTAGATAAAAAACAAACAAGCAAAAGTTCTAAGTGTCTGAAGTGTACTTGATAAAGTCGTTTACATATATGTTCAATAACCTATTCGGTTCTATATTTTAACTATATTTTTTGCCAAATTATATGACAGATTGAACAACATGTTTAAGACAGATTTTTATATGCCGAAAAAGAAACCTTTTTTCTTGTTAAATAACTTAAATTTGGTAAAAAATAGTGGAATTTTATTTAGATGCGTAACGTATAGTTTTTAGGTTTTACACACTTCTTGTTTGAAAGAAACTATCCACTAAAAGCTTTTTATAACTACTTGTATTCAATGGCAATATATTTTTCTCCTTTTGATATATATGCTGCTAATGATAAAAGTTATCCTAACATTGTGATTTAATGCAATAAAAATATAATTGTCTGATTTTTGCAGAGGACATACAAATAGCATATTGAGATACTGTGGCAATTTTGACATGACTTTTAGTATAAAAGTATGTTAGTATGGGAGACTTTCAACAATGTATGGATATATCCAACTAATTCGATTAGGAATGAATTTCCGGAATGTGCACATCTGGCACATCAAAATTTAACTGGTATTTGTTATATATTTACTACCCCGGAACGGGTACCGCTGCTGGTGGAGTAAAACACCCCGAGGATATCCATAACTCTGTAGGCAGTACTTTGTGCTGTCAGAAAATGTACCGTTTAGCAAAATTTTCAGCCCTCTAAAATTTGAAATTTATTTAAAACTAAGGTTTGTAACCTCATGCAAAGCATTCCTTAGCTGGATTTGGATTTATTTAATTTTGGAACTTTCGATTCATTATTTTCAACTGTTTTGCTTATGTTTTTTATCTATCAAACTTTTCGGTCTTAGTGTCACTTATGAGGAATGAATTTCCGAAATGTGCACATCTGGCACATCAAAATTTAACTGGTATTTGTTATATATATATATATCACTGTTAGAAAGAAAGATCATAGTTATACACTATAGATAATTTTCGCCTTATTTAAAGGAAATATTTTTCTAATTTTACAGTATATACTAAGGTTGTAACTTAAAAAATGTATTAAGCAACAATCAACGTCACAAAAACACAAAACTATTAACCCCCAAAACATGCAAACAAGACGAGGTAAGCACATTATTTGCACAACTAATAGAGGTTGGAAAAAGAACCCCGAAGATATTGTTCTTACTTTTAGGGACTTACCCATCCCGTTTATTGTAATAAACACCCTCTAAATTTTAAAAACAAATCATTTTTGCCAAACAATGAAACAACAACATCAAAATGTATATGTTTAACAACATTTTTAAAAAAAACACAATGCATTATTAATAACATATTTCTTTATTGATAACTTTAAATATATAACAAATACCTGCTAAATTTTGATGTGCTATATGTGCACATTTTGGAAAATCATTCCTCATCAGTGACACTAGGGGACGAAAAGTTTGATAGATAAAAAACATAAGCAAAACAGTTGAAAAATAATTAATCTAAAGTTCCAAAATTAAATGAATCCAAATCCAGCTAAGGAATGCTTTGCATTGAGAGTACAGACCTTAGTTTTAAATAAATTTCAAAAATAAAACGGCTGAAAAATTTTGCTTAAAGGTATATTTCTGACAGCATAAAGTACTGCCTACTGAGTTATAGAGACCCTCGGGGAGTTTTACTCCACCAGCAGCGGTACCCGCTTAGGGGTAGTAAATATATAAAGTAAGGTAATACTATCCTGATGATACAGGTATAAAGATTTTCAACTTATTTTTATTAATAGATTAATTATTTTTATCTATCACTTTTTTCAGTCCCTGGTGTATCTGATAAGGAATGAATTTCCAAAATGTGCACATGTGGTAAATTAAAATTAAACAAGTATTTTTGTGAAATATTTGCATATTTCAATATCATTTTTAACACCTATTTTACTCTTCATAACTTTCGGTCACACCTATAAGTTAGGCCAATGGTTTTTTTCTCATGATTTTGCAAAAAATTTAACATGAGATTTTAAGTCGTTCGTGGTTGTTCACTTTCTTGCATCTTTTGGTGTCTAATCTTCCTGGTCTTCTAAACACATATTGAAAAAAACACTTCGGGTAGGATTGTACAAATGGTATAGTAGTGATTATATTGTTTTTAATTAATCTTCTAGCTTTTTTCTTTTCTTTTTTCTTTCTATCTTTCTTTTTTTCTTTTTTGACAGATAGTTTTATAGCAGGATCTACTTTAGGATGTATTTTTCCCCATTTTTCGTTAATACAAAAGTTGTCCCCATTTTCTAAAGTTAGTAATCTACACTATAAAAACTTCTTTCAAAAAGTAAAAAAATTCTAGCACACTTTTATAATAAAAAATTACGAGAGAATAAGAACGACAACCAGGTGTCCTACGATTTGCGGTTGTGTTGAAAATGTGCATGTAATTGGTCTATATGCTTTTAAAAGCAGTATCATCAAAAAAGCTTTGTTGAGATTTGTTTAATGTTATATATACATGTATTTTGTAAAATTATCATTATTATACTATTGAATTTTATTTTCTATTTAATGAAATGATCAATTCTTCTTCCAATTAAATATTGACTAGCAGTTCTATTTCAGGAAAATTGTCACTAGAGAACGATTTGTATTTCAATATTTATTTCATACAAGCTATATGCATTTATTTTAATAACTTTCGGTATTTTCCAAGTACTGATCAAACAGAATTTGCTGATATTTTTATGTTTGCAGTTATAAAAGAACACCTAAAAGTAAACAAAACTGGGCATATTGGATTTTTTTCAGTGCTATAAAATATTAAGAATCAAATATTTGAATCCACCCGTTACGCAGATTGAAGCTGTATTGTGTCGCATTAACGCTGACCTATTTATCGATTTTTTTAAATTTTAGTTACCTGTATCAGAAAACATTTGTTTCTTGCACCACTCGAGAGTTAAATGTTATACGGTAATTCTAATCAATGATATTTCTTTCTTATAACTAACATGTTATGGCATCATTACAGTGTGATAATTTTAGGAGTTTTCTAAATACCGCTTTACATGAAATTTAAAATTATGAAAATTGATAAAAATTGTGATGCAATGTTGATTTATTATATTGAATTATTATTTTAAATGTTTTGATAGCATGTTCGTTTGACATAAAATGATTTTACAAATACTGCTTGTTTATCGTACTTAGAAAAAGCAAAAATGCAAACATTTTACATGTATGCACTGTTATTGGTCACTGTTACTGATTTGTTTACTTTAATGGATCAATTCGTTTCAAAATCTAAAAAAATTAGGTGGTTGTATATAATTATTAAACGTTTGACATGTTTAATTTTGGTGCTTAAAAACACCATTCAAAGTTGTCAAAAGTTTTAGCGTAGTTCTGACGGAAATGTTTACGGTTAAGACTGTGTTTGTTTTCATATTACCTGGGATGGTCTTAATAAAATGAAAAAAACATTAAGCATGAAAGTCTTTCAAAATTGTTAATATTGAAGTAAATGGCATAAAATAATGCTACTTTACACAAACTTTGACCTACCCATTTCTTGAACCTTTTAAATATTCACACCTTTAAATAGTTATCATTAAGTCACAAAAAAGTACTGCCACTGTCTAAATATCTACTGAAAATATGTTTCACGAGATACAAAACATGGTCGTGATTCTTAGTAACGACTCGTCTTATTTAAGTTAGTGAATCAGTATATTGCTATTTCCACTTTTATTCTCATTTTTGGATGTTCTCTTAGCTACCATAAAATAGAAGTAAATGACGACAGACCTTTTTCAAAATTCAAAAATACTTAAGTATCTACTTATCGCTAGAGGGAGAAGTGATTGTTCCTAAGAATTTTTTAATATAATTTTACTTCGAAAAACAGTAAAAATTCCTATTAGAACAAGCCATGCTTTTGTCTGCGTCATTTAAAATTTAGTTGGAAATCTACTAAACGACATATAACTGATGACAATAAATTCTAACAACATTTAAAGTATGTCAAATCAAACCAAATGGATTACTTATTGCTAAAAATATTTTTGTAATATTTTCAATTAATGAATTTTGGGTTCTCATGACAAAATATTTTTTGCTTCAAGTTCTGATATTAATTATTTATTAGGATAACCAATAAAATTATCAAATATCAGTCTAACCCATGGCGACTATAGCTTTTAATCAAACACAAACATACCGTTCCATTTACAATCAATAATTCCAAAAGCAAAGTAAAAACTGGCAAATTAAGTGAAACACGTAAACATTTTCCTAGGATATAAGATTTGATTGGATGTTTGTAATATTGTTTGACGACGCTTTAGCAATTTTTCAGCGATTTCTGATTAGAGTAAGGTTATTAATATCAATGGTATAATCTAAGAACAGAAGAGTGTGTTTTATTGTTTACACTCTACTAGAGCACTCTCAAGACGCCCTTTGAGAAAGATGCTAACCGACCAAGTCAGTATGCCGCAGACAAGCATACGACTTACTCGGTTTATTATCCTGGCACCGGGTCAACCAGTCGATGCTTTGTCCTCTCTATAAAGGGCGCCGGGCGAGAAAGCAATGTCTCAAATTTAACAATGTTTATGAGTGACCCGGTCGAGGTTTAAAAAACAACTTTTTTCTTTCGAGGCGGACTCTCTACAACTCTGCCACAAAGGCGGTTACAATGAAAGTAAGACCAAGTGCTTAAGAAGGCTAAAAACCTCCTTCTAGAAAGCTGAACCCGTCACCTGTGAAATCAAAAAAGGGGAATGAAGGAACACAGAACTTTTGGACGTCAAATATATAAAGGATATTTTGGATACAGAAACATCATCCTTATCAACAAAATTGTGACAATAGTAAATAAAATTGAGGGTCTTGATAACACTAGGATTTTTGAAACCCTAAGTAGCATTTTATACATTAGCACTTTGCTACGTTGTATGGAGTTTACGTAGTGGGAACAAAAACATACCACAAGCAGGAAGTTTTACTGCAGCAATGTTGTTGGGATGACTCTAAAATGTCATTTGAAATTTACATTTAGAAATGATAACAATGTTATTTCTATATTATTCAGAAACATTGAGTGGCTTTAAAATTAAAAAAAAATTATAATGAAAGTAACACATCTTTCTGCTTAACCCCTTATTAATCCTGCAAAGATATTTTGTTTTCTTACCTACGCTTATTAAAACAATTTTCAACAATTTAAGGCCTTTAGTAACATTATTCTTTGTTTGAGGTCTAACGGGACTGGTGGATCTGTTTACAATAATTTCTGTATTTTCGTCGCTGATGGTTGTTATCCGTGTAACAGAGTTAAAGAAATTGTGTACATTACATCGCATAAGTTTTCTTGCAATTAACGATATCCGCATGTAGGAATAAAAGATTGTTGACAACGGAAAAATAAATCCAATAAAACAAATAAATATAGAGTAAGATACATCATCTTTCCACGAAGAGCCACATAGCGGCATTGTTCTTGGTTTAAAACAGTATTTACCCCATCCAAAAAATGGTGGTAATGAAGCCAATGCTGGCACTAGCCATAGCAACGCAACACATATAAATACTCTAGTATTAGTCACTTCGACTGGATAACGTAATGGGTATAGAACTGTCAAACATCGATCAATGGCTATCACTGTAAGGGACCACTGTGCCACAGTCAACGTGACCATTACAATAAATGGATGGAAAAAACACAAATACTTTGGAAAGATGAGCTTTGAGTAAAACACTGACATAATCCATACTGGAACGGCATACACACTGAAAACTATATATGTTACACCTAAATTAATCGTAAGTATTTTTACGCTTTCGCCGGATGATTTCGATAAAACTGTTGCCGCAATTAAAACTCCGTTTATAACTAAAGAAATTATGCATAAACATGATAATAACACTGCTTGTAATTGGGGAAACTGGTCATCAATACATGCATACGAATTTTGAAAACAATATGCATCAACAGTCTCATTGAAGTAACACTGATTAACTTCGCCCATTTTTTCTATCTGTGTAAGTGCTGGTTAAGCCCTAAATAGCAATTGTCATTGTGTAAGAATTCAAATAATTTAGATAATCTTTATTTGTCAAAAACAAGTGAATAGTTTATAAGACAGAACATCGAATCTTTTTCATTTGAAAAACCATCTGTACATCAAATGTAAAAGTTATTTTCACTTTTTAAATAAATCCTCTTATATCTGGAAAAACCAATCAAATACTTGGATATATCCCAGTTTCTAGCGATCTTCGAAGTTAACCAAAATTCCAGTAAGAAGTTATACACATTCAAATTGCAACACTTCTAACTTATTTAGTTGTAGTTCCTTTGTATTTTACAGTATTTTGAATTCGGTCCTTTTTTGTTAAAATCAAAATTGAATTTATCATGAAATAGTCAAAATTTTTCTTCAGTTTATAACGAATAGAATGCTTCAATTATGCTACGGTATTTATATATATCTTAATTTTTTCCTTTGTTGTTACGTTTCGGTTTTCATTGTAAGTAACAAGTCATAATCAGCATTATTCTTTCATAATCTTTTCCACTTATTTCTTTTTTCATGGATTTAAATTTGAAATATTTAACATAGCTTATTTAATCCAAGCTTTCATTGTCTAAGTAGGATAATCTCTGATCGATGAAGCATTTATAAAATCAATAAATTTACATTATATATCATTAAACCATAAAAGTTTTATTACATTTGCGCCCTCATTAAAATTGCTTTTAACCATCCTATTTGTCTCCTCTAATGTCGATTCAAAACAACGCATTTATATTGACATAAATATCAAAATGTTCAAACGAACTTATATCAGATTGAGTAAATCTGTAAACTCCATATCTAATGGATATGATCGTTTATATCGGAAATATTAAAGGTGACGTGCGTTATGATTGTCAGCTTCTATTAAGAAAATATGAAAATTAATTCTAAAAAATTCCAAAAAGTTATGTTTCATGTGGTTATTGATAGCGTTAAAATCTGTATTCAACACAGCTGAAAATCGATTTAACTGTGTCTCCATTCAAGCTTTTCCTTTTTATATGATTATACTTTATAATCACGACTGTGATTCTATAAAGTTTTCTTTTTGATGGCTTGATAATTACCTCTTAAAGTCTTATAAACAATATTTGTTAATAGTGGTCTGGATAAATTATCGCGATTCATTTTTATGTTAATACTTCCTTTGATTTTATTATTGTCATAATTTCATTTTAGTAGAAATAATAATCTTTCTTTTGTGTCGTGTTTTTATCATTTGTTTTAGTTTGTGAATATATAATATTACTTGCTAAATTTTGATGTACCATATGTGCACATTTCGGAAAATCATTCTTCATCAGTGACACTAGGGACCGAAAAGTTTGATAGATAAAACTATAAGCCAAAAAGTTAAAATACTGTACTAGCTCAAGTAGGTACGCGAATTTCCACCCACCGCGATGGATGTCAGGCTACCTGGTTACGACTGTAGACATGATTTGAAGACGAACATGTGAAAACCTCTCAAAGTGTGATGATAAGCATATTGCAAGTGATTCAGAATATGCATCCTACTAATTAGCGTTTCCGTTTCCATTCTCACCACTGTTAATTAGTTAATTAGTTTGTCGGTAACATTTGATCGTAATAACTGTTTCTTCATACTGAGTTATAGATACCCTCGAGGAGTTTTACTCCACCAGCAGCGGTACCAAGTCAGGGGTGTAAATATATAACAAATACCTGCTAAATTTTGATGTGCCATACGTGCACATTTCAGAAAGTCATTCCTCATCAGTGACACAAGGGGCCGACAAGTTTGATAGATAAAAACATATGCCAAACAGTTGAAAAATAATGAATCTAATGTTCCAAAATTATATGAATCAAAATCAAGCTACGGAATGCTTTGCGTGAGGGAACAGACCTTAGTTTTAAATAAATTTCAAAATAATGTTTCAAAACTGCTTGATTTACACCAATGGGGCCAATGGGTACCATTTTGTTTTCATATCCTATACAGTTTTAGTAATAACTTGTATTTTTTCATTTGCCGTGTAAAATTCCCAAGCTTAAGAGCTTTTGCAGTTATATAGTCCATAAAACACAATAACCACATGACTCTGTGTATACATACATATAAAAAGCGAAACACAATCCAAAACTACAATATCATATGTAAACTGACAAATATGCCTGCCACGTTACAATTGTTTGTATTCGAGAGAAGGCTAAACAGCGCATTAACGAGATCTTTCAAGAACGGTTCAATTGTTATAAATGCACAAATTAATCAAATGAAGTTTTGACGAGTTTTAAAAAAATTAAAGAAATAAATTGATAAATTACATTGGTTTTTCATACGAGTGTACCGGTTAGAAGATTTACACACTTTATTTTTTACTTTATTTTGGTGTGGAGTAACCATAGTAAGGTTTTGGTTTGAACACTAATATTGTTTTTAGATATATTGATAATTTTTTTTTTTTGCTTCAATTTTCATAAACATCAAATTATTTATAAGAATATTAGATATTAAATGTTATTTTTAATAATAATCATTTGAATATCAACTAAATAAATGTGTTGTTATTTGTGGACTATATTTTGGCCGAAAATCACGTTTATGGTCTAAAATGAACGTCCTTCGTGGCTGAACTCCTCCTAATGTACATGTGTTATAGTAGGAAATTTTTCTTGAAATCAATGAGTTATTTTTAATATTTAACGACAATTTAACATTAACCTGTTTTAACGCAGCTAACGTGCGTTTTTAATTTGTTTGCAGAGTTTTTGTATTCATATTGACAATGTACATCATTTTAATACAATTCAATTGTTAAATCTAAGCCTGCCATTTATTTATGATGCTAAGCATTTTCCATAAGAGTTAAAGGGAGGAAAAATCCTAACAAATATTAACAGTTATAAACTGGTTATTTGTTAATGTTCCTTTAGAATCGTACTTATACCAGAACTTATTTTACAAAAGATAAAGTTCTTACCAATCATAGTTGAGTTCTTGAGACTTTCGGTATCAATTTCAAACAGGAAGAACTAAACCTTCCTTACTTGTATTGGATTCTAAAACCTCAGTAAAAATCCATGCAAGTAAAGATATATAGCAGGTTCCTTTAAATGTACTTCTAAATGAGTAATTCTAACCCAAATTAAAACCGCCGTCAAAGATAGCCTTTAGACTTGTTCAGAAAAAGGCCATTATATATCCAGCATCAAAATGTGGATTCTTAAAAAGTCTAAAGAGCTACTTGATCATCTTGTTTTCTAATACTTTATCCTCGATGAAAAGTATATAAAAACTTTTGATTTTCTACACTTTACATCTCTCTCTCCTTCTCTCTCTCTCTCTCTCTCTCTCTCTCTCTCTCTCTCTCTCTCTCTCTCTCTCTCTCTCTCTCTCTCTCTCTCTCTCTCTCAATTGAAAAAAGTCTAAAACAAATCATTCACTGCTCATCCTTTTACAAAACGGTAAACTACGTTATAAATATCTAGAGTTCAACAGGAATTCTGGTTATTTTGTAAAACACTATACAGATTTTAAAAAATAATAATAAACTAAAGATACCATCAACAAATTGTAAGAGTTGAGTTGTGTAACAGTGTTTAACGTCCCAGTTAAGAATATTTCACTTATATCTAGACGTCGCCAGCTGTAGACTAAAGTGCAGAAAGTGGAGAGGGAACTTTTACTAAATTACTCAACATATAGATATATAGATGGTGTTCTGTCTCTAAATATTCCCAAATGTGGATAATATCTGAATACTATCTATCCAAGTAGCTTGAAATAGAAGATACGACTGATGCTTCATGTTCTGCTTCATATTTGGACTTTTACTTCAATTATGACTTTCATTAAAGGTAAAATCTGAGGCTATACGACAAATGCGATCACTTCAATTTTCCTATTTTCAACATTCTAGTTCCTTGCTCTCCTGTGTAATTTGTGTATGTTTCCTAGTTCATATGGTATGGTTGAGCTTGTTCCCACTACAGGGATTTTCTACAAAGAAGCGAGTTGCTTACGATTAAATTGTTGAGTCACGGATATTGCAAGCCTGGGCTAATCAAGGCCCATCAAATACTGTATGACCGTTAAGTGTTGATAAGTATGAGTCACTGTATCTAAACTGATACTTATGTAAAGATATTTGACTAACATTAATTTCATTTTCCCTAGGGTATCCATAACTCAGTAGGCAGTACTTTGTGCTGTCAGAAAATGTACCATTTAACAAAATTTTCAGTCGTTTAAAATTTGAAATTTATTTAAAACTAAGGTTTGTAATCCTCATGCAAAGCATTCCTTAGCTGGATTTGGATTTATATAATTTTGGAACTTTTTATTCATTATTTTCAACTGTTTGGCTTATATTTTTTATGTATCAAACTTTTCGGTCTTAGTGTCACTGATGAGGAATGAATTTCCGAAATTTGCACATCTGGCACATCAAAATTTAACTGGTATTTGTATTATATATTTCCTTCTCAAAACTGACGTTTCAAGTGACAGGTGTAGTCTAGCTAGACAGTTATGGCTTATCTTTCTGGAGCACCCGGTCTCACTATCTTGATGGAAGTTTACGTGTATAAATAAATTGGACAGTTTTTGAAAGTTTTTCACTTTGAAAATTAACTAGCAGTGGTCCCAATATGTGTTTCTTATTCATTATCTTGCCTTGTTTGTTTATATCATTGACTTGTTTCCATGCAAAGAAAATGTTTTCTTTTATATATATAGCAAAAAATATATTTAGGAATTAGTTTTTAATATAAGAGATCCAACAGTTACTGGATCGCTCAAATGACTTTAAATTTATATTTTTATGAAACCAAACACAAATAGTACCGTCCAACTTTAAAACGACAAACCTTAAAGCACAGTAAAAAGTATAAAAACTGACAAATAAAGTTAAGTGCTTTAACTTCACCAAAAAAGATAACGTGTGTGTGTGTGTGTGTGTTTGTTTGTGTGTTACATTCTACACGTGTGGCTACTTAAAAATACCACTTTATTATAATTTAATCAAGATTGTTTACATAAGCTTAATGTGTTTTCTTATTTTAAAAAACTTGTTGTTGAGATAGAATATGGTGAAATTGTGGTCACACTTTTCTGCATGGTTCGAATAGGTTATTTAAATTTGCAGGTTTTTGGTTGTATGCAAGTCTAAAAAATTGTTTCATCCTTTCTTACAGTGGCTGGATATAAATACATTTGACTTTAGAAATAAAATATATAATATGCCTTAGAACTACTTTGTTAACTCTGTTAACGCATGTAAAATCACCACGGACAAAACTTTTTTTGTAAAATCTAAGAAGATTCCATTGAAAAAAAAAACTTGTTTTTTTTAAAACTGTTTCGTTTTTCTGTTTACAGAAGGTACATAATGGACTTATTCTTACACTTACTTTACACAAAAAAATAATTTGTTCCAATAATGTTATTATCTAACAATATGCCATATATTAACAATTTATTTTGAAACCACTACGTTTTTTCTATATATTCGTTTCTTATCTTTAGCTTGTTCCTGTAGATTGTTGCTTATTGAATATATTTTCTTAAAAAATTAGTCTAAAAAGCAATCTCCTATTTTAACTTGGGTTTTATGGGTTAAAGATCTCATCGTATTGCAAATTGAAATAATAGCAAAGATATTTTCTATACATTTAATTTATGTACATCGAGAAGTTTTTCATGATCAACAATCACAAATAAAATCCCTTTTTTGTACTTCTTTCCAAATCGTATCAATATATCGCCCGTTTTTATTGTACCGTTGTTCCATAAGAAAGATTCTGAGAATTTGCTTAAAGTTTATTAAATATTTATTTATTTTTATTGTTTAATTGTAATTTTTACATGGACTGGTATGTTTGTGATTTCTTGATTAGATAATTAACCTTTACACACTGAAAGTATCTATGTATCACAATGTATAAATTATCTTTAGTCTAAGAGCATTTTAATGTACGATTCTTTATTTATAAATAAAACAAACATACCAGTCCGTGTCAACATCACAATCCCCAAAAAAGTAAAAACTTTGCAAACTGGCAAAATATGTTATACACGTGAACTTCGATCAAGGAAGTGAGGCCGGGTGCTCCGGAAGGGTAAGCACCTCCTGTCTAGCTAGCTACACCTGTCATGTGCAAGTTGTTTTGAGTGTAGAAATACACGATTTTAAATTAAACATTTTCAACCCTTGCTCATATTTTATATTAAATCACCTCGTTTTACCCTTTTTTCCACTATTCCAAATAAGTACATGGTTGTATAGGTCATTTTTAAATTTTTCGTGAGGATTTGATTACGGAATAACAAATACGTGTAATATTTTAAATGTGATACTCGTAATGTTTCTCTAATTTTTAATATCTCCTTATAAATCAACATCAAAAACATTTCCAGGTAATGAAAACAAGTATAAGTTAAATTCTTCTTTACATAGTCTAGATGTGTTTATGTACTTTTCATTTTTCTATGAAATCTATTTTAAATTTTATCAAAATTTTATTTTTAGACCTGAAAAAACTACAAACAAATCAGTTCTCTTATAGTTTGCCTAAGTGACTGTTCTGAACCATCAAGTATCAGTCATCTACGATTTTTTACAGTTCTTTATCATTAAACTGAAATTTTATTCAGTATGTTTGTTATCTCTACAATAACATTCTCACAATCTTTCCAACCCTAGAAATAATTTTATGCATATTATTTTTGGACTCTACGTTCCAAAGAAAATGTAGTTTTTTTTCACTCATCGTTATTAATTTATTTAACTGTTGAACTCACCTACGGAGTTTTTTCTACTTGGAGTGATGAAATTTTTATTAATATTATCCAGGTTGTAAGAACTGTTTAAGTTTTTAATTATTCGCTTAAGATAAAGAAGTCTAGTCTGGCTTGTTTCAAAAGTTTTTTTCTTTCCCCACATGTATAGTTTGTATTTATTTCTCATTAAGCTTATACACAACTGTTATCCCAGTTAAAATCTAACAAAAGTTTTCTTTCTTTCGTAAATGCTGTTTACACGAGTATACTACTAATATATATAATTTAAACCATTGTTTAAATAAAGATTAAAATCACCACAATTAACATAATTAGTTTAAAAAAGCAATCTAATGTTAAAAATCGTCGCTTAAAAAGTAAGAAATCTTTATTAGATCCATAGAGATAATCAAATATTACATTTCTTTGATCATAAATCCTTTTTATGCAAATAAGTTGTCATTCTAACAATTTATCGTATCTACCTTGCAATATATTTGGAATAAAACTCTGGCTTATACCCCAACATCTAATTTATTGACAAATGCACGTATATTCCCTGTCTTTTCTTTTACGAATATACCCTAATCCCCAATAAACTATTAAGAGTCATAATTAGATTTTCAACTTACAAACATACATTTTAAATGTATCAATGGTTAAAATACAGAAAGAAAAAAGTTTTTAAAAAATATAAAGTTAAGTACATAACGGACAATATGTATAACTTTGAATGGCAACCTATGCCAGTTTCTTGGTCGTAAATATAAAACACAAATACCAGTTAAATTTTGATGTGCCAGATGTGTACATTTCGGAAAATCATTCCTTATCAGTGGACACTAAGACCGAAATGTTTGATAGATAAAAAACATAAGCCAAACAGTTGAAAATAATGAATCAAAAGTTCCAAAATTATATAAATCCAAATCCAGCTAAAGAATACTTTGCGGGAGGGAACAAACCTTAGTTTTAAATATATTTCAAATTTTAGACGGCTGAAAATTTTGCTAAATGATACATTTTCTGACAGCACAAAGTACTGCCTACTGAGTTATGGATACCCTCTCGGAGTTTAACAATTACAATTAGACGTTATTCAGTTAAATATTAATGGTATGAAATTAGTTTTATGAATATTTTACTCTACAATATTTAATTGCTTGAACGAAATAAAATGGCAGCAAATCCCTGTCATATCAAATTTGGACAGACATACATTTGACGGCAAATCAACAATTAAAACTAAATAATATTTACCAAGAAAAAGATTATAAACAGGTATGAACTTTTTTATGTAATCAAAAACAAACATACTAGTTCATGTCCAAATCAGAATCCTAAAAGCACAGGAGTGCTACTAAAAATTCGCTAATGTAGGATCAGAATAAATATACAAGGAGTTAATGTACGTAATACCGTTTACCCAAACCAGGGTACGATATAACTTCATCAACATGGTATTTTGCAAACAAAACCGTTTACCTGAATATGCTGGTATAATATTAAAAACGATAACACCGTTTAAATATAAATACTGAAAAAAGTTTGCTTGACAATTTATTACAAGAACATAAGTTATTAAAACTCTGTAAAATGAAAATAGATTTACAGTCACGATATACAATATAATGTAAATATATAGGTAAATACCAAAGTAAAAAGTATCAGTAAATATATAACACAAATACCAGTTAAATTTTGATGTACCAGATGTACACATTTCGGAAAGTCATTCCTCATCAGTGACACTAAGACCGAAAAGTTTGATAGATAAATAACATAAGCCAAACAGTTGAAACTTAATGAATAAAAAGTTCCAAAACTTTGTACATCCAAAACCAGCTAAGGAATGCTTTGCATGAGGGAACAAACTTTAGTTTAAATAAATTATAAAATTTAAGAAACAATATTTACAAACTATTATCTTATAAAAACCACTGTGAAATGAAAACAGAATTACAGTCAAATACAGTGCATTGTAAATATGGATAGACAACTATGACAATTTTTCCCAAATTTCCGAAATCAATAAACTGTCAATGACTAAAACTGTGCTAAATAAAAACATTTACGGCAGGTAGATATAGTTTAATTTATAGGGAAATACCACGGTAAAATATTGTCTTATAGACAAACATCTACTAACTATCATTTACTTGAGGTGTAATGAAAACAGATTTTTAGCCACGTAATTATATTATTTTACCGAAAAAAAATATTAACCGTAAGTATAATGTATCGTAAATGTTGGAAAACATTAAAGAATATCATCGTTTCGATTGACCAATATTCGTAAACAATCGTTTATTAAAAACGGCGTACAATGAATACAGATTTACGTTATAAACGGTAATGAATAAAAAGTATAGTATAAATATTGGTAAATACCACAGTAAAAATACTGTCCGATTGTTCCACATCTACGAATAAATTTTTACTGAACTCGTTGTGCTGTGAAAATAGATGTAAATATGGTAGATGGTTAAAAAAAACAGCTATCCGTCAAACTTTTCGATCTTAGTGTCACTGATGAGGAATGAATTTCCGAAATGTGCACATCTTGCACATCAAAATTTAACTGGTATTTGCGTTATATATCTACATACCTCTATGAATATTAGTAAACGAGTTAAATATCTATATATACTATAACTTTACAAGCGTGGATATAATACACACACACACACACACACACACACACACACACACACACACACACATATATATATATATATATATATATATATATATATATATATATATATATATATATATATATATTAAGAGAGATCATCTTTGAATACAGAAAATATAATTAAAATATCAGTTTGTATAAAGAATTGAAAACTGTTAAGTTAGGAATGAATTATATTGAATTTACTAGCGCTTCCATGCATTACATTTAGCAATCTTCAGGTGAATAATGTTACCTTAGTAACACTGTTATGACGTCACTGTTAAACACGGGAGATAATTGTAAAGGGGGTATTTTCATCGTCTGTTCAGATTTAGCTTGAAATAATTTATAAAATGTTCTTCCTTCGATGATCTAACGTAAGCATTTAAAAAACGATTTCCGTTATAAACCTCATTGTTATATATTAACGCATATATATACGATAGACGTACAGGCACGCGTCATGTACAGGTACCCGTTGAGTACGCGTAGATATAGACTAACGCAATAAAAAATGTTTGAAACGCTATTGCACGCTAAACAATACTTAAATAACCCTGGTTCCCCACTAAATGAAAAAAACAATTAACGAAGTCGTCTACTTCCCATCCTTTTTCTAGAACCCTTTGTTTTTAATTAATTCTCAGACACTGAAAGTACATTAAGATCATTAAGAAAACAGTAATCGCAGGTTATCCATATAAACAGAGATTTCAGATTTCGCATGAATTGGATAAAACGAATTTAAATACCATCAGCCTAGGGCCATTTATACCAACTTGGGTTTAATAGGGCATGTTTGAAGATTATTTTCAATGATTTTGATTAAAATAGAACCTTATTCGCATAATCTTTCCACAACATAAATTGTAGAAAAAGTGTGGCATGTTTAAAATCTTTTAAGTCCAGTTATCTATGTTATCTACATAAAATATGGCTCCAAAAAGCTAAAATCTTTTAGAAAATTAGATTGTAAAATATTTGGCTAAATATTACACATTAATTACATATTCTATTAAAAAGTGTAAATCAATCCATTTTCCAAAAATACTGCAAGATATTTTTTATATTCACATTCGAGAAAGAAAGCTATTAGATTTATAGTACGAGCTATGTTCTACATGTAGTACGTCAATCATTTTTTTAAAAATATTCTTAATACTTATTTATTTTACTATTTGTATTTTGTTCTCATGGGTATTACAAAAAACTTTAATTAGCTTGTGTTTCATAAACCCTTCTTATAAAATTAACATCATAAAGTATATTTCTTGAAATATAAAGTAATAGCCAAAATTGTAATATGCGTATCATTTAAATAAATGAATTTGTCCGTGGTTAAACCTATTGAATTGGTGGCGCATCAGCTATATGCATCTCGTTGAAATTGTTTATAATATTTACTCTGTTCCCTCTATATCTTAAATGCAAAAATACTTTTCGAACAAAGGACCTATAATCTTTGTTAAGAAGTATAAATATTAGTGGATTAATGAAACAGTTACAGTATGTAAATAAAGTCACTGTAAACTCCAGGCTATAGTTCAGCATCTCCTCTTTGTTAAACAAATGCCAGATATTTGTGATGGTGTAAGGAGTCAAGCAAAACATAAATGCACCTGGAAATAGAAAAAAAACAAAGGTGTCTGAGATGACGTAAAGAAGCAATTCGAAATAGAAAAATAAGTTTTAACCTAGCAATAAAGTTATAGTTTTTAAGGGTATATAATTAAATAAAACAAATACCAGTTAAATTTTGATGTGCTAGATGTGCACACTTCAAAAATTCAATCCTCATCAGTGACACTAAGACCGAAAAGTTTGATAGTATAAACAGAAGCCAAACAGTTGAAAATTAAAAATCTAAAGTTTCAAAATTATATAAATCCAAATCCAGCTAAGGAATGCTTTGCTTGATGGAACAACCCTTAGTTTTAAATAAATTTATGACGCTGACAATTTTGCTAAATGGTACATTTTCTGACAGCACAAAGTACTGCCTACTGAGTTATGTTCACTCGGGAAGTTTTACTCCACCAGCAGTGGTACCCGCTCAGAGGTAGTAATAAATAACACAAATACCAGTTAAAGTTTGATTTGCAAGATGTGCACATTTCGGAAAATCATTCCTCATCAGTGACACTAAGACCGAACAGTTTGATAGATAAAAAACAAAGGCCAAACAGCATTAAATTATTGAATCTAAAGTTTCTAAATTATATAAATCCAAATCCAGCTAAAGAATGCTTTGTACGAGGGAACAAACCTAAGTTTTCAATAAATTTCAAAATTTAAGACGTAATTAAAAACACGATACAATAAGACATGCGTAAGATAGGAAATAAAAAATAAAATTATAACTTAAGTTAGGCATTGGAAAAAAACAACAAAAATGTCAAGAAGTTGCGTTCTTTAAGGTCGGTGCTTGTTTTTAAACGTCTTTTCTGAATTTTCATTTACGTTTTACAACTCAAAATAACAGTAAACCATTTTTAGAACGATGATCTTTGGACGCCAATTTTTTGGAGAGAAAAGAGTGTGCTATTGATTAAAATGGTTGGTCTTTTAATAAGTAACTTAAACTATGGAATTTGAATTTTAAACGCTAAACATGTTCACAAAACCTGCCCATGCTAAAATATAATTATAACTGCTTGTTTTAAAAAGGATCATTTCATCAACCATAATAAGTTTACTTATTCTATTTCTATTCCAAGTGTGAAGTCATCTTTTTGGTATATATGGTATTTATTGAAAAATAACAGCCTTACTGTTACAGAAAACACTTACAAGTTATCATGTTGGATAATGTTGCAGGTATTTATAATGTGAAATGGTATGTCAGTCAGGAAATCAAATCAACAGTAAATGGTTATCTTAAACTAACTGAAATTTATTGTTGCAAAGGCGGGAAATAATAGTAAACAACAATGAATTATAATGAATTTAATGAAGAAAAAAATTGCTGTTTTTTTAATACGGAAACACGTTAATCATTAACAACTCATGTTTACTATGGCCAACACAACCAGGATAACAACAGTGTAACAAATACCGACAAAAAGACTTAACAATGACATAAAGGCAAAACACAAACATATAATGGGACAGCAGATTATAGAGTTTTCGATCTTGAACGGTCGTTAGCATTAACGTCTAATGGTAAAGTTATAGTACTAGTAAGAATCCCTTATTATCTGACTTATTGTAGGACAAATGGTTGACAAATATGCTGACAGGCAAACAGCGAAAATAAAAGGCTTTCATCGATATAACTATCACTATATTGTTGATTGATTTTCAAAAAAATGGGCATATTTACAAGCTTTTCTATCTTGTTTGTTTTGTCCTAAAACGTTATCCTAACTGTTGTTTTTATACTAGATTAAGAAACTCTACATCGAAATATTTCACTTATTTGCACTGTTGATGATTATGTATGGTTGACTAATTTTAAAGAAACAAACTTATAAAAATAAAAAACTCTTGAAAATGACAAAAATGAAATAACTGACAAAAACGCTCTAAATCATATCGGCCTTAAAAACTACTGGTCCATTGTGCCCTTAAAAGAAAATTCCCTGTAAATCTTTATTGTTACAGATAAAATAAAAGATATTGCAATTTTGTTAAATAATTAACCATAGTAAATATGTAACACAAATACCTGTTAAATTTTGACGTGTCATATATGATCATTTCGGAAAATTATTCATCATCAGTGACACTATGAGCTGGAAAGTTTGATAGATAAAAACATAAGCCAAACAGTTGAAAATAATAACTCTAAAGTTCCAAAATTATATAAAACGAAATCCATCTAAGGAATGCTTTGCATGAGGAAACAAACCTTAGTTTTTAAATAAATTTCAAAAATTGAGAACATTTATCAAAATATATCACTAAAGTGCATTATAGGTGATACAAAACATTTACGTAATTTAAAGTAACACCTGGTCTAATGAAAGTAAATAAAACAGGTTTTGCTTTTTTTCCTTTTAAAGTCCGATAAAAAAAATCATTTATGAGTTGTCTAAAATATCCAAAACAAAACTTAAATTTTCAAAAAATAAAAAAAATTCAAATAAAAAATAACATAATTAAGTATCTTCTTGTCACTAGAAGGAGAAGTGATTGTCACTCGAGAATTCTTTTATTTAATTTATTTTGAAAAACAAATATGCATGGAGAAATAGTAAGAGTAAGAATTTCTTTGTAAACAAATCATGTCCCAAACAAAACCAATTTGTTTTTGTCATTTAGAAGTTGATGACCAATCTACAGAAAGACATATAACAATTTTATAACATAAAACATTTTTTCAAATATAGTTCAATATTGTTACTCTACAGAAACACTGTTTTGCAGGGAATAACTTAAAAGGGAAATTATTATTCATAATTTTCAAGATATTATCATTAAACTGTCTCTTTCTTTTCTTACCTACACTTAAAACAACAATTTTTAACAATTTCAGGCCTTTAGTAACATTATTTATTGTTTGTGGTATAATTGAACTGGTAGATCTGTTTACAATATTTTCTGTCCTTTCTTCGTCGTTGATGGTTCTTATCCGTGTACGAGAATTACAGTGATTGTGTGGATTACATTGTGAAAGTTTTCTTGCAATTAACGATATCCGCATATAGGAATAGAAAATTGTAGACAACGGAAGAATAAACCCAATAAGAGAAATTAGCAAAGTGTAAGATACGTAACCTCTCCATGAAATGCTACACAGTGGCATTGTTCTTGGTTTAAAACAGTACTTACCCCACCCAAAAAATGGTGGTAAAAAGGTCAGTATTGACACTATCCATAACACCGCGACACCTATAAATACTCTAGAATTAGTCATTTCAACTGGATAACGTAACGGGTATAGAAACTGTCAAACATCGATCAATTGCCATCACTGTTAGAGACCATTGTGCCACAGTCAACGTGACCAATACAATAAATGGATGAAAAAAGCACAAATATTTGGGAAAGATGAGCTTTGAATAGAAGACCGATATTATCCACATTGGAACGGCATACACGATGAAAACGATATTTGTAACACCTAAATTTACTGTGAGTATCTTGACGCTTTCGCTGGATGATTTCGTCGAAATTGTTGCCCCAATCAAAAGTCCGTTCCCAACCAAGCAAGCTATGCATAAGCATGAAAGTAACACCGCTTGTAATTGGGGAAACTTATTATCAATACATATAAAAGAATCTTTAAAGCAATACACATCAACAGTCTCATTGACGTAACATTGATTCATTTCTTCCATTTTTAAATTCTGGTAATCGTCGACTCTATTTGTTGCCTGGTAAGCGCCAATAAACAATTAACATTGGAGAAGAGAAATTTATTTTTCCCAGTGTTTTCAATATATTTAAAGGTTATTTTCTGTGTAACACTACAGCAGCATTATTAAGACAGAATGTATGAAATCTTTTCCATTTTAAAATAATATCTAACACTGATTCACACAATTAATACTAGTTAAACGAATCTTTTTATATTTTTACATATGTCGTTTAGATGCCTGGTTATATCTCTGTCTGGTGATCGTTATTGTACACCAATTGGATGGGGAGCACTTCTTATTTGCAAAGTTCTATCTTGCCTAGGTACAATATTTCTGTTTTTGTAATATTTTGAATTCTGTTCCTAGCATTAAAATTAGAATTTCATCGAATAATTCAGGAAACCTTCTGTATTTATATGGAGGAGGAGTTGTTCGCTTATAAAGATCTTAATTCCCTTGTCGTTAGGTATCGGTTCTCAAATGAAAGTAAGTAACATTTCTTAATGAAAAATATTCTTTTATCATCCTTGTTTTTGCTGTTTTCTTTCTTTATGGGATTAAAATTTAAATCAATAGCGAACTTATTTAATGTTGATGCCAATTTTCTTTTCTAAGCAGTAAAATCTCTGGTTGATAAGCATTAATTATATAAAAAGATGTACATTACATGTTATAAAACCATAAAACTATAAAGTTTCCAATACATTTGCGTTACATTAAAAATTTCTTTTAACCATGTCATTTGTTTTCGTTGATGTTGACTCAACACAATACATTTCTATAAAATAACACTTTGAGTGAATCCTTAAACCCTATGTCTAATGGACATAATCTTTATACATTTATCAGAAGTAATTATGGTGTCGTACAGTTAATTTGTCAGAAACTATTAGGAATGTATATTAAAATTAATCCTAAAAGAATGTAAAATAGTCATGTTTCATATTGTTATAGATACGGTCATAACTTGTATTTAATACAGCTGAAAATCTATTTAATGGTGTTTCTTTATTGTAAGCTTACCCTTTTAATAACATCATATGAAGTCTTCTTCTTGATGGCTTTTGTAATTGCCTTTTAAAGGCTTAAAATCATATATGTCATTAGTGGTGTTAATGATTCAGTGTAATTGTTTGATGATGAGATTTCATGATATTTATTACGTCTTACTAAGGGTCTTGTTTACAGACCACTGTTTATCATTTGTAAATGGTTAGGACAGAACATTTCTTAAATGTTTGATTCACATTAATTGGTACCATTTGGTGCTATACCCTTGATAGACCATCTTTACGACGAGACAATGCCAAATAAGAAGGTTGTTAAAACAAATAAATTTTTTTTAATTTAATGTACCTTGTAACACGCTGCCAATGGAATGGGGTAATGGTGTTTTACGCTCCAGTCAAGATTCCTTCACTTTTTTCGAGGCGGTCAATTCTAGAATGGTGGAGAAAACAACCGACCTTCGGCAAGCGAACTGACAAACTTTCTTGCACTAGGGTCTGTTTCGAGTGGGATTCGAACCCAGGCGTTGAGAAGCGCTGTGATCCGTAAGCGCAGTACTGACAACTGATTGGTTTAGTTTAGATCCACCAAAACAAACACACACCATGTAATCAATAAGACTGTATAAGTTTATACCCGTCAAAAGCCGGGTGCTGTTTTTATTAGTTGTTTCGATATGTAATATGTGTTTATCTTGGTTTTTGGCAATTTTGTTATCTTTTTCAGTGTGTGATGCATATCAACAGATGCTAGACTCAAAATATCTATTCTTTTTAAACCTAATGCAAACTGTTTGTATCTCTCTCCATTCAAAACTAATATAAAAAAATTAAGTGTCAAATCAGAAAAATATCAACTCAACATCTTTATTTGTTATTTTCTCAATAATTTTTTTAAAAAAATTTTTTAGGTATTTGTGACATTTTTCAAAGTAGCTATTCACCATTTTTGGCCCTATTATCTTTCTGCTTTTAAAAGTATGTTAGCATCATTTACTTATACTGCTTTATCACGTTTCTAAATAAAATTGTCTGATATCTGCTAATGTAAACACCGTTTGATCTTCCTGTTTTTCAAAGTATCTAAACAACATGTAATATTTAGCTTTTTTAAATGTCCAACTTTCATTTAATCTATTTTGCTTTTGGAAGTAACTAAACACAATATAAATCTCTTTCATCAGCCCTCTGGCTGACTCAGGTTAACTATTGCAATTATTTCACCTATCAGGCACGTGATCCTGTGTATTCAAGCAAAAAATGTATTCCAAAATATGAATACGGGCACTCTTGAGTCACGCCCACAAGGCTATAAGAATGTTCGACCCGGTGTCGTGCACGCTTTTTATTTCACAGGCACGTGAGAGTAAACCCGTAGACGAGGTAAGGTTTATATTTTTGTTAATTATGGTGCGTTCTAAACCACCAGTTAAAAAAGTTAAAAACGAAATGAGCAAAAAAGCTGCCAAAGAAACACGTGGTGTTTCTGAATGTAGGCCTACCATGCCTTGTCCTGGACAGGACCCGAGAGGTCTTAATTTTGTTTCCTTAGATAGTTACCTCGATGAGGATAATTTGTCTATACATCCATCGGATATTGAATTACAAAATTGTGATTTTGTTGATGATTCAAATGATTTATTTGGTGATAAGGATAGTGGCAGTTCCGGTGACGATGTCCCGGAAGAAACTCAAAATGCAAGTGAAACAGCGCCCCCTGTGGAAAATCCCACTAGAAAACGAGGGCGGAGAACTGTTACCTTAGACCATGAAAACGTTGTTTCTTTTGCTCCAAGAACGAAGAAACAGAAGACAAATTTTGAGAAACGAATGGGTAATATTGAGAATTGTTTAGAAAACGTTACTAACACTTTAGAATCTTTTATTAATATGCCAGAGACTGTAAGTCATAGTAATAATTATTTTCCGACGTTGTCGGTATCAAACACTGATGGTATTGACAATTTTAATTTAGATCTCTTAAATACAGATGTGGAAAATGAGGGTTTTCATCCTGATGATTTGTATTCAGATATTTTCCCCACAGTGGGTAATAATACCACATTTGTTGACGATAACAATAACAACACGCTGGTAGATAATATGAATGATGTAAGTAACTCTGACTTTTTTGCTGTGCCAGATATTTTTGAGGACGAAAAATTCGGCCCTGAGATTTCTACAAATCTGGCCACATATTTGAATAAAGCATGTAACAAACCTTCAGATGTGTCAAAAATATCTGAAAAATATCTTATTCCGTCTAATTGTAGAGAGATGGTAACCCCAAGGTGTAATCGTGAAATTTGGTCCAAGTTACCTAGACAATCTCAGACTAGAGATACACAGTTACAAGAGATTCAAAAATCTTTGGCACTAGGCTTAACTGCTTTTGCATCTCTCGCTGAGAAAATATGCACTCTGGACAATTTTAAGTCAGAATTAAGACCATTATGTTGTGACTCTATGAGTCTCATTGGTAATGCCTTTCAACAGGTATCTACTAAACGTAGATTCTTTATGAGACCAAACTTGCCTAAGAATTACACCTCTTTATGTTATAAAGAAACTCCAATCACTTCGAAACTTTTTGGAGATGATTTGTCAAAACGAGTTAAGGACATATCAGAGGCTAACAAAGTATTCAATGCCAGTAGTTCTAGTTTCAAGGGTAGATATAACCAAAAAGGGTATCAACAGAGACGTTTTTTAGGACGTCGAACTTATCCTCAATATCAACCACCACGACAGTACCAGAGGGGTCGTGGCCGGGGTCGAGGAAATCCCAAGTCATATGTGAAAAATCGTCCAAAAGTAGATTAAGTGGGGTAAGTATTTCTGATATGCCCTCTGGAAATACAAAAAATTGTATAGAATTCTGGAAATCTTTAACCAAGGACTTTTGGGTAATTGAATCTATACAGGGTTTGAAAATAGATTTTTTTGAAAATCCCTATCGGAGCTGTTTACCTGGTTCAATTCCTTTCGAAGGTGATGAAGTTAAGATCGTTGATCAAGAGGTGACTGATTTATTAAATAAGGGTGCCATAGAACCATTTGTTCATGAAGCTAATGAATTTATTTCCAATTTATTTTTGGTAGAGAAAAAGAATGGTAAATTTCGACCAGTCATCAATTTAAAAAAATTGAACGAACATGTGACATACCATCACTTTAAACAAGAAACTTTAGATACTATTTTGAATAACATAAATAGAGGTGATTTCTTTACTTCAATTGACTTAAAGGATGCATATTTTAGCATTCCAATTTATGAAAATGATAGGAAATATTTAAAATTTATTTGGAATGGACAGTTGTATAGGTTTACTTCTTTACCATTTGGAATAGCTTCAGCTCCTCATGATTTCACTAAAATTTTGAAGCCTATTTTTGCTAAAGTTCGGAGTCTAGGTGTTATGGCCTTTTATTATATAGATGATTCTCTCATCATAGCTTCATCACCTGTTTTATGTTCAGATCATTGCTCTTTATTGAAGGATACGTTTGAAAGAGCTGGTTTTCAAATAAATAAGGAAAAATCTTGCTTCATTCCTTCCACAGTTGTAATTCATTTAGGTTACATATTAGATTCCGTGTCGTTCACAGTATCTTTGACAGAAGAAAAAATACAAAAGGTTATAAATTTGTGTACTGAAATTTTGAGACTTACTTCAGTAAAAGTCCGATTGGTTTCTAAACTTCTAGGTCAGATAATATCCTCACTCAAAGCTGTAAGATTTGGATCTTTACATTATAGAATTACAGAAAAAGAAAAGTCAACTTTTCTACTTGCTGGAAATGATTATGATGATTTCATGATTTTGTCACCAGCCTCTTTTTCAGAAATTGAATGGTGGTTAAAAAATGTTAGAATTATGAATGGAAAGCCAATTAAACCACAGATGGTTGATTTAAGATTAGAAACAGACTCCTCTTTTATAGGATGGGGGGCAAAATGTAAAGAAAATACAACCTAAGGATTTTGGACAAATTCTGAAGTGTCTAATTTTCATATAAATTACCTAGAATTGAAAGCTAAACAATTTGGGCTCAATAGTCTCTGTTCTGATTTGAGAAACAAACATATCCGTGTGTTGTCTGACAATATGACAGCTGTCATATATATTAATAAACAAGAAGGAACTAGCTCTCATTTAAATGAACTAACAAAAACAATCTGGTTATGGTGTATTGATAGGAATATACATTTATCTGCAGCTCATGTTGCTGGAAAATCAAATGTTGCTGCAGACACACTGTCTAAGATCTTTTAAAACATCTGGTGAATGGTCTTTAGATTAAATAATTTTCAAACGTATTTGTAAACATTTTTCAATCCAGATATTGATTTATTTGCAAGTAGGATAAACAATAAAGTAAGCAAATATGTTTCTTGGCTTCCAGATCCTTTAGCTTTTGCAAATAATGCATTTGAGCTGAACTGGCAATCTTATTTACCATATGTTTTTCCACCTTTCAGTTTGATTCCCAGAGTTTTGTCAAAGATTCAAGAGGACAAGGTAGTAAATGCTCTATTAATCATTCCTTTATGGAGAAACCAGTTCTGGTTTCCAGTTCTGTTAAATATGTTAATAGAAACCCCAGCTCGTCTACCAACTTGGAAAAATATTGTTTCTGTCGATGCATTAAAATGCAGTGAATATCAGAACAAACAGCTAAGGTCATGTTATCTTCCTGGAGGCAATCAACTTGCAAACAATATGACCTTGCTTGGAAAAAATGGGTTTATTGGTGTAATAAATTCAAGGTTAATCCCCTTAAACCTTCTGAGGCGCAAGTATTAAATTATCTCACAAATTTGATAGAAAACAAAAAATCTTACAGTGTTATTAACACTCATAGAAGTATGCTTACACTAACCTTAGCTGCAACTGGCAACAGTATATTGTTAAACAGTTCCTTATTAAAAAGGTTTATGAAAGGTGCTTTCATACTTAATCTTCCCAAACCAAGATATTCTGCTACTTGGGATGTATCTTTGTTGTTGAAACATCTTGAAAAGATGTATCCTTTAAAACTTTTGAGTTTATGTGATTTGTCAAAGAAATCAGTCAGCCTTTTGGCCTTAACAACTGCCCAGAGAGTGCAGTCTATTGCAGGATTGAATTTGAGTTATATGCAAAATTTTGGTGATAGTGTCATTTTCACTATTCCCGTTCTGATGAAAACATCAAGACCTGCTTGTCCTTTTTATAAAGTTAGGTTATATAAGTACAAGTCAATAAAGCTATGTGTTATACGAACCCTGCGTCACTATTTAACAAGGGCTTCCAAGCTAAGGAAATGTAATAACCTGATCATATCTTATAAAACAGGTAATTCTGTTGCACCCTCTACAATATCTAGATGGATCAAAGATAAAATGAAAGATGTTGGAATAAATGTTGGTGAATTTAGACCACATTCTATCCGTGGTGCTTCATCATCAACAGCCATGAAGGCTGGTGTAACTCTAAAAGATATCATGTCAACTGCCAATTGGGCATCAGCAAAAACATTTTTTACATTTTATCAAAGAGATAACATTGATTCAGAATCGAACTTTGCAAACAAAGTATTAGATAGCGGACCTTAGATATATTTTATATAGTTTCAGGTATCAGTTGATTTTTTCCAGACAGTTTTTTGGTGTTCTGAATGAAGATTTTTGTTCCTGAAAGTGTTTGATATTTTGTGTGATGGATTGTAATATTGATATACATATTTTCTCAATACTTTTCGAGTTTTTTTTGTGTATTTCTCGCGTTACAAGTTACACTTTTTGACACATTATGGATCAACTTTAAGTATTTGAAGTTATTTGTAATACTTATGACTAAGATTATATGTTGATAAAACTTTTTAGGAGTTTTTGTGTTTTATTTTCTGCAACAATACATTTTTTATTTGTTGACAACACTTTAAAATGTTTGCAATAGTTAATCTGAGTAAGCCAGAGGACTGATGAAAGAGAATCCCCCCTCTCAACCAAACATCTCTGATGTGATGGATGAGAGGGATTCTCTGAAAGAAGCCCGAAGGCTGAAGAAGGTTAACTACCCTCCCTTTATGTTTGTTGAGAAGATTTTATGGGTAATTTTCCTACATCCTATTAATGTATTTTATGTTGTCAACAATCTTGAATAAAAAGCGTGCACGACACCGGGTCGAACATTCTTATAGCCTTGTGGGCGTGGCTCAAGGGTACCCGTATTCATATTTTGGAATACATTTTTTGCTTGAATACACAGGATCACGTGCCTGATAGGTGAAATAATTGCAATAGTTAACCTTCTTCAGCCTTCGGGCTTCTTTCAGAGAATCCCTCTCATCCATCACATCAGAGATGTTTGGTTGAGAGGGGGGATTTTCCTGCTTTTCAAACTACACGTATGTAAAAACCATTTAATCTTTCTGCTCTTCAAAACATATAGACACATTTAATCCCTACTTTTAAAAAGATTAAAACCAAACTTATCTTCAACCTTTTCAAAGTAGTAGTACCTCATTTAAACTGTCTGCTTCTTAAATATGTATACACGATTGAATCTTTCTGCTTTTGAAGTATCTAACAACAATATAATCTTCATGCTTTTCAAAGTATCTAAAAGGAAATAATATACCTCTTTTATTTCAAATATCTTAACATTATTTAATCTGTTTGCTTTTCCAAATATCTACACACAGTAAAATCCAGTTTTAAAATGTCTAAACACAATAAAATTTTCTGTTTTTCAAATTATTTAAAGTTGCATTAAGTTTTTCAATTTTCTGAATTTTTGGGGGTTTTCTAAATATATATTTTTTAAAAAATAGATATCTTTTAATCACGATCCGCGAGATTTATTGTCTAAAATTTCATTCCTTTTAGCTGTAAAATCGATGATTAAGTTATGAGCCGGGAGCATGGACGCACACGGATGTACGGAAACCCCAATAAGTCGAAAGTGAAACGTGACAAATTGTATAAATTGTCCGTCATTTATACCCAGATGTATTTGCAATGGTGTTATGTATCCCTTACTATGGCACAAATGACAAATTCAATGAAGTTCTATATTAATTTATCGTATTTCACCGTTTTGTAAGTTGTGTTTAAATGACCCGGTTTTTATGACGTAAGCATGTTCTAATATTAGATCCCGCACGCTACATCTCGCAGGAAAATTATTGCTGTTTCTGTATTTATTCGAGCTTTTATCGTTGAACCAAATGCAACATTGTTCATTCGGAACATCACTTATTAGATCTGCACCGTTTAAATTTTTTCCTTGGAAAACTTAATGCAGCTTTAAACACCATGTAATCCTTCCTTTTTGGAGATATATAAACAACCTTTGATTTTCCTTATTTTTAAAAAATTGAAAATATTTCTCCTGTTGTTTTTAAATTTGTTTTTTTTTTTTCATAGTTTCTAAACATCGTTTAATATTCCTTCTTTTTGGGTAGCTTAGCCATAAATTTTAAAATAAACTTTACTAAAATGGATTACTTAGAATGGAAAATGACAATTAGCAATTGTCCATCGCAAAAAATTACTATGCACATTTCACATGGTTCAAATACAGACACTAATTACAAAAAATTGTTTAAAAAAGTTTAAGAATAGATGATTATTAGTAACATAAAACGTGTTCTTGGCAACAGCCAACGCAACCAAAACACAACCATATTTATGATAACACTCCCGACAATACAACTCAAAGACATGACAACACATCTTGTGTTCAATGATTATTACTTTATAGGATTTAGGATTTTTGACGGTCTCTTGGGTCAATATCCAGTGGTGTTGCTATAGCAATGTTACTTGGCCATCGGTCATACTACTTATTGAAAAGCCATCGATGTGTGTGATATAGATTTATTTTATTTTAGAAAAAGTTTAAAAAAAAACCTGATTCTTAACAGAAAAAGAATAATTATTTTCAGTCGGATAATTCAGTGTTAAATCAGTGTGTGTTAGGCATGAGGTTACTAATATTGAAGGTTATATAAGATCTTTCAAAAGCTAGTAGGTTTTTATCATATTTCTTATATGAACAATTTTTGGAATTGTTTCTGCTTAAACAATTAAAAATGTCAATATTGATAATTAGAGGAGTTTGAAAATAATATCACCATAAACATAATGTGTGGGGTATCCTGTTCGAAATACTGACCACAGAAAAAAAACAACAGAATTTTAACATTGATTCTTTATATGATTTGAAAAAATTACTTTAATCATTTTCTTTTATTTGATAACAAAAACGTTCGATTACAATTTAGAAGTAAAGTAGATTTCTTTTGTAAAAAACTATTATATTAGAACCAGCACAAACAAAAAGAAGGATAACAACAGCTCATCTGAGCTTTCAGCTCGGGTGATCTAAAAATTGTAAAAAAAAAAAAACTTTCAAGCTAGTATTCGAGTCTCTATCAAGGCTGTTCACAATTTCCAGAACTACCACCAAAAGAAAGATGCAATAGAGGCGTTCACAATAATTGATATTGAAGAAGAAATTGATAACTTAAATACTTGTTTTAAAAGTGAAATGATGATAAGTGATGGAAAGAGTCAAACCAATGATTATCAATTACATATACTTATAACAAAAATTTATTTTCGGTTATGTAGATCAAGTCGACTACTGAGAAATCTCTATATAGATATATAAGTCATTTTGTATACAAAAACGTCAATGGGCAAACTTTTAACCGAGAAAGTAAAAATAATTATACACGTCTTCTTGAATCTTTTCAGAATACCTTAGTATAAAAAACGGCAAGGCAGCTGCAAAAGAAAAATCATGACATTGAATTTGTATTTATCACTCGAGGTGTCATAATAACGATACAGGATCATAATTTTATATGTAAGTACATTTGGTTTTGGCTATTTTGAATTATTTACTTAACGTCATAGTTGCTTTTATGATTACCATTGAAAATCAATACACGTGTTTATAGCAAATTTTCAATTTCACAGGAAAAAGATAAAGAACAAAGTGCAAAAACAGGTAAAAATTGTTCATGATTTGTTAACAATAAACATTACAATCAGATAATGAACGATCTACACATTTCAATAAGTTGTGTAAACTTTCATTAAGTGATAACGTATGCCAGACAAATAAAATCTGATGTAAAATTTATTATTACGCTAAATGGCGATTTATATTACTATTATACTGCACGATAAATGTGTTTATGCTAGCTCAAATGACTTTAACAAACAACTCATTGGTATCGACCTCATATCTACCATCGATAAAGCCATTAAGATTTCGTGTTTTGTCACCGTTCAGTGCGTAAAATTCTGAATTTTGTAATTCATTTTACAGATATTCTATCACACTATATGGTAAGGTTTGGTAGGATTGGTTGATTTGAAATGCAGAAATTTGGTTCTAGAACGGTATTTGTTAATAGCAATTACAGCCAAAAAAGCATGTATTTAGAAAAGGCATATTTTTTTATAAGGAGCATTTCAGACAAGCCCCAAATACAGTAGAAACATGTTATCTCGAAATCGGATAACTCGAAACTTCAGTTATCTTGAAGATTTTCATTTAGTCCGAAATCAATTACGATATACATGTACTTCACTAATCTGATCAATCGATATATCAGATGTCTGAGTAAATAATGGTATTGTTATGCACATGTATTTCGTTTTTTCAATCTGTAAATTATACCTGTGTTTTGCGTATTCATTGTTACCTTGCTGTTAAATGCTTTTAAACTTTGTGTTAATAGTTTTGTCCTATTTGACAAAAGCTGGTCATGATGTATACATAATTTTTTTTCTTCTTCCACTTGAAGTAAGTGCTCAACTTGTTTGAATGCCAATATGGCATTGAGTTGCTTAATGTAAAATGTTTTTTATACGCATTGAAAATTCATGGGTCGAGTCGAATTGGTCTAGTTGACTAGTGGTATAGAAAACGCGTTTCGAATCAGTGCCTCTGATTCAACTCGGGCAAATCACAGTGTGAGAGTTTGTCTCTTTGCTTGTCGAAGATATGTGGTTTTCTCCGGACACTCAGGTTCTCTCAATCATCCCAGTGCCTATAAAAATTAAAGAGTCTTGACTAGTTTGTAGAGCATAACCAATTAAAATCCGAAGGTTGAACTTTTTGTTTATTGTTAACTGGGATTGTACGGTGGCACAAAAGTGAGATGAAAAATAATTTTTATATTGTGTGCTTACACGAACGTTATCGCGTACTCACTCAAAAGTTATTGCGTGCGCATGCGAAAACTTATCACGTGCTAATTATCATGATTTATCTTTTGGGTGAGCACGCGAATGCTTTTGCGTGTGCACTCGATAAAAAAATTCGTGTCGCTTTTGTGCCACCTTAGTGATTGTGATTTATTAAACACTGTTTTTAAAATCCATTTACGTAAATATTTAGATGAGCGAAATATCACTTAGAGTATAAATGTGACAGTACTATTCCCTACTGTCTACATGAAAGTTTGATGCCATAACAATTCATAATGCCTGTATTTACACTATATACGTGTATGTGTTTACAGAGTTGAATACCGTCTAAAAAGTTTTAAATGATTTGTAAGAAGCGTAATGTTGCAATAAAAATAGTCAGTTGCATCAGCTACATTAATAGAGGTGACTTTGAAGTTGTTATTTTAAAAGTGTTTACTCTTGATCAAAACCGATATGGTAAGATTTTTATTCACTAATTTGTTCACCTAAATTTTTTCAAACAAAACAGAAATTATTGAAGTTAAATATAGATTTCTAACAAAAAACGGCTTCTGTAATTTACTGTATTTGAATGTAACTTTTATTTTAAAAGTGTTTCAGCACATAATCTGGTACCTATTCAATACCTCGCACAAGCTGAAGGTAAAATACATGTATACGAGATATTGTGAATGGTTGTCACAAAGCAGGAATAACTACAGTTATGAGGACACAATTACCACATCTCTACAGTTAAGTGTTTCAGTAAAAGGTTTTGCGGCGAATTGCATGTACATCGATCAGGAAAATTGTCACTACCGATCAGATATGTCAATATTGATTAATATGATTATCACAATCGATTAGTATGATTGTCACTATTGATCAGTATGATTGTCACTACAGATCAGTATGATCGTCGCTATTGATTAGTAAGATTGTCACTATCGATCAGTATGACTGTCACTATCGATTAGTATGATTGTCACTACCGATCAGTATGATTGTCACTATCGATCAGTAAGATTGTCACTACCAATCAGTAAGTTTATCACTATCGATTAATATGATTCTCACTATCGATTAGTATGATTGACATTATCAGTCATTATCAATGGCACTTCCGTTTAATGACAAACGGTAAAAAAAGTAAGCTTTTCATTGACCAGCTGTCATTACAGGAAACTAAACGGTTAATGATTAAGCTCATAGCCAAGTCTAAAGCACTAATTTGAAACTGCTTTAAAGAAATCTGAAAACAATTTAAAGAAATATACTAAAAATTATAAAGCACTTCAGTAGAGACTAGAAGACTCTAGAAAGTATGAGGAAGGATAAAATTAATGTTAACGGATAATAGCAATAACAGTTGGTATCATTTATAACCTATGTAATAGAGCTTTACATTCATGAAAGATGCTCTCTTTGCCTAATATATAAGTATGGCGTCACCAATTTCAATACTGAAGATCTGCTAAAATTATGGGGATCAGGGTTAAACATTTCAATAAGTCATTTGAAAGGTCTTTTATTGTCTTAATCTATAAACATGAATTAAATGAATCCCAAGGCAGTACAATCTGAAAACAAGAGGCTTAGGGGCCTTTACGCTCATCTGCGGATATGCCCAAAATCGTTTGCAAAGAAATAACTTAATTAAAAAACTTTCCAAGTTTACTCGAGTTTGGAACTGCCACGATACTTTAATCAAAAAATATTTGGTCACAATTCATTTACAGATAGCTAATATGCATGTAGTAACTGTCGTTCAATAAATAATTTCCAAATCATTATAAATTTAAGTATACTTATGCAGCTATGTCCTTGACCTTTAAACCTATGACTTTGAATCATATATCAAAATAGTTGTTATATCAATACCTACAATATTCTAATATACCTGCTTTTACAAAAAGTTAATAGTTTTCAAGATAATTAACAATTTAAGTCTTCTTATGCAGTTTTGACCATGGCCGTTGAACCAATGACTTTGAACAATATATCAACATGATTGTTATATCAATACCTACAATATTCCAATATACATGCCTATTCAAAAAAGGTAATAGTTTTCAAGATAATGCACAATTTTAGTATTTATAAGCAAAAATAACATTTCAGGGGCAATAACTCCTACATGGATTACCATATAGTTACAAAACTTGGTACATTGTTAAATTTGTCATGCTTGTCATGCTGGAACAAATATATTTATGAACTGCCAGGGACTCGTGTATTTGTTCGATGAACTGAAACAATGGTTTTTTCACAGAGATATACAACACATTTTAGCTGGGGAGTAAAAAAAAGCATTCTTAACATTTCCACATAAAACAAAACAATAAAATCCATATCTGAATCAAGACATTTAATAGACATTAGCTTTACAAATAAATCAGCAAAACAAAACAAAGTTGTACATAAAAATTGATTTAAATTTACAACATAAGTATATAACTTAAAATGTCTCTATATATATGTAATAATATATTCCACAGAATATAGATCTTAGCTGACTCACAATGCATATATGAAATTGTCTGACATAAATAATAACAAACAGAGAAGGTTAGACTTGAATCTGGACAACTATTACATTCTTAGAAGGTTAGACTTGAATCTGGACAACTATTACATTCTTAAAATCTTAATACTGTCTATCAGTGAAACCACAGATCGACTGTTTTGTTAAAAAATAAATTCCTGTTTAAACACCAGTGATTGCATTTCATTAATTATATAGATCAATTATTTTAAGTTGTGTATTATTTCACGTATTAAATAATTTCAATTAAGTTGTAAAATGTTTGAATTAAAATGACAAAAATGTTTGAAAAGTCTTTACATTTTTGTGAAATGAACTGGATCAAGACTTAAAAGAGTTCAACCTCAAACTAAGCTGATGTGATATTATTTTGATTCAGAGATTTTTAACCAAAAATGTCGCTGTCTCTAATTTAGAACGGTTCCTTTTTAGTATAAGTTAGGTTTTTAATTTCAATACTGAGAGCTTGATAAATGATGGGGACTCTTTCAGTAACAGTACACATGTAAAGCTGTAACCTATAATCACATGTTATTTAACAAGATAATAGTACAGACAACACTATATACATGAACTAACATTCATACATTCAAGATAATGTCCTATTGATTCAAAATGTAAAATTGTAACAATTTAAACCTGAAATATTGTCTATTAAATGTAGCACTTTTTATTCCCTTCTCTCTATCTTTGGTAATAACAACCACATTATACAAATTAACAGCAGACCCTACATACTGATGAGGTCAGTACTGCCTTAACGGAAAAAAAATCAATGTGAAAATCCATGTAGGAAAAAAAAAAAAGAAAATGTACATAACTGTTTAACTTACATGTACATCAAGAAACCATATATGTTTATGAAACACATGTGTATATCCTACCATATTATGATTAATGTTTTCAACGTGCATGTTTCAATATTTTCCCAAATGGTAAAAATTTTACAAAATTTGAAATTCAATGTTGGTAAAAATTTTACAAAATTTGAAATTCAATGTTGGAACAATAAGACACTTTTCAAAGATCCTTCATAAGTAAATACAGCTTCTTTAAATGCTGTTTCTTTAAATCTTAATTTATTTAACAACATTTTCTGTTGTTTAAATCTAAATCTTAAAAGAACATAAACTTCTTCAAACAATTCTAACCATACACTGTAGATCTAGTTTTGTTTACCAAAACAAAATTTCCCAGTAATAAGTCGTTTGGTCTAGATAATTGAAATTTCAAAAAAAAAAAAAAAAAAAAAAAAACAAAATCTGCTTAAAAAGAAATAATCACCTATATTCTATGTAAATTTTAAGTTTATGCAAGCCAAACTTCCTTGACAAGTGTTTGGGAAAAATAATGTTCCAAATAAATTACCCAATCTTCAGTATAAGAAATAATATTTTGTATCTTCTTAGAATTTAAATATATAATGTGCCATCTCCTCTTTTTAAAAAACTATGTGAAAATCTGGTTTGTTCTTTCCTGCTTTATACATTCACTACTAGTGTATTTTCCTGGAATAACTTACAGTAAATCTTGGTCTACTGTGTTCTTAGTTGATAATCTCCATTCTGTGTTATGTACCGTACCCATGGTAATGCCTGGTAACCACTTTTTTCAATAATCTTAAGATATCTGACCTAAAATGAATAAAATATAAAAAAAAAAATAATAGAACATTTCCATAATGATTATTTCATAAAAACTTAATAAAACACAAAAATTATTCAAATTATGACAAAAACAAAAGTGTGCATCCTTAAATAAGGTAGATGTATAAATTAAAATTAATTACCATGTATTAGGTCACAAAAACAAATAACAAAGACAAAATTAGGTTTACAAAACGGGCCAAATTTTCAATTTTTTCTATACTTAAATTTTCCTTGTCAGTTTTATGCTTATTTTCAACTAAAATTTATCTCACTTATTAATTTTTGATTTTCTACATTATTGCTGGTAAATGAAAAATTTACATAAATGTTGATACTAAAAGGAAACCAACTACAAATATGTATGACAGATCTCTGGTAACTGGCAATAATGTCTGAATGCCAACAATGGCATAAAAAACACTGCTAATACAGATTTAACACACACACACACACACACACACACAGATATATAATGGATTATAGGACATAAATATAGCACTCACCTGAATACCAGACACTGTAAAGTAGGGAATTTCAAATTTAACATTTATTGGTGGTCTCCCCTCTATGTCTTCAGCTTCTACACTAGGAAGTCCAAAATGTGCTCTCATTAAATATTCTTTACCACCCTTAATAAAAAGGGAAATAGAATGTAATTAGCTGTTAGACATGAAATGACCTGACACTGAAAATCTATAACCAGAGGATTACAATACCACGAGATAGCTCACCTGTACCAATGCATCCTTGTTGAGGTTGTTCCATTAACTAAATACTGTGAAGGTTAACAAAGAAAAAATTAATGGAGTATTAGTGTGTTTTTTTTATTCGAGGAAAGATTTATTTACACCCAGAGAAAACCATCAACTTTTGGCAAGAAAACTGACAAATCAAACTTTCCCACAAACAGATCTGCCAAATCAGGATTTAAATCTAGGTGACTGTAAGCCAGTACTTTATACCAATCAATCACTGATAAACCTTACATGAAAACATTAATTCACCAATGTTCCATGACTGTCTCACGATTTTGACTGCTTACTTCAGGTACAAAGCAGATCAGAAACACAGAGGAAGCTGGAAAATCCTAATTGTTAATAAAAACAAATATGCAACTGAAAAAAAACTTATGTACAAATATACATGTTTTCTTTATTAGATTTCATAGTGACAGACTAGACGAACATATCAAATCAAATTTATACATGTATATCAATTATTTATTGATTAGTTTCAGAAAACTTACAGGGAATGATTTTATGGTCCACACAACAGCATTAGTTTCTGGTGCATATTTACAACTGCCAACTGTAGTCTTAAATTTTGGTGAATCTGCGTCTGCTGGAACTGGAATGACTATCTCCACATTGTTAGCAGTGGATCTCCTTTTAAACTGACTCTTAGCCTGTAATATAAATATATATGTAGAAGCTTCTTGTAACATAACTCTTCACATGATATATGTAGTACAAATTATTACAGTCTGGGTCTTTTTAAGATGCATTATAAACACATTTACCTGTGTAAAATGAATACCTGTCTAAACCAAATAAAATCTTCAGTCTGGAAGGTGTTCTGTCGAGACAAAATTCCATTTTGTAAATGGTTCTTTTTTCCTTGTTCAATTTACTGTTGTGCATGTATCACCATGACAATGCTGTCACTTTATAGCACCTGTTAATTTTGTTAGCTTTGTATGTGAATCATTGTATTATTATGATTTTCATTGTCCTTTTTTACGTATGTTCCTGTTCTTTTTAAATTAGTTTAAGATACAGAAAAAGGGGAGCTCAATGTATAACTGAGATATTAAAGTGATGATAAGAATTTCTTATTTATTGAAATTGTTCAACAAAGGGAAATAATAACATGTACATCGTCCATTTGTACTTCTGTAAATATGTGTCTAATGCACTTCAAAGCCTAAGGTACCACACTAGGACAAGATAAGAAAATAAGTCACTATGACAGAAAGCTATGTCTGATAACTATGTTTCATTCTATGGAGAGTTTAAAAAATATGTCAAGGTAAAAATGATGTAAAAATGTGCATTAAGAAAAACACTCAGCATACCTTAATCATGTATTCTACTCTACTATGTGCATGGCGTTCAATGACAGATTCAACCCAGATCAACGGCTTCACCTGTAGAAACAATTAATATATTGTTACTAGTATTTATAGTAGGTCTCGCTGAGTATGTTGTGTTGTAATAATAATACATTAAGTTTAATAAATCATTCACAAAATAAAAGAAAGTCAATAAAATAATCAGGGAAAATGCTATATACATGTATATATACATACATATATGTAATAATGCTACAACAACAATTTTATAGATTTTTTATTCATAGTAACTGCAGCTATCTCCTGCAGAATTCTCCAGCTAAAGTTGGATATACTTTTTAAGGTACAAGTATATCCAATTAAGACCTTAAACATATGCATCATGTTTGGTTTAAATTGGCCAAGTGATTTCAAAGAAAATTAAAAGTTGATACATGTATATAGGTACATCATTACATGCTCAACCATGCCATAAATTCAGACGCTTAAAGGCAGTTTTCTGAAATTTGATAAAATATTTAATATCTAAAATTCACTTCTTATCCATTGCTTCATTAAATATCCTCCTGTCATTTAAAGCTGAAGTGGAGTAAAGTAATGGTGATTTACACCCCAGTCGTAGGGTATTTCACTTTTATTGAAGCAGTAAGTTCTGGCACTTCTGAGAAAAAACAGATTATCCTGAGAAAACTACCAACCTTTTGCAAGTAAACTGACAAACTTCTTACTCTAGAAGCTGCCCAAGTGGGATTTAAACCTTGGTGGTGAGAAACACTGTAATTCATAAACCAGCAATTTTAGAGAATTTGGCCATTGAAACTCATATTAAAAGTTCGGTTGTTAACATTATTTTTAGTTTTTATTATAATTATTATCAGTAATGAACTTCTTCTAAATTTCTGTATTGAAATACATGTGATTATTCTGTGAGCAAAATTAACGAGTATTTTGGTCTTTGCTTATAAATGTATGATATCAATGCAAATATGTATTTGAATCGCCATTAATAACTTGGCATCAGCATATCAAGACACAATTCACCATAAAAAAATATCCTTTTTCCAGTTTGTGTGTTTTAAAGTCTAATTATGTCTGTTTTTTAATGAATAAAGAATATTTGGCATATCACAAACCTGATATTAACATTGTCAAAATTGAGAATTCAGTTTACAAAACATGAATTTTCTCAAAATATTGCAACAAATGTGTTATTGTAACACATTTTTGACCCATCAACAGTTAACATATATACTGTATAAGTATTTATTTTGGCTGTGTATAAATATAAATATATTAATTTTTGCTAATATTAATACACTTCAACATTAATTTTATCTCACCTGTCTAAGGAAAAAATAATGTCAGTACCAATATTAATATATGCTAAATGTTTGAGACCATCAGGACTGCCAAATATAATACATGCTAATATAAATACTTATACAGTATTCTGATGTTGAATTGTGTACTTACATGAGTATTCAATCTGTAAGACATTAATTCAAATTCTCCGTCAGGTGGAATAAATGATATTGTTCTGTCATTTTCAAATCTGGATAACCTCACACACTGATGAAACTTTACATCTTCTAATTCAACAGACTTACTTTTCCCTCCTGAAATGAATAAATATCTGTATGACACAAATTTGGTATATTTCATATAATTATACCTCACAAAAATATTGTTGTATTAAAAAAATTGTTTAAAGTGAGAAGATTGGTAATCTTTTATTTTTTCATGCATCAACATAATTTTACCAAAGAAAAAATGATTTGGATTATTTTTTTTTCTTGTAGTAAACAAAAGATGTAAGCAAAATATTAACCTACATGTAAAACAATGTAGGGATTTTTGACCATGTACAATTTATTCATTTATCAAAATTTGGTGCGATATTTAACTGACTGGTTTTTTCAAAAGGCTTATTTATTTCAAGAAGTACACAAATTATTCTTAGTTATAGTAAGGGAGCATCTTGTATACTACATTACACAAACTGTAGTTTTCAAACATCTGAAAGATGCCACATGTTTTAAAAAACTAAGAGCTAATTTCAGAAGAGCAGAAAAATTCATTTAAATCTAGTTTTGCAAAACCATTATTAAAGCATCTGTCACAGAGCTGCACACATCTGTATCTCTTACAGATTAATTCACAAGCAATATTTACACAAATCAGCAGTTTCAAATCTACAATGTATATGTATTATTTATAAAATGATTTTTAAAAGATGTAAACCAGGGTTATATTAAGATTTCATTAACTTACTTCCAGTGCTTTCAAATAGTACTTTATCATTTAGCCCCAGTCTTAACTCTGGCATTCCAGATAAGTACACCCTCATCTTAATGGCCCCAACAATCTCACTCCTTAACACATTACCATTAGCACTAACCTGAAGAAGAAAAACATAAATTTTAGAGATAAATAATCATATTAGGAAAACAGTATAATATTTTGATCTTACTAGATTATGAATCTATGAAAAAAGCATGTTATGAATTCAAAATGTTTACCAACTACTAAAAATGTTTTATTTTTACATTGCACAAGGCAAGCTTTTCAATAAAACAAAGAAAAAAGACAAGAACAATTTAAAAGAACATATAAAAGACTATTATAACAAAATACTTTTTTCAGGCTGTTTGTTTTTTATTATAACTCTTAATTTGTGAAGTCATTTAAATACAGTACCATCTTACCAACTGTAGAAGTACCCTTCCTTTTTTGAATATGGGGATAAGAAATATGCAATTTATAATTTCAGAAGAACACAATAAAATGTAGCTTGCATAAACATTTTGTCTGTTATATAACTCTTAACTAAAATCTAAACACCTGTCTATCAATGAAACTTAAAACAAAAACTTTAAAAACATAGAATAATGTACCACAAGGGGGATAATTTATATGAATTTACCCTTCCATTAATACTTACTAATAAATTAACAGATTCTATAACATCTAAGAATACTTCATTCTTCCTATATTTGATTTTCTCAGATCTCCATGATACAGCATTAGTTACGGCTGGTGGTGGGCGGGGAGCTATTTCTAATTTCTGACTGTCCTGTGTCACATATCTACAATACAAATGACAAAAGATTCTGTGTGCATCAATGGAGAACAGTATGTTTTAAGGTGTACTTGGAAGATTTGTACTTTTTTATTATGAAAAAAAGTTGTAAAAATAATCCATCATAAGTATTTAAATTAAACATAACTTACTTGCTATCACTCTGGTGTTCATTGTAGAATGAAGCAGAAGAGATATAAATTAAAAGTACAGGAACAAATTTCCTGATTTACAGCACTCAGACATACTTGTACAAATTATTTCCATAATCTTTAAGTAGTTTATTAATGCCTGATCTTTTTAATTCAAGGTGTCTCTCTGTTGTGGGTTCAACCTTGGGCCATGAAGTGAGAAAGATTTTTAAAGGATGGTTAGTTTGGTGCCACCATTCTGTGTTGTCTGCAATATTGTGGATAAGTGTTAGTACACTTAAGGCAATCATACATGTATGTGTGCACTAGTACAAATTAGATCATAACAAATAATGAAGCACAAGAACTTATGTCAAATATAATCCTTGAGATTAATACTTACTACAAACAGTTGAAAAATTGCTGATGTGACTGCCAAATAACCCCTATATACATGATTCTTCAAATACATAGCCTTACAATCTGCCATGCATCTCCTTATGCTATCTATGTCTGTATTATTAAATTATCTTTGTTCTGAAAATGAGCTAAGCGATACTTACTCTTGTAAAATTTTGCTATCCGTAGTCTGTGGAAATCCAAAATCCATAACTTCATCTAACAACTCATAAATCAACACAAAATTATCTCGAATACTTTCTTCTTCTAGTTCTTTAAAATATTCTAAGAAAATCTGAAAGCACAATTTCAGAATAGTTCATATTCACTGGATTAAAGACATCACAGGCACCAGAATAAGTATTACTGAGATGGATTTCATTTAAAGTACTTAATAGATACAGGATACCAGAGTTTGAACTTCTGAACAGAATAAGTGGATCAAAAGTAAAAGATAAATCTGTGTTTTATGACCAGTTAGTTGGTGGCTAAAATAATACCACAGTAACATTCCAACAAGAAAATTATCATTTTTTAAAAATTTTATTTTAATCTAAACTAAATCATAATTTATATGCCATGTCTCCCTTGGATTAGCAGTAAGGGTTGCATACTCATGATTCAATGGTCTTGAGTTAAGTTTCCAGACAGGTTACATTGTATGTCCTTAAGCAAGGCATCTAATTCACATTGTTCTTGTCCAACTAGCTTCCAAATGAATTGCTATCAAATATGCACCAGGTAAACCTCTTAACTTTAATTTTGCCATGGTACAAGCAACTACTAATGATTTTAACCAAATTGAGAAACATGTTGCTGCCCATTTAGACACACTGTTTCAAGATCTGACTATAAATGCATCTGACCTAACTTTGTTCAAGATCATGTCTGAAGTTTACTTGATACTTTTCTTTTGCTTTTAAAATTAAGCACAAAACAATAAAAAGATAAGAAACAATACCTGTACTAATTTATGAAGAAATGAAAACACCATTGTAACATTAGCATTCTTTTTAGATGTAGCAACCAGGTGTAGATTACTGTACTTTGTAAAGATATAAGCTATTTCACCATGTTGAATAATCGGACAGGTATTACCCTCTTCCTCTTTCTCCATTAGCAACGGCATAAATTTGTCAATAACTGACATGTCAATGTCACCTCTGTAGTTCCGACATATCAACACCTGTAATAAACAAAGGATATAAAAACAATATTTATGAAAGAAAATACTTTTAATTTATGAAAAAGAAAAGTTTTTCAAAAAATGTAATCAGATCTCTTCAGGATGTAAAATAAATGGAATAATTGTTTGTCCAAATCTGTGCATTTATATTTAGAATTTATAAGTCTTTGAGAATTTGAGAACTTTTTCAATTTTTAGGACTTAAAAGATGGAAACAATTCCATTTCAAATAATGTTCGGGTGACATAAGATTATTCAGAAAATGCTGCGCCAAGTTAAGTAAATTCAGCTGATAATTGCTTTTTGAAAATCCTTTAAAATTTATCTATGGTCTTTAGATCAATTTATGTTCAATCTTTAAAAAATACTCTAACATTAAAATAAATTTATTTGGAAACTAGTTCACTATACATTGTATAATGTTTTGTTAATGTGTCTGTCAACTGTACAGGTGTCTGGTCTGATGTCTTCTTTCAAAAAATTTGGCAAAATGTTTCAGATTTTAATAAACATGTACACATGTAAAAGTTACCTTTCCCTTGGCATCCAATATATAAACTGCAGAAGCTGACATTTTGTTTAAGTATTATGTAACCCTAAAAAAGAAAAAGAACTATTGTTATGACAACTTGATAACCACATTTCATTTCATTAGAGAAAACATTAAAGTCAAACTGTTTTAATTAAATTCAATGCTAAAAATTCAAACATCCAGATAATCAAATATAGAATTATGGATTGTTTTCACTGTAATAATGATGACTGTCTGTGGAATCATGGAATGGCAAATAAAGAATGAACTAAAAAATTATATTCCAATTCTGTTACACTGCATACAGAAAGCATAAATATATCACAGTAATGTGTAAAAAACAAATGACATAAATCAAATTCATACTTCAAAACTGTTCCATTCAAAACAAAATGAATATGTATTAATAATAACAGGAAAACTATAATGTTTTAAAATGACATTACATTTTTATCAAAATATCAACAATATCCATAAGTACCAATAATTTTTTCATCAGTAAGACATGGATAGAACTTTATTGTTTTAAGTGCATTTTTTTTCATATTCATTGAAAACAAAAAGTGAATATTAGGTATTTTGGTATAAATGCATATATTAAATATATATATTAACATCATTCTGAAAAACAGGAAATAATAATCAGAGACAATTTGTTGGTTAAAAATTTCACAAGATATGTAATATTATATATATCATCATTATTAAGATTCAACATTATCCCCAGCATAAATTCATCAACATCACCAGCATAGATTATCAGCATCAGCAGCAGCAAATGTGTTACATGAAGGGGTCCAATATAATTGGAACACTGCACAAAATAAACTCTCAACTATTAAAATGACACTTGCAAATTAAGCAGGACCAAATTAAGTCAAAATCATACCTGTTCCTACTCTCAGTTAAAGCATCATAGAGATTCGATCTATTTTAGTGCACTAAATGGTGAACAGAATGAAAACAAACAGAACAAAGAAATAATAATCAGAAGTAAAAAAACATCAGAATGTTGAAGAGTCAGATAAAAAGTCTGAAATTAAATTAAACAGGCTGATTTAAATTTAGTAAAAATCAGAATTCTGACTATTGGCAGAAATTTCTCCTGCCTGTATTTCTACTGCTGCTGAGTTTTGTTGTATATACATGTATAAGGATAATTATGGACCATTCTGCCAACATCCTTTGTGATTGCAGTAAAAGACCAAACATACTCAGAACAATTGAACACCTTTTTTTTTTTTTTATTATTGGAGTGTATGTAAAGTGCATTTATTTAACACACTGGCAGGGCTCGCGCTGTCGATCGCCAGTGGCGCCAATTGCGAAAAATATTTGAATCTGGCGAAACGAAATTAAAATTGGCGAAAGTGTCTGGCGAATTCAAAATAAAATTGGCGAAAATAAAATGTAGTTGGCGAATGTTAATATTAACTTTTCTGTGTCAAACTGTTGTTTATTTCACGGCTGAACGCACCTTCTGTATTTTTGTTTACATCGTCGATTACGTGATCACTGAACCGCGTCCTTTGAACACTATCGGAAGTTGACAAATGAATAAACACACTAATTGGATTAAATTAGCCTCCTTAATTAATTGTGGCTAATCGGTTTCTGTTTTGAGTATGCTAAAACTTGGTTGGTGTTTACGAAAGTTTCGGAAGCTCCCTAATAAATCTGCTTTTAAACGTCGACAAATTAGCTTTTCCAGAGCTCTTTCGTAAGACCAGTCAATGAATTATTTTATTTACTTGATTCACGGGAACATGAAGCGCATTTTATTATAAATATTTTTCAATTCAAAACCCAAAACAAAAAACGTCTGATGAAGAAACCATCTCTTCGTACGTTGAAACACATAATCCTGTGAAAAATTATACAAAACCCTCCGACTTTTAATCTGATGTGAAACATAACTGTTTGAATGATGATCGTTTTTTAAGTCTTGATTGTCATTTGATAACGAAACTGGTTTTATGATAGTAAATTTTGCATTTAGACGGGCAAGATAAACAGTTTTACCTCTGGATCATGCACTAAGTATCGTACTTTAACACCAATCATCTAGATTATAAACAATTGTTTGTTGACACTGACTTGCATAAGCAGCAAACTACTTTTGAACAGAAAGTTCAAACTTTGTACAAGGCAGAAAAAAATCTATAATTTGTGCTACGTGATCTGTTTCTTGGTTAACAAAGGAAAAAGTGCCTACATAAAAATGTAATTGTTTACTAGAATTGAAAACACTCCAGGGTTGTACAGATCTAGGAAATTTGCACTCTGGTTGAAATGCTACCTATATGCCCGATTTGACCCCTATTTAGAAATCAAGTCCCACTTCCTTCAATTCTAGATTGAACACTTCTGGCAGCATAGATTTATCCCACACAAACATGTTCTACTGACTGCGCCAACCAATTTTATACAACGGCTAGTAAGATTAACTTTCTTGTATTGGCGAAAAGGATTTTCAGACTGGCGACGTACATTGTTGCAGAAGATGGGTTGGCGAAACCAAAACAGATTCCAGGCTGACTGGTCAGACTTGAAATGTTCTTTTCTTTCAACATTTTCTTGAAATCTCCAAGAAAAATACTGCTTTTTTAATTTTACCCATGCCTTACAATTTGTAAACATCTTAAAATTCACAAAAATCAGAAAACTGTATACCAATATAACAAACAAACAAACAAAAAATATGTAAACAAGTTGATAACATACAAGCCATGCCTATTTTTATCTAATCCCCCCCCCCTTTCTGACCAAACTTCACTCCGATATTGAAAAAGAACTGAAACTGAGATATTACTGGAGTTAAATAAATTTTATGATTAAAAAGAATATCAACCTTGATGAAAATTGGTGTGCCTGGTGTTCAATAAATCATCTTTCCGGTGTTTTGTCAGAAGTGCCAGCAAAATGATTTCAACCGGAAGTGGGAAGTACCTGTTTACCCACAATGCATTCATTGAAAGAATTAATTCCTGTTCCGGAAAAACAATAACAAAGTATATTTAAACATGAATACAATCAAGTCACTGTAAAGTCATTTCACTTAAGGTTAATACAATCAATATGATAACTTAACTTAATGTGTACTGGCACCAAACCAAAATAGGTTTTTGTTCTCCGGTTTAGATTATGCTTGCAACCCTCGGTCAAACTGTGCATTACAAATACTTCTAAATATATAGCAGTTATAACACAAATGCCAGTTAAATTTGGATGTGCCAGATGTGCACATTTCGGAAATTCATTCCTCATCAGTGACACTAAGACCGAAAAGTTTGATAGATAAAAAATACATAAGCCAAACAGTTGAAAATAATGAATCTAAAGTTAAAAAATTATATAAATCCAAATCAAGCTTAGGAATGCTTTGCCTGAGGGAACAAACCTCAGTTTTAAAAATAAGTAAAAACACACTATGATACTGACTATGCTCATCGACTGTGTGTATGGTCAAAACAATTTCTGTATCGAAAACCTGGGATATTCAGAGATAACAACTGGTCAGAATACATACAGAATAAAATTTTAAATGATTTTCTTAAAACATTATGCAGCTTTTGTTGACAATATTGTATAGAGGCCTTTACATTTAAAGTCTTTCAATTTTATTTGAAAACTTCACTTTTTTGCACACAAAATAATTAGACCGACCAAATGATCATTTTCAATGAAATCAGAGATCACCAGTAGACATTTTGGACACCACAATTAGTTATGTTTGCTGACCTCTCCTTCTTTTTTCATAAGAAGATCACATGGTCTCCCAATCTATCACATTCAAATATTTTGGAAAACAAATCATTCACCTATCAATCAAGGCCAGTAACTTTTCAACATTTAAACATTTTTAATATGAAGCGAAATGAGGCAGCACCCTTTCCGACACCAGTTGGTATTTGAAAATCACAGGTTTTTGATAAAAAAATTGTTCTGACCCTACAGTTCTTGCTCTTGTAAAAGAAATTATAAAATGAACTCTAACAATCATAAAATATGAGTCTTATTACCTACTATTTGTACCTTAACAAATGCAAAATAAGTTTTTCTTTCCTGAAGTCATTGACACATAGGCCTAGTAATACACTAGTCAAAGTCAATAAATCAAATCTACAGTATGAAAAGAGTTATATGAATAAATATACAAGAATTAATAAATAAAAACAAATCAAGTTTACCTAAATCAACTTTATTATCTACTTAAATGAGCTTTGGATCTGATTTCCCTGACTGTAGTTAATAAAATATGTACATTAAATGTTTTCTTTATTTTGTAGTGGGACTGACTGAGTTGTGTAAACTTGTGTTATTAGTAGATACATGTATAACAGATTGATTTACTTCTAGACTTTCTGGTCTGGTATCTTTTAGCCTTACAGTAGAGCACCTACCCATTATCTGGGCAAGGTTCATACCCCAGTCTGGACACTTTATTTTTTCCCTTTACTTTACAGATTGATGTAACATGGATGTGTTTAGTGGAGTAAATGGTTTTACCAACAATAATAATTACTTACCAACAGCAAATATGGAATGTAATGAACAGATAGGTCAAAGTCATAAGCGTCGTAGATGTGATGAAGACGTCTATTGTCAAATGACACCAACAAATTGCCATGGTAATTTAATGAAAAAATATTTATTATGGTTCTTACACTAGATTTTAAATTAACAGTTAGTGACACAAAACTGGAAGCATGTGTTTGAAGGTCATTGTTTTGGTCATTAACCTTTTCCATCACTGCCTCTTAGTGAGGTATCCAACATTCATTGTATAACTAACTACTAGATTGATAAGGTTTGGGTACAAGTTTATGTTTTTTTCACTAGTTTATTTGTCGGATTAGCCATAAATGGTCATTTTGTCAGAAAATGGGTCTGAACAGCCTCACTGTTCACTAGTTTCAGGATGTTGCAAGCTATAGGTGAAGTCAGTTAGATTTTCAATTGTGTAAATCTGTGTGCTTATGGCAATCTTTATCATGTGGGTATACTAGCTGACACATAAATTTTCGAAGTCTTCTCTGAAGGACCCAAGACTTTAATTGTGTTTTTAATTTCACAGGTCGTCAGTTTTTACCAATCAGAAGAGGCAGTGATGTTTATGTTACTAATGAGTGGAAAACATCAGGGACTTCCTTATTCATGCCATTATTACAAGATATGTTTATAAATATTCACAAATATGAACAGTTGACAACATCAGAAGGAACTTTCTTTGTAGCTGATGAATCAGGAAATTATTCCAAATCGGTAATAGGTAAGTTGATTAATGAAATGTGTGGATAGGTGAGTGGAATGGTATTTTATTCTTCAGTCATGATTATTTTTATATTGAGTCAGTTCTTTCATGATAAAGGAAAACGGTAGTACTTGAATGAAAAACAAAACTTTTGGCAAAGGAAGTGAAGATGTTAGTTTAATAGGTGTTAATTAAATTTGACAAACATCTTATGATTTCATTAGTGAAAAGATAAAAAAAATGTTCAGGTTATTTTTTTTTTGTAACCTGAGCAATAATAAAGCAAATTCCACTCTTGTCTGAAATGATGTAAACTTTTTTTATGCAAGTATATTAAAATGTGTAAGAGTATAAAATGTCCTTAACAAAGAATATAGACAAACACTTGACTGCAAACTTGTCATATTAAATGCTTAGAAAGTTAGATAACATGTACAAATGGATAAACTGATATTGCCATAAGATAGAAATTATAGGAAAGCCTAATTTTGATTCTTATCAGAGAATTATTTAGTTATGATTAAAATATCAGCTGTATCTGAACTTTGAGTAACTTTGATTTAGTTGAGTACATGTACACTTCACATTTCCAGTCAAATCACATTGTTAATATCAGAGACAGGTTTACAGATAGACAAATATCTGTAAAAAGTATGGAGATAAAAAATGGAGATTTTTCCTCCTCAAAATCATGTCATATTACATAACATAAATGCAGAAATAATTTATTTTGTCAATAAAAATTTTCTTTGTATAGGTAAACTTTTACAGTTGTGGAGATACGACAAAATAAAGAAGCAGTTTTTTATTGCCCAGTCTTTCCTGTTTACAAATCATCAGGTAATAAAGTAGTACAAGTGTACTGGTGAGCTGATACCTTGACACGATTTGTATAATTTTAGATCACTTATTCAACTTTTTACTTTTTAGCAACTTAAGTTTCTTAGAAATATAAAGTAACAAGCTAGCAAAATTTTAGGGTTGCTGTAAAATAGTGAATTGAATGTTCTTTTGTGAAACCCCTTTCATATTTGCATAATTGTCTGACCTTGATCTATATTCAAAGTAAAATTACTTTTAGTTTAAACTCTAAATGTCTTTTTTATGAACTAAATTACCTTGAAGCTTGAAACTTCAAATATACATGTACATATATTACCTATGTATGAAGCTCTTCAAAGATTGTGAAGCTTGTTGACCTTCATCTTCATTAAAGTCACAGTGACCTATTAATGCAAGAATACATATGTATAAGAATATAAACAAATTGCAGTGTGCTATACCAAGGTCAGAAATGTTAATTAGTCAATAAAAATTTATTGTATGGATTATTAAGATCATATAATAATTTAATTATATCTCTTCTTTCCAGGACTTTTGTATGATACAGACTCTTTTACAAGTGGTATGAAGAAAAAAAAGATACATCTTCTTCTTAAATCATGTGACATATTTTTTACATATCTGGGTCTCCATCAACAAAATTAATAATGGTGCTATAACATATATACTGAGAAACTTTCAAATATTTCATAGTAATTTTCTAGAATACATTTGAAAACTTATCAATATTATTTGATACAGATTTTCAGATTTTTTCATTTACATTACATCGCTCAATCAACCCCAAAAATTTATGCAGTCAAAACCTTGATTAAATGTTCAGTAAAATTTTGGAATTAAGGAGGTTTAGCAGTAAAATAAGGGTGGTTTAGAAATGCATAGAAAATAAGAATTTTAGGACTTTGAAATAGTGTAGCAATAATTGTTGTGGAAAAGTTATTGAGGGGGATTTAAACAAGATTTTACTGTTATTTAAGCTTTCATTTTTGACATTATGATCTTAACTTTGTATACAATGTCATTACATTAGTTTTTAAATTGTATCTACATGTACATTCCAGCATTGAATGAACACATATATATTTTATTTAGTAATTGAAGGTATTGGAAATTTTTATGTAGACTATGAATTATTATTAATGCATTTTGTAGAAATAAAAAGCAAGGATAATATCCTCAAACATGTACATGTATTTGTAATCATATCTTGATAGACATATCAGGATTTTTTTGGCAATTGTACTTGTTTATAATTTGTATTTGATTGTTAGATTGTCTTTGTTTTGTTCACTTTACATTTGTATACAAGTATATATATATATATATATATATATATATATATATATATATATATATATATATATATATGTATTATGTTTTCATTTACATTTGTAGTTTATAGCTTGGCAAAGTGTGAATTTCATGTAAAATTTAATCTTCTTCTCTTAAACTACTTGGCTGTAATTTTCAACCAGATTTGGTGAGAAAGGTTCAAAATGTCTGCTGTTACTATAAATAGTAAAAGCAGATAAATGATTGAAAAAAATCATTTATTAGCTGATTCTGAGGAAGGTACTGGTTGATGGTCCAAAATGTTTGTTGTTACTCTAAATGAACATGACCTCCTATCCAGACCCTAATTTAAAGATTATTCAAAGGAAATGTCTAAACTTAAACCCACATGCCAATATACATGTATGTTTGTATATTCAGAATATGACAATTTTAATTGATTTTACAACTGTTATCTAAATGAAGTTCAGAAACATGTAACCAGTTTTTTTCTTTACCAAATTTCATTGGTTTTATATAATTAAGGCACCAAATATTAGATTTTATTACAACTTGTTTATTGCTGAGAAATTGTTGTTAAGGTTTTGGATTTTTAAGTGTACTACGTCGTTCTAGTTTCATTAGCCATGGCAAAATCTTAAACAGATCTGAATGGCACTGGCCAACATTTTTTCTGTGCAAGTTCCATTAAATTCATCCCAATAGTTTCAAAGGGGAAGATAAATTGTAAATATATTCCCAAAAATAACAATTTCAGTATTTTTATGTACGAATGTATGTGCTGGACTTTAGAATCCATGACCTTGATCTATGACATAAAGATTTTTATATTACAGTAATACTTACAATTTTGTACTTAACAAGCCTTTACAAAAAGTTTTTTTTTTTTCCTGAGGATGAAACAATTTAAGTATTCTAATGCATCTTTGACTTTGACCTTTGAACTAAATGACCTAGAATTATTTGAAGTGACCATTTTTAACTATTTCTACAATTCATTTGTATTATAGCAATGCCTGCAATATTTTTATATACATTTGTATATTAAATGTTTATAGCTTTTCCAGATAATCAACCATTTTTGTATTCTTTTGCATTTTTGACCTTGAAATCATGACCTTGATCTATATACTGTTTGTTACATTAATACCGGGTATCTACTATTAAGCATGTTTGCATTTTATCATATTTAGTGAAATACAAATGGTTATAAAAAAAGTTTACACACATATTTTTCTGGATTACTGTTTGTTACATTAATATCTACTCTTAAGCATGTTTGCATTTTATCATATTTAATGAAATACATACATGTATGGTTATAGAAAAAGTTTACACATATTTTTCCTAATAATTCAGCATTCTTCTGTATTTGTGATCTTGACCTTTGAAACAACATATCAAAAAGATCATTTTATCATTACTTTCAATAATTTAATACCGGTATACATGACTATAAAAAGTTTTCCAGAAAGGTTGTCAAATCTTTTATTTCAACAATTTCTCCTTTAGTACCTTGACAGTTTCTCAATTCATCCATTTCATCTTAGATTTATGATAATTTGAAACTAGGAGTGCTAAGACATATCTAGAGATTTGTTGTAGATTTTTTACTATTTCCTTCTTAATGTGCCATATAGCTCCTTAATTTATGCAAATGTAAAAGCCCTTTACCCATAATAATCACTAAGTTTCAACAAATTTGGCTTTGTAGTTTTTGAGAAGATGAATAAACAATAAACAGTTAATGCATGACAGACAATGAACACTAAACCATTGCAATAACAAATCATAGCTTTCAGCTCAGGTGCTCTAAAAGAGGCAAGTAGCTGATACAGATTATTTCACATTTGATTTGTGAAAAGAAAATCTTCAGCTATTAAAAAGTCTTAAAGATTTTGGGGAAAAAAATGAATTGTGCAATTGGGTTGTTATTTTAGTCAATATTTAAAAATCTTTTCGTCTTGATTACCCAATTTGTTCATGAAGGTTCTTGGTTAACATTATGTCTGGCATGGTCATACGAAATCCAAGCTGGCTGGCATTACTATTAAATAGAAAAAATGATAAAATGCTATGATTGTTGATTGATTGAGAAAAATCCTTGGTTTATATAGGTTTAAAATTGTCTGACATGGCTGTCTTAAATTCAAATTCAAAACTGTTGACAGTTGAGTGAAACAGTCCAGTTTGTGGCTCTTGTTAATCATTCTTTACAAAAATTTATACCTGTATTTTGATATGAATGATGAATATTTGTCAGGAATATCTGTGATTAATATTTAGAATACTAAAAAATATATGTGTACATGAATTTCATGTGACCTGTTAAAACATAAATTGAAGTTCAAATCATCAATTGAAATTTGGTACGATTATGTGATTTAGGTGGGTTCTGATTGAATCTGGAAGAGTTATTGGATGATCTCTCAAGGTGCTTCAGAGTGAAGCAAAATTAAAAAAAAAAAAATTAATATATTAATTACATGTTAATTACAGATCATATAAAAAATACTAAAATAATAATCATGAAACACATTATTAGTTATGAATATAATCCCTCTTGAAAAGCAAATCAAAATATGTATTTAAAATATGTTGAAGGCACAGTTATTGATATTAATTTAGTCTTTTAAACAATCATCAACACAGGGTGATATTATAATCAACATTAGAGATGTTAGTCGTATGAATTAGAGCAGTCTCATGAGAAACAAATAGCTTCTATCTCCAACACTGCGAATGTAAAATTTGACCTTTGATCACAAACAGAAATTTGGTGTATGTTGTTAATGCCACATCAGCATTACCGCAGCTGCTAAAATTTGGTATGTGGTATTATCTTATGTTTGTGTACATTTGTTCTTAGTTTGATCGAAATCCATCAATGAATGTAGAAGCTATGGAGTAGAAACAATTTTGAAATGACAGATGGACAGAGTAAATTGTATTTTATTTACTAAACTTTGTTTGTAACCAGAATTTGACTCGCTTTTCAGCATCTGATCTCATTTGTATCTCAAACATCATCATTAAATATTTGTGAAATCATTATCATTATTAATATTTTTTTTAATCTGAATTTTTTTTTTTTTTTTTTTTTTTTTTTTTTGCTACAACTTTTAGAGTAACCAAAAATTATTTTTTGTAAAAATTGTTTTGTGTGTGTAATAGACTCCACATTATTGATATTATATACTATGTGCCTTTAGGGCTTCCCTACAAAATGAAATACTATATGCTACACATTATTGGTGTTATATTCCATGTCCCTTCAGGGCTTCCCTACAAAGTGAATTACCAAGTACTACAAAATAGTACATATCAGTAGCACATGGATTATACTTTACTTACCGGTATTCTTATATATGTATCTAATACACGAAAATATGTGATAATTTGGTGTTGGGTTAATCATTATGATGTATTTTTATACACATTGTATTTGGACAAATATATATATATATAATGTATATTTTTGGTTTAAAGCAGAACATTGAAATCCACAAGTATACTATATACTTAGTATACTTTTTTTAATAAAATAAACTTGTATTGTCTGTATAGCTTTATTTACATAGTGTAAAACGGATGTAGCCAAACTTTTAACAATGTATCAATTTACCAAAGAAAATAACTGAAAATATCACAGACATTTTTTTTTTTCATGTGAAAGGCCTCTTTAGAGTGGTGCTGTGCTTTTTGGTGGAAGGCATGTACCATAATTTATTTTATATTACAGATAACATTTTATTTTAAATGATTGTCATATACAGTTGAATGTTTGGGGTCTTCTATTTAGTGTGCCTTTCAAGAGTGTAATCTTATTGATATTAGAGTCTTTTAATTTTGAGTTTGATAAAAAAAAATTCTTTCACTGGGGTCTTGTTTTAATATTTTCAATTTAGGGTTCTGATTAATTTATATTGGTGTTATTTATATGCTATTTGTTTATTTTTTTTTTAAATAATGCAGTCAGTATTTTTTAGTATGATACTTTTTTTTATATAAAATTTTAAAAGCTGCATTTGGCATATGTAATGTTTCTTCTTGGGTATTTGTTACACCTAACAGTGTTAAATTTAGATTTAAATTTTTGTTTCAAGAACATATTAGCAGAGTATATACCAGTGTGTGTGTGTGTGTGTGTGACTGTGTGTGTGTGTTATAAATAAGCAGAAAAAAATGCAAATTTTTATATACATATACATGTATTTATATGTAAAAAAAAATATCATTTATTGTATACTGACTATTTTTTGATTGTGGAATAGCATTAATACAACATTGAAAATTTCTGATTTTTTTTTAAAATAAAAAGGCAAGATTGAAAAATAAAGATATGATTTTACTTAAACATCTGAAGGAGAGTGATCTTGATTCCAGTTTTCTATTTTTATTGTTAATATTTATAATTTGGAGACTAATCTTTAATAAACATTATATTTTCTAAATAAATGTAAAATAAAATAAATGTATATTTATAAATATATATACATATACATGTGGTTGTTTGTTATCATGTATTTGTGTACTCTATTTCTGCATTCAGTCATACCATTTTTATACACCCACCTGTGAAACATGGGGCGCATATTGGTTCTGTCTGTCCCCAATGGTTTCCATCATTTAAAGACCCATTGTTAAAATGCATTATTTGTCAAATTGATCTCAAACTCGGTCAAGTTTTTCTTTGTGATGAGACGCACATGGGATTGCAAATTTAGGTCAAAGGTCAAGGTAATAACTATAAATGGAAATTAGGTTTCTGGGCATTTAAAGACACACTGTTTGTGCGATTAAGCTAAAACTCAGTCAATTTATCCTTAGTGATGAGACATCGCATAGGATTTCATATTTAGGTCAAAGGTCAAGGTAACCATTACTATAAATAGAAATTCAGTTTCTGTGCATTTTAAGACCCATAGTTTGTCCGATTAAGCTCAAACTCAGTAAACTTATTCTTTCTGAGGAGACATCACATGGGATTGCAAATCAGATCACGAAGTCAAAGGTCAAGATAATCACTACTATAAATAGAAATTCAGTTTACATGCATTTAAAGACCCACCATTTGTGTGATTGATCTCAAATGTGTAATTCACCTGTTGTACAAACAACTAAAGGGTGATTGGGAAAATTCTTGGTGTCATCCTAGGTAATTAAACCACAAAACCCAAGTACAACTTGGCAGGTGGGTGCATTGATGTTGTTCCCAACATAGTTCTTCTTGAAGTTGAAGCCTCTTTCTGTATAACACTGAAACTGATTTTTCAAATAATTTAAACCTTTTTTTATTTATGTTTATTTTGCATATTGCACATTTGAATTTTTCAGCATTTCTTGTAAATTGGCCTACCTAAATCTGCTACATTTCAAAGCCCCATTTTATTGAAGCTACATAGATGTGTCTAAACCATAGGCTATTTCTCCTTAGAAAAGGTAGCTGTCATGATGCATCACAGAAACAGAATTAATGATTTGTTTCATGATCTTAAGATACATAAAACAACTATGCCAAATGGTTTGGGGCTTAATTAGTTTAATTAATAATAATAAAAATTCAAAAGTTCATGTCAAATTTTAGTTGAAAAAAAAAATGTGGAAATCTATTCACTTATGACATTTTCAACATTTTTATTACAAAATATGCAAAATTCAAATTTTGACTAATCAACTGATTTAACTCACTAAGCTTTGAACAAACAGTGACTATCTCCGATTGTAAACAAGTGGTTTGTTTATGTAAGGGTCGTACAAAAGTACTTCAATCTCACCACCAACATAATTATGAATTACCAGACTCGCTGGTAAAATATTTAAATTGGTTTTCGATTATCTACATGTGTGAAGTTTATTGTGACTTGTTCTGTTGTCAGAATCTTGATTAAACTGAATAGTATGAGGCCAAAGTTTTTTTTAAACTGCTCACCTGGATGAACACATTAATACATACTAAAAGGTTATAGTTTTTCAATTTCATAGAAAATTATGTTCTGATGCTATAAATGAACTTACAAGCTTCTAGGCATTTCAGTTCATTATGACAAGTTTTAAAAGTGTAACTTCTCAGATCACTGTGATCTTGAATGTGGGTCAAAGTCAACTGGCTTCTCAAAGTTCACAAAGTTTAATGCTATGTACATGTATGAAGTTTCAAGCATCTAGGCCTTCTTATTCATAACAATAAGAAGTTTAAAGGTTTATTATTTGAGGTGTGATTCAACATCAACCAGGTAGAGTGTAATGACCTGATGCTATATACCAAGTTTCAAACTCCAAGGCTAAATACTTTAAGGTAATGTGAATTTGAATGTAGGTCAAAGCACTTTTAGATTACCAAAAAACAATAAAACACAAAAAATTGTAGTTTACTATAATGCACTTTGATTTAATGAAATAAATAAATTATGCATTGAAACAATTAACCAATGAATTACATTTTCTCAGTTACAAATAAATACATATTGCATTAAAGTGTGCAATGAACATTTTTGTTACCAACAAATAAAATAAATTGCAAGAATTCAGTTTAAATTAATAAGGCTTTTTATTAAGCTGTAAAATTAAACAATAGCTCAAGTTATTTACTGACAGATCAATCATGTACTGAAAGAGACAGAACAAATGAGGGGTAGGGGTTGTTAGGAAGGACAGATACTAAAATAATTAGCAATATAATACATAAAATAGTCAAACTCGACTGTTTCACTGGAAGAAATAAAAGATTTAAACAAGAATTAGAGGCATACATATTTACATCACTTCTAAAATAGAAGTAACAATCAAAATAAACAAAGGGAATGGGATAATAACTGGGGTGGAGGCACTAGGAATCATGTATTGCAATGAGGGGACAAGGCTAAAGGGGGAGGGACATTATTAGTGGGCTAGGACAAAGAGGAAGAAATAATAAAATAACAAAAATATTGACCAACACCACTTTTGATAACATAGTGGATAAATAAAACAAATAGTTTACAGATTGAATTTCTCTATAGAGAAAGGACCTACATCAGTTCAAATGGACAAAACACTAAGAATGCTTAATCGTATGTATAATAATAGACTTAGTAAAGTTATCCCTGTTTGTGTAAAGAATTTTACTTTATCAAAGACAACACATATAAAATGATACAGTATAAACCATACACACATTTATGTTACCAATGCCACATTTATAATAAATGTATTTTATCAAAATTTTATCTACAAATAATAAAATAAAAAGGAGCCTTACAAATTCTTCTGTACCATTAGAAAAAGAAGCAGAGTTCCGCAAAAAATAATATCTTGTTAATATTTTAATTGCATTAATAACTCTTATTGTTTACAATGATGCATCAAAGTGCAAACTCTGGTATCAGAAGCTTTAACTACTCAAATGAAAGAGGAACAACCTAAATTAATGAATGTTATATCAACTTTTCTATTGATCAAATGTCTCATTATCCCAATATTGCCACAGAGGTGTTAGCAAGAATAGTTAGAAGCAAAGCACAAATATCTGTGTATTTTGAGCACCCAAAAAAATTACAACTTGATATGGACAATTATACAAAATTAAATTATGTTTTCAGTAAATTGGTGAACTTGTAAATATAAGACTGACCATGGATGACCATGTCAAAGAAACATTCATGATTTGCTGGATTTTCACTCCTTAATAAGTTAATTCAGAATCAAATTACAAAACAACAAAAATTTGTTTCTACTAGAAACTCTTACAAATTAATCTAAAAGAACAGTTACAAGTAATATCAACCCAAGAACATCATGATAGACATACATATAGTATCAACCAATAACATAAAAGGATTGCAATTTCAAAAAAATCACAAGAACCATAACAGCAAAAAAATTGTAATGGACTCAAAATTAATTTGAAATGGACTTAAAAAGATAACATTAATTTGTTATGAACTCAAAAGAATAAACTAAAAATATAGACTCAAAATTTATTTTAATGAATTCAAAAGAATACACTCAGAATTAATTTTGTAATGAACTCAAAGGAAAAATTCAAAAATAACTTGCAATGAACTCAAAAGAAATTAAGTCTTGTACATTTTTGTATTAAACTCAAAATTTAATTTGTAATGAACTTAAGAAAGTGAAGTTTTGTCATAGACGCGAAATTATTTTCTTATAAACTCTAATGATAATACTCTAGTACATGTACTTTATCACAGTCAAAAAAAAAAATTATGAGGAAAAATGTTAACCATCTTACAAACATTTTTAAATTTACAACAATTCCCAAAAAATTAAAATAGTTAATTTTCAATTTTGAACCAGGAAAGCTTTTTCCAGTAAAACTTTGATAAGGTAGGTACAAGTATTCCATACAATTAAAAGTGCTAGCATTCTATCAATGTTAAATAGTTTCAAAACAAAGATAAATAATTGTAAAGAAAATCATTTTTGATTCATGATAAACATTGCCAAATAAAATTCTGTTAAAAGTCTTAGATGACAAAAAAGCCTAAATATTAACTCAATACTTAATTACCAGCACAAGCATTATCTACATTTTTTTTCAAAATCTTTATTATATATAATCCAATATTTTGTATAATTTCAGTTTTAACAACGATATCTCTACACAACTCATTTTGCATTAGGTTTATATTGTAATATGTCCCACAGCTAATGCGATTTACTTTTTACTCTGTAATGGTGTGTGTGTGTGTGTGTGTGTGCAGATTTAATTGCCAACTGTATTTAACTGTTTTGACCTTAAAGATTAAGGTTCAATACCCAGCAATCTAGACAGATACCTGACTTATGTCACTTCGTGGGTATTAAGAGTTAATAAGAGGCATAAAAACTTCATAATGAGCATCTACAGCACTGTCAAATTCACTCAAGCACTACATGAACACATTTTTGACAAACATTTTAAATTTCCTTGTTTTAAACTTCAGAAACAGACCTTAGTGCAAGACAATTGAACATTGTTTCCACTCTTTTTTTTTCTTGAGCACTATGTGAAACCGCCTTGACAAATATTTTTTTTAACATATTTAAACAATGCATTAACAAAACCTCAAACAGTGTAAAACCCTGGTAAGGTTTTTCATATACAACAAAATTTCTCTATTCTCAAAGTTTTGTATTGTATGCATACATTAAATCATTCATGATATCTAGACAACACTAGATATACATCATTTCTGCCATGGTAGACATCTTTTTAGGTATATATACATAATCATCAAAGTAACATGCCAATTCATTGACAGACAAGTCATCTAACCTAGCTTCTTGTGAACAACTCCTCTCTAATACCTGATCACTTGAAGAATCATCTGCTGTCTTTGGTTTACCTGACTTACAGGAATGTTGTCTTTTTGATCCTGTGGAGGAAGAGGAAGTGTTTCGTAATCCAGTAAAGTAAAATTTACATCCTGATGATGAAGATGATTTGATATCTTGTTCTTTTTTACTGTCTTGAGAAGACAGGGATACACTACAGAATTCAGCTGATGGACTTTTACTATCAGCCCCAAACACAGTAGATGAATCATCTACTTGGTAGGTACCATCCTGCTTCATGAACTGATGAGTGAAAACTGGATTATTGATAATTCTTGGCTCTAACTTTCTATCTTGTTTTAACAGTTTTAATTTGGCAGCACGAATGACATTTTTACGATCTTTTTCAGAATGATGAAGTTTAAGACGTGCATCCCTGATAATTTTCCTTGGAGATCCTGATGCATTAGCAAAGTTAAACATGTTTCTTTTTTCAGATCTTTCTCTGTTTTTATGGCAGTCACATGATATTCTTTTACACTCTTCTTTGTGAAAAGTCATCTTTTGCATAGACGACAAAATTCCCTGGGGATAAGGTTCCATTCTTGATGGAGTCTTTTGACGCTTCTCAATATCTTTGGAAGACTTTTTCCTTGGCAGTTCCTCTGTCCTATTAAACAGAAATGAAAAATAATGTTACTGTTTACTCAAACAAGAGGCCCAAAAGGGCCTGTGGAGCTCAACTGACAAAAATGGTTCTTGTGCTTTCATTTATATAAACTCTGTACAGGGACTTGAGCTGACGTTAAATGCTAAATATAAAAGCTATAGGCCTTACAGTTTCAGAGAAAAATATTTTTAAATTTGACTTCCCATATAAGTATATGTAGATATATGTGCCCCTTGGTGGGAAAAAAATGGCCCATGGGGCCTTTATTTGTACAAACCTGGTAAAGGGACTTGAGCTGATTATGAAAGCTTTAAGCCTTACAGTTTCAGAGAAGAAGATTTTTAAAGTTGATTTCCCATATATGCATATGTAGATATATTGGCCTTTAGGGTGGGACCAAAAATGGCCCAGGGGCCACCATTTGTACAAACCTTGTAAAGGGACTTGAGCTGATGTTAAATGCCAAATATAAAAGCATTATGCCTTACAGTTTCAGAGAAGAAAATTTTTTAATTTGATTTCCAATATATACATATGCAGATATATGGACCCCTGGATGGGGCCAAAAATGGACCGGGGGCCACCATTTGTACAAACTTGGTAAAGGGGCTCAAGCTGATATTAACTGCCAAATATGAAAGTTTAAGGCTTCATGGTTTTAGAGAAGAAGATTTTCAAAGTTGATTTTCCATTATAAGCCATATATGCATATGCAGATATATGGACCCCTGGGGTGGGGCAAAAAATAGACCGGGGGCCACCATTTGTACAAACTTGGTAAAGGGGCTCAAGCTGAATTAACTGCCAAATATGAAAGCTGAAGGCTTCATGGTTTCAGAAAAGAAGATTTTCAAAGTTGATTTTCCATTATAAGCCATATATGCATATGCAGATATATGGACCCCTGGGGTGGGGCAAAAAATACCCCGGGGGCCACCGTTTGTACAAACTTGGTAAAGGGCCTCAAGCTGATATTAACTCCCAAATATGAAAGCTTAAGGCTTCATGGTTTTAGAGAATAAGATTTTCAAAGTTGATTTTCCATTATAAGCTATATATGCATATGCAGATATATGGACCCCTGGGGTGGGGCCAAAAATAGACCGGGGGCCACCATTTGTACAAACTTGGTAAAGGGGCTCAAGCTGATATTAACTGCCAAATATGAAAGCTGAAGGCTTCATGGTTTCAGAGAAGAAGATTTTCAAAGTTGATTTTCCATTATAAGCCATATTTGCATATGCAGATATATGGACCCCTGGGGTGGGGCCAAAAATAGACCGGGGGCCACCATTTGTACAAACTTGGTAAAGGGGCTCAAGCTGAATTAACTGCCAAATATGAAAGCTGAAGGCTTCATGGTTTCAGAGAAGAAGATTTTCAAAGTTGATTTTCCATTATAAGCCATATATGCATATGCAGATATATGGACCCCTGAGGTGGGGCCAAAAATAGACTGGGGGCCACCATTTGTACAAACTTTGTAAAGGGGCTCAAGCTGATATTAACTGCCAAATATGAAAGCTTAAGGCTTCATGGTTTCAGAGAAGAAGATTTTCAAAGTTGATATCTCATTATAAGCCTTATTTTCACTTTTTACGAAGTATGACAGAAAAACGCTAAAAACGCGTAACCTAGTTTTTGACAGAATTTCACGAAATGTAAAACCTACATGTTTAAGGGTTTCTAGAAGCTAAATATCACATCAGATTTTGAATATAACCTATGGTTTCAGAGAAGAAGCTTATTTTAGGTTTTTTACATTCTAGGTCGCTGTGACCTACTTTTGGTTGCCATGGAAACCAATTGTACAAATTTTCATCTACTTCTTCTAGGGATCATTCCTGCAAAGTTTTGCTAAAATTGGCCCAGTAGTTTCTGAGTTTTTGCTGTTAACGGACGCACGCACGCACGCGCGCATCATGCCATAAGCTCATCTGGCTTTAGCCAGTTGAGCTAAAAATGTAAACAAACTACATGTTTAATTTAAAACAAAGCAATTTAAAAATCTCAAACAATGTGTAATTCACAGGAAAATTCAGAGAAATCACTTAAATTTAGCAAATGCAAACGAAAAGTGAAATTTGCAGAGTAAAATAATAAGTTTCATGTTATAAAATAAAAATAAAAAATTTGGCTAAGACATACAGGAAAAGTCAAACATACTAAACACCCAAACAAAATTATAACAAAATGCATCCTGGTCATATGTTTCAGTGATGTTTATAAATTAGAAATGACAGTTTTACAAAAAGTTCTGACAATGTATACAAAATAATTGATATGTTACCTAGACCATAATTCCTTTAACTCTGTTGCATTATCATTTCCCAACAAATTTGCTCCACTTCTGCAAGAACAAAAGTTAAAGAAATAACTATTGATTATTTAAATAAAGATTTGAAAATAATACTTTTAACCAAAGCCTCATATTAGTGTTAAGCTGTAGGTCAAAGTTTAAAAGTCATGACCTGCCAGGTTCATCAAGAGGCCAGTGCAACACCACCTGTCTTTCCAATTAGCTCATGTGATCAATTTGTGTGTCTCAAGAATGGAAACAAGCAATAAATGCTTTTATCAGTTATTCTCCCTTTGACATCAACACAAGCACTTACTGGAGTACATATATCAAACCTAAATCACAATGGGCCTCTTTTCATGAGTTTAAATTTACTTTATCATCCTAACTCATTTTGGGGGCTCATCCAACTCTGTGAAGTGCCTGACAACAGGTTGGGCCCAGGGTAGGTTCTGGTAGATTTGATTCAAAGTAGATGAATCATAAAAAGAAAGGGAGGAGTGTAGCCAGTCGGGCTTGATAGGTGGTCAGGAAGCTCAGTCATTGTTGAATAGGATTCAGAAACATGTATGATTAAACCAGGGGTCCAGAAACAGTCATATTTGCCGGACATGTCCGACAAAAAATATTTTTGTCCGATGTGAAATATAGCTTGTCGGACATTTTTAGTTTAAAATAGAATTCAGTTAATCGGACACGTAAATAAATATGTTTATCGGTCATTATTTTACTCGAGTATTCTTTGCTATCACCTGTCAGTCATTTTCAATAAATAATACAGATCTAATAAGGCTTTTGTTTATTAATCAGTTAAAATCCATGGTCTCAATCTGTTCCTTTTGTTTCATCGTCCGAATCATCGTTACTTTTGTTGATAAGTTGTTTATTAAGTAATCACATCGCTTAACAGACAGAAGCCATAAACAGTTGATAACGAGTCCTTGAAGGTCATGGTCGTTGGACTATTTCAAAGAGGTTCCACGCGGGATGTTAAATAATAATACAATGCGCATAGTACGGTCTTGGCAAACTGTTTAGTTATAAATAAATAATTTTAAAAAAGTCTAAATAAAATCAAAGAGGCACAGGCACTTGTTTCTGTCAGTAATGAGGTAAGTCATGACCAATATTACCTAATATTATTAGGTAATATTGGTCATGACTTACCTCATTACTGACAGAAACAAGTGCCTGTGTGTGGACATATAAGTCTGACCATATATATTTAGTTAAATAACTTCGTGGTAGTTAAACCCATTTTAAAAAACTTCTATATTGATATTAAAATATTAAAAAACCTTTGAAATATACATAGTCAATAAACAGTTGCTTTGAAAAAAAAATGTCGGACACCTCAGTCAAAGTTTTCCTGAGCCCTGGATTAAACATTCAATCTGTTGGGTCTCCTAATTACAACTGATAATGTTAATGCATTGTCTTTAATAAAACTTGATAGTGACTGTATTTGTAAACCTGTGTTTGCACAAACAGTCATTGTTGAATGGGATTCAGAACATTAGTCTTTTGGGTCTCCTAATTACAGCTGATAATGTTCATTGTCTTTAATAAAACTTGATAGTGACTGTATTTGTAAGCCTGTGTTTGCACAAACAGTCATTGTTGAATGGGATTCAGAACATTAGTCTTTTGGGTCTCCTAATTACAGCTGATAATGTTCATTGTCTTTAATAAAACTTGATAGTGACTGTATTTGTAAGCCTGTGTTTGCACAAACAGTCATTGTTGAATGGGATTCAGAACATTAGTCTTTTGGGTCTCCTAATTACAGCTGATAATGTTCATTGTCTTTAATAAAACTTGATAGTGACTGTATTTGTAAGCCTGTGTTTGCACAAACAGTCATTGTTGAATGGGATTCAGAACATTAGTCTGTTGGGTCTCCTAATTACAGCTGATAGTGTTCATTGTCTTCAGTAAAATTTTAGAAATGTTACACAACTTAATGCAAATATAACTTTGTATATTTTCCTATTTGTAAGATATACCAGTGACAGATAATCAGTAGATTCAAGGTCAAATAAAGGTAATTTTTTCAAAAGAAACTTATCCACATCAATTTTTTAAGCTTTGGGTGCTTTTGCTTCTCTATAGGTTTTAACCTATATTTTATTCTTTTTAAATACTGTTTGTACTTTTTAATGACTATTTGATAAAAAAGATCCTCACTGATTCAGTGACAAAGTGCCAACTGTGGTCTAAGTTTATGGATTACATTGCCTCTCATTTTCTAGGATTAAATCCTACTTGGACAGATTCTAAAGCAAAAATGTAACTTTGTCTAAAGCTGAGAGATTTGTCCAGGTGGTTTGGTTGAATCCTCATGATCTATGAATTGATTTTACATGTATTGAAATAAGTGAAGTATTTTTGGCTGGGAGGCCACTATAATAAAATCTGTAATAAGAGTATTGGTAATCATCTATGCTAATATTTAAATATTTCATTTGCATACTCAAAACTGATGTAAAATTTCACAATATCATAACTATGACATTTCTTTCCGTTTTCATCATCACTGATCAACGAAGGAATATGAAAACAATAGAAAACATCACTATCATTTGTTTATCAGATCATATATAATAATAATAATGCAAATATAAACATATATTGTGACACTGTACTGTATATTTTACCATTCTCAACAGCTACCAGTATTAATAGATCTATGTTATTTAACATTGTTTTTTAATAATTAAAAAAAATGCTTTTAATGTAGAAAATTGTCCTTTTTCCAGAAATTTGTAATACATACACAAATCCTATTTGAGAAAAGGTAAATGCTGAATGGTTACTCTCTAAAACAAAAAATAAACATTCATGACTGCATTTATTATTTACTACAATAATCATTGTAATATATTATATACCTGGTATATCCCTATATATGATGCGACTTACTTCTTTGAGTCCACTTTAAGTCTTTTAAATGCAGAATGAAGCACACTACTATTACTATTATCCTCTATAGTTAGATTGTCACCACCCATCATATACACCAAACCTGTCATAAATTAAATATATATTTGTCATTCAAAGCTTATACATGTACATAAATTCTAATTATCAACAAGAGGCCCATGGGCCTTAACGCTCACCTGAAGATATGTCCAATATTGTTTGCAAAGTGCAATAGACAATATATTACGTACAGATTCTCAAGTTAAGAACTCCCACAAAACTTAATCAGAAATATATCCACTCACATTTCATTAATAAGTAGCTTATATAATATGCTTGAAGTAACTGTAGTGCAATGAATAATTTCCAAATCATTAATCAATTTCAGTATACTTATGCAGGTATCTCCTTGACCTTTGAACATATATGACCTTGAACCATACATAATTGTCATGTCAATACCTATAATATTTTAATATACATGCCTATACAAAAAAATAATAGTTTTCAAGATAATTAGCAATTTAAGGCTTCTTTTGCAGCTGTGACCTTGACCTTTCAACATATGACCATGAACCATATATCAAAATGATCATCATGTACAATACCTACAATATCCTAATATACATGCCTATACAAAAAGTTAATAGTTTTCAAGATAATTAGTAATTTAAGTCTTCCTTTGCAGCTGTGACCTTGACCTTTCAGCATATGACCTTGAACCATATATCAAAATGATCATCGAGTCAATACCTACAATATTTTAATATACATGCCTATACAAAATGTTAATAGTTTTCAAGATAATTAGCAATTTCAATCTTTTTTTGCAGCTGTGACCTTGACCTTTCAACATATGACCTTGAAACATATATCAAAATGAATCGTTGTCACAATATCTACAATATTCTAATATACATGCCTATACAAAAAAATATTAGTTTTCAAGATAATTAGCAATTTAAGTCTTCTTTGCAGCTGTGACCTTGACCTTTCAGCATATGACCTTGTACAATATATCACAATGATCGTTGTTGCAATACCTACAATATTCTAATATACATGCCTATACAAAATGTTAATAGTTTTCAAGATAAGCAATTTAAGTCTTTTTTGCAGCTGTGACCTTGACCTTTCAACATATGACCTTGAACCATGTATCAAAATGATTGTTGTCGCAATACCTACAATATTTTAATATACATGCCTATAAAAAAAATGTTAATAGTTGTCAAGATAATTAGCAATTTAAGTCTTCTTTTGCAGCTGTGACCTTGACCTTTCAGCATATGACCTTGTACCATATATCATAATGATCGTTGTTGCAATACCTACAATATTCTAATATACATGCCTATGCAAAAAGTTAATAGTTTTCAAGATAATAAGCAATTTAAGTCTTCTTTTGCAGCTGTGACCTTGACCTTTCAGCATATGACCTTGATCCATATATCAAAATGATCTTCAAGTCAATACCTACGATATTTTAATATACATGCTTATACAAAAATGTTAATAGTTTTTAAGATAATTAGCAATTTCAATCTTTTTTGCAGCTGTGACCTTGACCTTTCAATATATGACCTTGAAACATATATCAAAATGATCATCATGTCAATACCTACAATATCCTAATATACATGCCTATACAAAAAGTTAATAGTTTTCAAGATAATTAGCAATTTAAGTCTTCTTTTGCAGCTGTGACCTTGACCTTTCAGCATATGTACCATATATCATAATGATTGTTGTTGCAATACCTACAATATCCTAACATATGACCTTGATCCATGTATCAAAATGATCGTTGTTGCAATACCTACAATATTTTTATATACATGCCTATACAAAAAGTTAATAGTTTTCAAGATAATTAGGAATTTAAGTCTTTTTTGCAGCTATGACCTTGACCTTTCAACATATGACCTTGAACCATATATCATAATGATCGTTGTCGCAATACCTACAATATTCTAATAAACATGCCTATACAAAATGTTAGTTTTTAAGATAATTAGCAATTTGTCTTTTTTGCAGCTGTGACCTTGACCTTTCAATATATGACCTTGAACTATATATCAAAATGATCCTTGTCGCAATACCAACAATATTCTTATATACATGCCTTTACAAAATGTTAATAGTTTTTAAGATAATTGGCAATTTAAGTCTTCTTTTGCAGCTGTGACCTTGACCTTTCAACATATGACCTTGATCTATATATCAAAATGATCGTCATGTCAATATCTACAACATTCTAATATACATGCCTATACAAAAGTTAATAGTTTTCAAGATATAGTGACAAATATATAATTTTTAGCAATTTCCCCACTCAGTGCCTTACAATTTCCCCATTTTGAGCCCCATGGCTACCGTTTGTGCAAATCTGAAAATAGATGACCTAAGGATGTTATAAATGAAATAACTAAGGTATATCTCTTGTAGATTCAGAGGAGAAGATTTTCAAAGTTTTTCACTCTTTCTCCCAAAGGAGACATAACTCCTTCATTTGTGCAATCTGAAAGGGCTTCACCAAGGCATGATGGTTACCAAGTTTCATTAAATTTGGCCCAGTGGTTTTGGAGGAGAAGATTAAAATGTTAAAAGTTAACGCATGACGCACGACAGACGACACACAGTGAACCATCGCAATAGCTCATCTGAGCTAAAAAATGTTAAGTAAATAGAGGGTTCAAAAATGAGTATTGCAACACTTATATATATATATCTGTCTCCAAGAAGAAAATAAAGGATATATACCAGAAAATATTCATAAATGTGCAAAGATATGACATGAAAATATAAAGGTGCTAAAAGCACATACCTGTTACATATATGTACAAGCATTTTATATTTCACACTCTTTATATGGTATACAATTACAAAAACATTTTTTTTTAAATCATTTGTCACACACACACACACACACACACACACACACACACACACACACACACACACACACACATGCATTATAAATTATGTATATACGATAGTAGCAGGCCTTCACAAACATCGATTTTTAGCAAAAAACGCCGATTCAAACTTAAAAAAGCCGATCGAAAAATATCTGAATCGGCTTTTTTTCCCATAAAAGTAAGACATAATCTGATTAAAAATTCTTTAATGCCGGCTTGTTTACAATTAGAAGTATTAGGACAGTGTCACGATTCACTGAACTTCCCTATTCACAGGTAATTACCTACTGTTATACCTTACAAGTTAACTGATTACTAGTGACTTCACCTGTTCACATTGTTTCTACTAGTATACAAACCCATACACGTGCCTGATCGATCCAATTATAGATAGTTAATAACCTCCCCTGAATTCTATATACAAGAGCTGACTAGATTGATAACGACCGTTTTCGGGTTACCAACAACAACATGATCAGTGACATTACACGTGGTTTTTGTATCTGTTATATGTCGATCAGCGATGGGATTTTTATAAGATATTAATATGCGGTATTTATGAACATTTATCCATATATGCTACATTGTCACACATCGACTTATAATTTTGATTAAAACGACAGATATCCTGATGTACCAAACAGAATTCAGTTATGAAAAGATAAAAAGCAGTATGTTAACACCATATTTTCAAATAAAAATTTCAATGTTTATTTCTTTACATATCTGATGTCTGTTTATTAAAAACAAAAATTGTTGCCGGGGGGGGGGGGGGGGGGGGGGGGGGGTTACCTTTTCTGATCGTTTTGGGGGGGGGGATGTACCCTTTGCCTACCACCGATTGACCTTACCAGCGTTTGTGGAGCCCTGAATAGTAGACACACAAAATTCTGAATTTAATTACAAACTAATGAACAAACTGCTTTGCAATTTGGCAGTAAAATATAATAAGTGGCTGGCTAGCTCATTTAGTAGAACTTACTGCAAGTATAGGTAAGGTACCAGTTTCCCTTTCCTGATATATACATGTATACAAAGTGAAAGTTAATATCATTTCAATGAAGAAGAAAAAAAAATTATCTTTGCCAAAAACAGTATGTACTTTAATACTGCTGCTTTTAATTATTTGAAACTACAAACATAAAACATAAACATAGCATCTGAATAAAATTAACTGTAGCCTATACATTTATTGTGAAGATTTATTTTCAATCTTTTTAATGGAATTTAATGGGTGGGGGCATGAAAAGTCTTATTAACATAAAATCTAAATTGGTTGTAGTCTAAATATTTTTGTGAAGATTTATAAGATTTTACAATTATTCACACATGGCCACTTTTAATATGTCCTTAACATTACAGTGTAGCAGACCAGGATTAATAGGCTGTTGGGTAGCTCAGTAACAGGAGTGTGTCGCTAGTATTTGGAAGGTCCTGGGTTCAGTCCCAGTTTGGCCACTGCCTTTTTTCCCTTTCCTGTTACATTTTGGGGCTTGTCCAACCTTGGGAAGTGACCAACCAACAGGTTGGTTTCAGGGGAATTTTTAGTCACTTTGGCTAGAATTTGTTATCTGATCAAATTTAATCGTAGTCGGTGCCAAACTGATTTTAAATCAGAGTCAAAATGACCTGGTGGCGAAATAAACTTGACGCCAAAATGACTTTTTACAGTGGTGCCAAATTGACAGGGTGCCAATTGACTTGATTGATACCATTCCAGGGTACAACCTGGTTGTTTTAAATTGGGCTAGATGAATAAAAAAAATTACAATGCATATAATTGTTCCATAATATTAACAAAAAAAACTTACACAACAGTAAAACATGTTTTACAACGAATGAATTCAGTTAGAAAACATTTTAACTAATTTTTAAGTTATATATAATATATATCTCACACAAGAAGTTACTTGTTGGAAAGTCAGCTAGCTAATGGCTTAATTTTAAGTTTTCACAACTAAAGAAAATATCGTGGCAAGTTAACATTACAGCATTTTGCTAAAAATAGAACAGGAAAATTTGGGAATTTGTTTACATCGTGGACATTATGGAGCTTGGAAATTGTTATTCATCAAGACAATCAATGTGTAACTTGATGTTTACCTGAAAATAATTTTGGCTAGGAATCTATGCCAGTTTCTATTGAAAGATTGCATTATTGCATGTCATCATGACAAGTTCTGATGAAGTCAATCTCAACACCAACAATCGCCATTTCACATATATCTGTGACGTCATAAGCGAAAAACCTCAAATAATCTAAAAGAAAAATTAAAATACGAATGCATTCTTTCTAAAAGCTGTCAAGAGTGATAACTTTTAATCAATTTTTAAAGAAATAATTTTTTTAGATATAATAGTCATTTTAAAAGTCAATACACATTAATTGGTGACGTAAACACAAGCGACGTCAGCATGAGATGATACGTGTGATGGATTGCAGTTTTATGTAGGTTTCATGACCATATTTTTGCTTACAAAGAGTCTTATTTACAGTTTCAAACGAAATTGAAGATGGAATTTACAGAGGTAGTTTCTCCAACGGTGGCAGTGCCAGTTGTTGGTGTTTTAATATGCGCATTTCTCGTTTTTGCATTTGGTTTCAAGTCACCTGTTCAGCCCCCAAGCTTCAATTTTGAAGAAGATACCAAGAAAAAGAAGTTGAAGAAACAAAAGGTATAATATTTATTATTCATGCATGACATTAAGAATAATTAACTTTTATTCAATTTTCAGATGCCAATAAATACTCATTCTATGTTTTTTATTTTGTGATTTATATTTGAAATGATTAATAAGCACTTTGTAAATTGCAGGTTATCATAACACTGATGTACCTGTTCATTGCCTTGGGGCTATATTTATTTTCAATGCCTTATTGAGTAATGAGTGGTTGTGTACAACTACTTTTTTTTGACAAAGAATGTGATAATGCTGAAGATTTGTTTACCAAATAAATGCAAGTAGGTCAGGAGTCCATCATTGATTGATGAGAACATAATGACTTGAAGAACTGTTTTTATGGTTATGAAAACATGTTATTTTCACCTTTGTTAATTAAGTTTAGGGGTTATAGGAATTATCCTTTCTGTTCTGTTCATTCCTCCAAATGTGTTTATTTAATTAATTCAACATCGACCGATTTAACTGTAACTAAGATAAGCAGGTCATAGGTCAATTTCATTAGGTCAAATCTTGGAAAATGACCAAATGATTATGTCTTTGTCCTTCAAGAGGCTGCTCTAGTTGTGTATAGTAAACAAATTTTTAACAAATTTGATAAGTTTTCAAAGTATTGAAAACTTTGTATCTCCACCAAACTGGAGTTAATGGCAAGTAAATAATTGATGTGAATTAACCTTTGGACAGTGTAGAAAAAGAGTGCTAATAACTTCCATTGCTGTTGAAAACAAACTGAATAACGTGCACAAGTGTGTTTCAAGCAGTTTGCTTTGCATGGCAGTGGAAGTTATAGCCCTTTAAATTGCATTTGTAGATACTTCACTTGTTATATGTACATTCCACATTTCTAGCTCAACTGGCTATAGCCAGCTGAGCTTATGGCATGGTTTTGCGAGCGTCTGTGCATACGTGCATGTGAGCATAAACTTTAATCTTCTCCTCTGAAACCACTGGGCCAATTGGGACCAAATTTGGTGTGGAAGGTCCTTAGGTTGGGTAGACTAATGTTTGTGCCAGGCGATCCCGCCTGACATCCAAGATGGTCGCTGTTACTATAAATAGCCATTGTTGAATCATTTTTTAACTGTTTTTGTTCAAATATGAAATGTTGAGAGTATATAGCGGACATTCAACATATATATAACAGGTTTTTCTGAGAAATTTTTCGTTGACCCGATTTTCACAATTTTTGCAAATGAGGTGTAATATTTAATTAATTCTTTGAAAATCTTCTCTGAAACCACTGGGCCAGCTGGAACCAGTATTTGGTGTGGAAAGTCCCTAGGTGGGGTAGACTTAAGTTTTTACCAGGTGTCCCAAGATGTTTAAGTGTGACAGCTGTGAGATGTTGTCTATTTGTATAATAATACTTGTTCAGAATTAATAATTAATGTACTTTCCTATTTACTTTATCCAATCTATTATCATGGATTCAAAATTTTATTTATGTACTTCTCATTACTGTACTGATCCCATATATCCATTGAATATCCATGTAGGATACAGTTGAATCAATGTCATGTAACTTTTCCATTCCTTATGAACATGGTTTATAATACAAGATCTTGTACACGATGTATATTCAATTTTTATAGTTACAAAAAGAAGGCTCAGATGTTTTGTTTGTCCTAAATATGCATAATAATCATAATAATAAACAATATACACAACATCTTTGCTTACTTTCCCTCCATTACTGATTTCAAGACCATGTCTGCTTCAATTATAAGCTTCAACTACAGTTCTGATGTCCTCAAATAACAATTAAAGCCCACTAGACCTCTTGTTCTAAATAATATTTGGTTGCCCCACTTTTCACAAAACATGATGCAATTTTTGCGCCAGTTAAGCAATATAGGCCCTATTGGGACTCTTGTTTAAAAATGCAATTTTGGGGTTTTTTTAATTCTTAAAAAAATTTAAAACATTGTCACATATGACATGCATGTCCAGCCACTGGAACAGCCAATTAACAATGTCGCGTATTGTATGAGTCACTAAAAAGTTACAAGACGTGATCAATGGTTACATTACATTTGGTCTAGATCTTAGGCATGGTTTCATTCAACAAAAACAGAAAATGTAAAAATCGAATAACAGTGATAATTTTATTTATTGAAGTGTGGCATACTGCTAAAACACTGTTAGTGTCATGCATAAATTGTTAAATACTTAATATTTTCTTTAAAGCTGCATTAAGTTTACCAAATTTCTGAATTTTTTTTTTTGATTTTCTAAAAATATATTTTTTAAAAGTAGATATCTTCTAACCACAATCCGTGACATTCATTTTCTAAAATTTCATTTCTTTTAGCTGTAAATAAACGCAATCCTCTGACCGGTTGGTCAGTGTTCTGCGATGGTAATTATGAGCTTGGAGTATGCGCACGGATGTATGGAAAAGCCTAGAATCGAAAGTGAAACATAACAGATTGCATTAATTGTCCTTCATTGATATCCAGATGTATTTGAAATGGTGTTATTTTTCCCTTACTAAGTCACAAATGACAAATTCAACGAAGTTCTGTGTTTAATTTATCGTATTTCAACATTTTGAAAGTTGTGTTTAAATGACCCGGGTTTTGATGACGTAACCATGTTCTAATATTAGATCCCAAATGCTGCATCTCGCTGGGTAAATACTGTAATTTCTGTATTTATTTGAGCTTTTATCGTTGAACCAAATGTAACATTGTTCATTAGGAACATCATTTATTAGATTAGCACCGTTTTAATTTTTTCTTTGGAAAACTTAATGCAGCTTTAAAGGATAACAGTAAAGGAAAAGAGCTGATGACATTGAAAAGATAAACATGTTAAACACATTACTGTCTGATTCACTTCTGCCGTAGCACTAGTTTTTCAAGGTTTTAGAAGAGATATTAAAAAATTTTGTAGCATGCCACATACCGTTATGACGTATGCATTTTGTCGTAATTAACTGACACCAAACTAAATGCCATCTTAGCTGAAGTATAAAATACATCGCTGTAATAATCATGCAGGTTAGGGTAGAAAATTCTGGAATAGTTCATTCAGCTGTAGGTAAGATCGCTGTTGTTAGGCCTACAGTATATATTCCTTTTGCTGTCAAGCTAGCAGACGATTTTACCTGGCCAGCGAAAATGGGAAAGTCTGTCATGCGCAATTCTATTTTCTTAACCCGCATGATTTTTCAGCGATGTATTTCCGGAATGAGTGTTTGTGTGTTTTCCCATATTAAATCCCCGTAAGGATTTTAAAAAGCTCTGCATTTTATATTCCGGCTAAGATGGCATTTAGTTTGGTGTCAGTTAATTACGACTAAATGCATACGTCATAACGGTATGTGACATGCTACAAAATTTTTTGATATCTCTTCTAAAACCTTGAAAAACTAGTGCTATAGCAGACGTGAATCAGACAGTAGTTTTTAACCTTTTAATTATACAATTTATATGCACTGAACATTTCATTAACAGCCACACTAAATCACTAATGATACATTTTAAAAGATTAAGATAAAAGTTATATATATATATATATATATATATATATATATATATATATATATATGTAGTTTTAAAAATTGTCAAGACTTGCTTAAAGCTATAAATATAAAGAAAAAACTTAAATATATTCATGTCATTTGAATAAGATTTGATGTCTTTTAAGTATAATTATAAATTATGGTATGAAAACTAAAATATACCAACGGTTTCTTTAATTAGATACTAACAGTATTATTATTACTTAATTGGCCCAAAGAGTTACAATTTACAATATTTAGCATCAACATTGTACCCATTAATGAATATTAAATTCGAAAAAAAAATGTTTGAATGGAGTTGATTTGGGTATCTGTAATGTTAGTTTGAAATCTTTACTGTTGGGTATAGAATGACTTATTACTTAAGGTAATTTGAAAGGGTCACATAAAAACTGTGAGCAGAAGCTTTTTTATAGTCAGTAGAAGAAAAAGATTTGTGTAATCATGAGCAGGTATCAATTGGTACATAGACAGATTTGATGTATAGTTGCAATATCTTAGTACATTTTGTATTATCCAGAAATTTGGCTTGCAGTCTAACTTGTCCAGATTTAAACATTGCAGTGTTTTTTTTTTTTTTTTTTTTTTTTTTTGTTTTGTTTTTTTAAAAATACTTTTGATATACAGGTATAAGAAAATAAACAAAAGGTCACGGGTCTGACTAAAAAAATGAAAGAAATGAACATTTTGCATACGTAGCAATGTAATTTCAATATGCAAATTAAACAGTGTAAAATGCCCTATCATTCATTTTTTCCAAAACCATTTCTAGTAAGAAACAAGTTGTTCCTGTATCTACCGGTATTTATATTGTTGTATATTCTCCACTAGAATGAATAACATTGTGTCATTTTCTGAAATTAAGCATGTGAGTTGATGTTGCTTTGTCCATACCATGTACATATAAATAAATGAGTCATACCTAATACATGTAATATAGTCTGTCAACTAGCCAGAGAAGTTGAAATTCTGTTATCACGTGAAAACTACAATTCTTTATAAATTCCTTTGTATAGCATTCAAAAGGTCAATCTAATGGGCATGTTGTGAGTAGTGGTGGGGATAGTGACGATGCTGGATCTAACATCAAATCACAAGCTTCTCCAAAACAAGTAAAAACACAAGGAAAACAACAGTCACCAGCAGCAGGCAAATCTTCAAACAAAAAGACAGAACAAATTAAAACTGACAAAAAGGTATTTATACAAATTATACTACATATTGACTAACATTTTAGTGATTAAACAACACATGTTGTAAAGTTTGCTTGCAAAGTTTTTAGCTCAACTGGCTAAAGCCAGATGAGCTTATGGCATGATGCGCGCGTGCGTGCGTGCGTGCGTCCGTTAACAGCAATTTTAGCAAAACTTTGCAGGAATGATCCCTAGAAGGAGTAGATGGAAATTTGTACAATTGGTTTCCATGGCAACCAAAAGTAGGTCACAGCGACCTAGAATGTAAAAAACCTAAAATAAGTTTCTTCTCTGAAACCATAGGTTATATTCAAAATCTGATGTGATATTTAGCTTCTAGACACCCTTAAACATGTAGGTTGTACATTTCGTGAAATTCTGTCAAAAACTAGGTTACGCATTTTTAACGTTTTTCTGTCATACTTCGTAAAAAGTGAAAATAAGGCTTATAATGAGATATCAACTTTGAAAATCTTCTTCTCTGAAACCATGAAGCCTTAAGCTTTCATATTTGGCAGTTAATATCAGCTTGAGCCCCTTTACCAAGTTTGTACAAATGGTGGCCCCCGGTCTATTTTTGGCCCCACCCCAGGGGTCCATGTATCTGCATATGCATATATGGCTTATAATGGAAAATCAACTTTGAAAATCTTCTTCTCTAAAACCATGAAGCCTTAAGCTTTCATATTTGGCAGTTAATATCAGCTTGAGCCCCTTTACCAAGTTTGTACAAATGGTGGCCCCCGGTCTATTTTTGGCCCCACCCCAGGGGTCCATATATCTGCATATGCATATATGGCTTATAATTGAAAATCAACTTTGAAAATCTTCTTCTCTGAAACCATGAAGCCTTAAGCTTTCATATTTGGCAGTTAATATCAGCTTGAGCCCCTTTACCAAGTTTGTACAAATGGTGGCCCTGGGTCCATGTTCGGCTCCACCCCAGAGGTCCATATATCTGCATATGCATATATGGCTTATAGTGAGATATCAACTTTGAAAATCTTCTTCTCTGAAACCATGAAGCCTTAAGCTTTCATATTTGGCAGTTAATATCAGCTTGAGCCCCTTTACCAAGTTTGTACAAATGGTGGCCCCCGGTCTATTTTTGGCCCCACCCCAGGGGTCCATATATCTGCATATGCATATATGGCTTATAATGGAAAATCAACTTTGAAAATCTTCTTCTCTAAAACCATGAAGCCTTAAGCTTTCATATTTGGCAGTTAATATCAGCTTGAGCCCCTTTACCAAGTTTGTACAAATGGTGGCCCCCGGTCTATTTTTGGCCCCACCCCAGGGGTCCATATATCTGCATATGCATATATGGCTTATAATTGAAAATCAACTTTGAAAATCTTCTTCTCTGAAACCATGAAGCCTTAAGCTTTCATATTTGGCAGTTAATATCAGCTTGAGCCCCTTTACCAAGTTTGTACAAATGGTGGCCCTGGGTCCATGTTCGGCTCCACCCCAGAGGTCCATATATCTGCATATGCATATATGGCTTATAGTGAGATATCAACTTTGAAAATCTTCTTCTCTGAAACCATGAAGCCTTAAGCTTTCATATTTGGCAGTTAATATCAGCTTGAGCCCCTTTACCAAGTTTGTACAAATGGTGGCCCTCGGTCCATTTTTGGCCCCACCCCAGGGGTCCATATATCTGCATATGTATACATGTATATTGGAAATCAAATTTAAAAATTTTTTTCTCTGAGACTGTAAGGCATAATGCTTTTATATTTGGCATTTAACATTAGCTCAAGTCCCTTTACCAGGTTTGTACAAATGGTGGCCCCGGTCCATTTTTGGTCCCACCAAGGGGCACATATATCTACATATACTTATATGGGAAGTCAAATTTCAAAATATTCTTCTCTGAAACTGTAAGGCCTACAGCTTTTATATTTAGCATTTAACGTCAGCTCAAGTCCTTGTACCGAGTTTATATAAATGAAGGCACAAGAACCATTTTTGTCAGTTGAGCTCCACAGGCCCTTTTGGGCCTCTTGTTTCATTCATATTGACAATGAACATCATTTTAAAACAGTTTAGTTGTTAATTGATGCTCATTAGTTCTCCATATCATAGTATAATTTTGTCATACAAAGAACCCTTCTGCATTTGCCATCATTTTTATTCCATTGATATTTTGAGCAATTTTTCAATATCATCTGGGGTTAATGGAAGTCTTGGTACATGTACTATATTTAATGCATTCTTTACCAAGATAGTAAATTTCATATAGTTTAATATCTTGTTAATAATGAATGATTGACATTTGTTATGTTAGTACACATATAATTCTATATGTTTTATTATTAAAATTGTCTGGTTACTGATATTACATGGTGTTTCATCCTGTTTATAATACATTTAGGTAGTATCTTTTTAACTTTAGAATACCATATTAATACTTAACCCCAGGCAGTTTTCCAATAATTGTTTTGAAAACCTAGGTTTAAATTGATAAAAATATTTTAATAAACCTTATGAAAACTAAAAATTAATTGTGAACAATATGAAATAAGAACAGCATGTTTTGAGCAGATGGTCAGATTTACCTGTTCATAATATACAGACAGCATTTATGTTATCAGTATTATCATATCAGAACAGGTGGTCAGTCTCAATGACGGTATTGGTGCATTAAACACAGTCTTAGGTCACATAATCAGAAGTAACTAAGCTTACAAGGGTAAAAACTGCAATAAATATACAGTCTTAGATAATTAGCATTTTAAAGGCTAAAAATTATGATAATAGATATTTGTTCAAATTACTATAATATTTTTTTTTTTTCAAATCTCATGAACTTCTATTTTTCTTTATTTTTTAAGGCAAAAAAGAATTTAGCAGCAAAAGAAGTACAACCCCAGCAACCAGCTCATGAAGATGAAGGTAAGTATTGCTTGATTTTGTTAACTCTAATACTTTTATAATGGTACTGAAATTTGACAAAATTAGTCAAAATATTTAATTGGAACAAAAGCTTGTGGAAAGTTACTCATCCAGAACATAAAAATTGGATTGGGCCAAGATTAGTAAATATCAGAACATGTCATCCATTTCTCACAAAATAATAATTTCTTAATGTATTAAAATTTTTGTTATGTTTCTGTTTTTATTTATTTATTTATTTTATTTTATTTTTATTTTTTATTTTTTATTTTTTTAATTTATTTTTTTAATTGTTTCAATCCTGCTTGAAACAAACTAAACCCGTTGTACACACTTTTTTCATAAAAGATTTTTGTTAAATAGTACACTTATAAAATTTTCATTGTCACAAAATAGTCATAAATACTAAAGTTAATTTTTTCAACAGATGGTTGGACCACGCAAATTTCCAGAAAAGAGAAGAAACAAAGGAACAAGAAGGAAGAGAAACCGACTGAATCTGAAAAAAATGAGATAACTTTGGAAGATAAGGTAGAAGTTCAACCTGCTAAAGACAAGGTGGAGGTTATATCCAAAGTTGAAACAGAAGAAGCTCCAATGGACCAGAGATCAAAGAAAAAGTCTAAAAAGAAGTCTCAGAAGGTAGTACAATGATTATCATTAATCTGATATCATAGGTTAATAGAATCTGTATATCTTTATAAAATCTTTAATAGGGTCTGTGTTTCTTTTAAAAAGTCTTTGATAAAGTCTGTGTTTCTTGTTAAAAATCTTTGATAGGTTCCGTATGTCTTGCTAAAAGTCTTTGATATGGTCCTTATGTCTTGCTAAAAGTCTTTGATAGGGTCTGTATGTCTTGCTTAAAGTCTTTGATAAAGTCTGTGTTTCTTGTTAAAAATCTTCGATAGGGTCCTTATGTCTTGCTAAAAGTCTTTGATAGGGTCCTTATGTCTTGCTAAAAGTCTTTGATAGGGTCTGTATGTCTTGCTTAAAGTCTTTGATAAAGTCTGTGTTTCTTGTTAAAAATCTTCGATAGGGTTCGTATGTCTTGCTAAAAGTCTTTGATAGGGTCTGTATGTCTTGTTAAAAGTCTTTGACAGGGTCTGTATGTCTTGTAAAAAGTCTTTGATAGGGTATGCATGTCTTGCTAAAAAAACTTTGATAGGGTCTGCATGTCTTCTTAAAAGTCTTTGATAAGGTCTGTATGTCTTGTTAAAAGTCTTTGATAGGGTCTGTGTTTCTTGTGAAAAGCCTTAGCCGGTTGAGTTTATGGCATGAAAGCATGTTTGCATGTATGCGTAAATTTTAATCTTCTGCTTTGAAACTACTTGGCCAAACAGAACATTTGGGTGTGGAAGGTTCCTATGTGTAATAATTTAATGTTTGTACAAATCAGCTTCTTTCGATATCCAAGATGGCTGCCATTGCTATAAATAGCAAAAAGTGCAAAATGGCCATTACAGGTTTAATTATTAACCAATTAAGTTCAAATATATAGAAAGCAGATAGATAGCCCAGGGCTCGACATAACATTTGCCCAATTGCCCAGTACCAGTCCAACTTGCCAATGGGACAAGTCGAAATTTGAAGAGAATAAATCTTAATTCGAAAAAAATTATTCTAATTGTCAGTTAACATCCTTATTAAAATCAGAGTCACTATTCAACTCCCGTGATTTTTTTAAATTATCAATAACATCAATACGCTTGTAATCAGTACTCTTCTATGTGAAGTCCGAGAGCATTCAAAATCATTGAAACGTTTTGAAAAAATCACATTTACATGTATAATACCCTTGTGTAAAGCATTTAAAAAGATAGACTTTGTTGACAACGTACTGCTTACACAGCATTGTGATCATATATATATGATAGATCTTACTAAATTTGATTTTACTGGTCCTTCAACTAAAAAACTAATAACTGAGAAAAAAGAAAAGAAAAAAGGAATATGAACAGAAACGTTCAAGAAAATTTCAGACATCGTGGTTAAATGAATTTCCGGGTTTGGGTTTTCAAAACGAAAGTGAAAGTGAGCTGGGGATTATGTTCTGAAAAATATGCTGCGATAATGATGAAAATGCTGATAAAAAGAGTACACTTTTCATTGGTTCTTCGGCATTTAGAAAAGACACTTCGACTTATCACTGGAAAAGTTTTTGTCATGTAAAATGTCATGAAAGAGAATCATTGAAAGCAAAAGCATCCCAATCTGACACAAATAAATACAACTCAAGTGTAGTGTTTGAAGGTCGGATAAGTGAGTTTTCTTTTTGGACAAGTGCAATTTATATTCACTTGTCCAAGAGGACAAGTGGCAAAAAAAGTTAATGTAGAGCCCTGTAGCCATTTAACATTTATAACAGTGTTTTCTGTCACATTTTTAATTAGCTTGTAACTATCAGAATATGCAAATAATCTGCTATTAATAGCTAATTCTTTGAAAATCTTCTCCTCCGAAATTACTGAGCCAAATAGAACCATATTTAATTTGGTTCCTATGAGGGGTAGTTAAGTTTATAAAAAAATCAGCATTTTTTGTCATCCAAGATGACCACCATTCCAATAAATGAGATGCAACTTGTCTATCAATTGAGCAATGCAGGCCTGATTGGGCCTCTTGTTTAATCATGCAGTTACTTAGTAATGTTTTAATCATGCACTGACTTCCTAGTTATTTAATCATGCAGTGATTTCCTAATTACTTAATCATTTAGTGACTTCCTAATTATTTAATCATGTTGCATGCCTGGTTTTTTGTCGTAAGAGGATTAATTTAAATGAAATGAACACCTCAAGCAGGATTCTCTTTTTGTCCCGTAAAGCAGATTAGTCCAGGTACATTTGTACATTTGAACTACTCCTAAATGTTCTAAAGATTATCATTTAATTTCATTTATTGTTAGTCGATAACGTTTCATGGAAATTTTTTCCTGTTTGATTTTAAAGCAAACAGATTTTCACATGTAGATGTTTTATATTTATAGGATGTAGAAGAGATGGCTCCCCCTGTCAAGGCTGTACCAGATTTACCAGCACCTGTAGAAATCAAACAAGTGGAAAAACCAGTTTGTCCCAGCTGCAGAAAAGCCCAAAGAAACTGTCATGGTAATTAACAAGTTTATTATTGGTTTCAGACAGATACTGTAAAAATTTAATTTGCAACAAAAGCCTACCAGGTATTGAAAAGGAAGCTGATTTAAAAGTTATTGGAAAAGGAATCTGAAAGTATTGTTGTAAAATCTTTAGTTACATCCCAGAAGAAACAAGTATTCCCATAAATTTGTGTGCGAAAAGAGGTCCTGCCATGTTGGGATAATTTAATTGTTTAATAACATCTTTTGTCACAATTTCTTATCATACCAATTACAAATTTATAATGGTCTTATGAGACCAACAGACCTTATAATGTCATTCCACTTTTTCACCTGATTGTCAAAATAAAGATCTTGGTTAAAATGAATTTTTGAACATGAGGTTATTTATTGGCTATTTAAGAGACACTATATAATACTTGTATACCATGTCTTTTTTCACTGGTTTTACATACTGTAATACAAAGAATATCAGTTTTTATGAAGTTATTTCAAGTGCACTATCATGCTATTTTCTTAAAAAATGTTCTGAGGCACAAAGCATTTAAGGACATACCGTAAAATCATAAATTCATCAAATTAGACTTGTTCATAGGCAAAAATTACTAATTAGTGGGTATTATTATACCATGGTATAAATGGAATTAAAATATACTGCAATAAAACACTGCATTTTTAAAAAAGTCTTTTTTATGGTTATGTTGTTTTTGTGAATATACAAAAAACAGTGATGAAGTACACCAGATTTTTTGTGGTTTTAAGATGAAATCAAGGATAAATTTGTTTATTTTGTTTTTCTTATAGGATGAGTCTTCTACCAAGAAAAGTAAAAGTAAAAAGAAGAGTGCTTCTCCACCCCCACAGAGTGAGGATGTGAAAGAACAGGTACAAAAAGAAGTGACTGAAACAGCAACTAGCTCTGCACCACCAAAAGAGAAAAGCACAGATGAAGAGTTTAAAACAGTGAAAAGTCCAAAGAAAAAGAAGAAGCCTGCTGCAGATGTAAGTTTGTAATTTTTTTTTTTTTCAAAAAAAAATCTTGACTCTCTCAATTTATTTTTTTAAAAGATCAAGATCATGTTTGTTTTTTTGTACAAAATCTAGTTTAGTTTAACATGTACTTTTATATCATATATAAGCATTTAACTTTTACAGTAGGTTTTTCTGATATTACATTATGCATCATATTTTTCTACTGTTGTATATTTATTTGATAACATTTGGATACAGGTAGTTGAACCACAGATTGAAGCTAAACCTGCACCAGTTGTCACCAAAGAAGAAAAGATAACAAAGCAAACACCTCAATCATCACCAGAATTAAGCACTAAATCTACAGGTTTGTTATTTTTACAAAACTTTAAGCCAGCTCTTGGTAGAGATTTGATATTATTATGTTTGATAATCTATCATGAATTTTTCACTTTACACTTTTAGTTTTAGTAATTTGTGGCATATAGTTTTGAGGTATTGTTTTCATTGACAGTTGTATGTATCCATTTGTCTTTATTTTAATATGTTCCCTGCTCTAACAAACAAAACTACAGATGTACCATATGACAATACTACAGATGTACCATATGACAAAACTACAGATGTACCATATGACAAAACTACAGATGTACCATATGACAAAACTACAGATGTACCATATGACAAAACTACAGATGTACCATATGAGTTATCTTCCTTTGCCGGGCGGTAAAGAATGGAGAATCCGAGAAGAGGGTTTACATTTGAAAAAAGTTATTGTTATCAACCAAAACTCTCCTGTAACAGAAATTCACTTGGTTAGGGGGACGGGAAATAGGAATCCTAGAGCACTGAGTTAGATCTGATTTTATCTTTTGGTTACTAGCAAACTATGTTGTGTTCATTGATTATGTATTAAATGAGGTCAGATATATGAAATCATCAATTAGCTTATACAAATATTTTGTAGTAGTTAGAATTTAATATTCTATAAAAACTTCCTCTATTTCATTGTCATCTATACTGGAGACAAGTTCAGATAAATTGTAATTGAAGTCAGTTTAGAGAAGGAAAACATAGGTTTAATTTAATCAAGAAATGATTGAGTAATTGGAATTTATGTCTCATTCAAGATTAAATGTATTTCACTTATATGTATATTCAGACATGGCATCCTTACTATGACTAAGGACAACAGTTAAAAGTTTTATTTATCCAGGGATTCTAGTTTACCATAACAAGTTGTGTGAACTGTTTTATTTTCATTTGTCAACTTTTCAATCAAGTGTGTCTTGATGCCATAGTGGTCTAAAGTTCCAGTTTATAGATCTCAGGACCTCTCACATGTCTAGGTTCAATAAAAGTAGAAGAATCTTAGTATACTGTGACACAAAATGTTGTATCAACTTCAATGTATTTAAATTATGACTTTTCTTCTTTGAGGCCTTGGTGTTAAGCACATTAAGCAGATGTGCCTTTGACTGCTGAGGTTTGATTACTGATTTCGGCAGATCTTGGTGTGAGAAAGCCCTCAGTTTGCTTCCAAAAAGATTTTTAGCTCACCTGAGCTGAAAGCTCAGATGAGCTATTGCTATCCATTCTTTGTCTGTCATGCATGGTCCGTCGTGCGTAAACTTTTTACAATTTAATCATCTCCTCCATAACCACTGGGCCAAATTTAATGAAACTTGGTAACCATCATGCCTGGGTGAAGCCCTTTCAGATTTGCACAAATGAAAGAGTTATGTCCTCTTGGGGCCCCATAAGGGGGGAAATATTGAAAAACTTTAAAAATTTTCTCCTCTGAATCTACAAAAGATACACCTAAGTTATTTCATTAATAACATCCTTAGGTGATCTAGTTTCAGATTTGCACAATGGTAGCCATGGAGCTCAAAATTGTAAGGCACTGAGTGGGGAAATTGCTAAAAATTTTATATTTGTCACTATATCTTTAAAACTATTAACTTTTTGTATAGGCATGTATATTAGAATATTGTAGGTATTGACATGACGATCATTTTGATTTATGGTTCAAGGTCATATGTTGAAAGGTCAAGGTCACAGCTGCAAAAGAAGACAAATTGCTAATTATCTTCAAAACTATTAACTTTTTGTATTGGCATGTATATTAGAATATTGTAGGTATTGCGACAATCATTTTGATATATGGTTCAAGGTCATATGTTGAAAGGTCAAGGTCACAGCTGCAAAAAAAGATTTAAATTGCTAATTATCTTGGAAACTATTTACTATTTGTATAGGCATGTATATTAGAATATTGTATGGATTGCGACAATGATCATTTTGATATATGGTACAAGGTCATATGTTGAAAGGTCAAGGTCCAACTGCAAAAGAAGACTTAAATTGCTAATTGTCTTTTAAAACTATTAACTTTTTGTATTGTAGGTATTGGGACAAGGATCATTTTGATATATGGTTCAAGGTTATATGTTCAAAGGTCAAGGTCATATCAACATAGGAATACTAAAATTATTTATTGTCTTGAAAGCTATTAATTTCACACATAGGCATGTATATTAGAATACTGTAGGTATTGACATTACAATCATATATGGTTTGAGGTCATATATGTTCAAAGGTCAAGGACATAGTTGCATAAGTATACTGAAATTGATGAATGATTTGGAAATTATTCATTGCACTACAGTTACTTCATGCATATTATATAAGCTACTTATAAATGAAGTGTGAGTTGATTTATTTCTGATTAAGTTTTGTGGGAGTTCTTAACTTGAGAAAACTTTTAAAGTTTATGTACGTAATATATTGTCTATAGCACTTTGCAAACAATATTGGACAAATCTTCAGGTGAGCATTAAGGCCCATGGGCCTCTTGTTTTTTTAGGGGAGAGGGGAATTCCATTTACCTCCACCATTCCAGAACTGACCACCTTTGGTGTATGACTTGGGTGTTGGGCACCATGACTCAACTCCTTCTTCTCTTCTCTTTGTAGGTGCCAAAGTGAGCAGCTCTGATAACAAAGAGAATGTTTCTACAGAGGAAGCATCCAATTCGTCTCAGCCACCTGTCTCTTTTGATGAAATGGGAGGTATGATAATTATAATGTTTTGTTGTATCAACTACATGGTTCTTATCCTGAAATATTGTAACTACAGCAAGGTTTTATAACTTACATTATATTGAGAAAATGGTCTTCTTTTTAATGAAAGTTTGTTATCTGCTATTTTATTAAGTTTTTGGCCAGTTTACAGTTAATTAATTATGTGTATGAAGTAGAGAAAAGCTTTTGTCATGTAAAATCTAGGCCAGCCAGCCAATGTAACTCTTTAGTCAGAGTGTAATATTTTGCAATTTCTCATGTACATATATGTGCATGTTTTAATTTAAAAAAAAAAAAAGCAATAAAAAGAATAAAAGCAAACAAACATTAAAATTTTAGTCTTAGTTCAGACAATGCATATTCCTTGCATGAGTGTCAATTCAGTATGTCTTGGGTTTGATATACCTAAATTTTAGTTTCGCTCTGTAGCTTTACATGCAGACTACACAGCTTTTTAAATTACATGCTGTAATATGTAATATCCTTATAAATCTGTCACAGATCAATTTGAACTCAATTCTTTTCACTTAATAAATCCCTTTCTTGTTCAGCTAACACTGAAGAAAATTTTATTTCTTTCATTAGAATCTTGGATAGAAGCTAAACCAAAAAGCAAAAAGAAGAAAGCAAGAAGAGAAAATTAACCAAAGAGATTAGAAGAAAAAGGAAATATCTGGCTTTCAGATATTATAACAGATAGAAGAGTTCACTACGGTAGAGGTTTTGTCATGATACTGGTGTTAGTGTTATACAAAAGTTATGATAATTTTGCTTTTGCATTCATTTCTTTTTATTATTATTGTTATTTATTAAAACAAACTTCTGTTATTTAATGTATAACATAAACACTGGTTTTGTATTTAGAGTTAGTAAAGAATGAAATTTAAGATTTTAAGTGTTTAACAAATTCAGAATCAAAATAAATTGCTTGTATGCATTCTATAGTTGTATAACAAGGTATAGAATGGGGATAGTATTGACAATTATTGTACATTATGAAATGAGAGAGATCTACCCATTTAACATGTACAATGCATTTTTTTCTGTGTTCAATGTGAGCAGACAAATGCATGATCAAAGATTATCTAGTCATGCTACATAGTAACATGAAATACACCAGATTGTGTGACAGTTGATTATATGATGAACACAAATCAGAGTTAATTTTGGTGCTGGATAATAACTCATGAATTGTGAAATACATGCGATAATTAAATTAATTTTTCTTGTTCAACTGGCAAAGGCCAGCTGAGCTTATGTCATGACAAAGTGTGTGTCTCTGAAGGTGTGTGTTAACTTTTATCTTCTCCTTTGAAATTTGAAAGATTGCCATGGAAGGTCCTTGACAGATAGTTTATGCAAATGAGTCAGTTCTTTTAAATCTTTTCCTTTGTAACTGCAAGGCAAAATACAACCAAGTTTGATAAGAGAAATCCTTTGTTGATGTGGATTAAAAATTTTTATCTGGCATGGCCATCTAAAAATCATAAATTGCTGTCATTTCTATAAATAAGAAAACAGGAAAAGATAGTACAGGTGTTTGTATGGTCAGGTTTATTTAAAATTTGACATATAATAGTTACATGTAGATATGAAGCCCTTTTTTATTGAGTGATTGATTTAGTTGTTTAGTCATTTATAAAATGTAACTTGCATCGTTTGAGATTTTTATGCAAGTCAAGTGCCAGTTGGGTGATACAGGTCCTTTTGTTAATAAATATTTTGACATTTTTAAAGTGTCAGAGTGAGGAGTTTATGTTTGGTAATATCCTGGTGCTAAGAATAATTAAAATTACAGAATATGGCTCAGTATGTTTGATTCAGCTGTTTGATCTTAAGTTACAATATAAAATACATGTATTCAAGCAATAGCTAAGGACTTTACTCTTGACAAGAACACCAATATCTGTACCAATGTCAAAAATCTTCACTATAAAGGTGAGTTAAAGTGTTCTTTTGAAAGCTCGTGTTCAGGATGTCAGCACAAATATTGAATCTGTGTCGTGGAAGTTTTAATAAAAACAAGGGGAGGGGGAGATGAGAACAGCTATTTTTGGAACTGCTTATTGCTGTTGCTGGCATTTATCCAAGTAGTCATTTGAAAATTACATATTGTGAAGCTATCCAGTGATAAAAAAAACTAAAACTGATGCAAAATTTGAAGTTGTCTTGATTATTTCAAGAATAAATTTAATGTAAGGAAATTAATTGTGTTGTAGTGCTATGTTATATTTTTTAGAACATGAACAAAAAGTTTACAAAAGGACAAACAAGGCTTTCATAGGCCATTAAGCCAGGTCAACAGCCAGGTTGTATAGGTCAAACTGCTGGGTCATACACTATTGAACTATATCTTGTTAGGTTTTGTTGGTTAAATCTACAGCAAAATAAGTGTTCTTCCTTTATTATTAATCATAGATCATGTATATTGGAAAAACATTTTGTGTTTTTTAAAAGATCCAAATAGTGCTTTCCATAAAATATGAATGTGATGTGTTACCATTTTTCATTAAATGAACATATATATATATATATATTTTGTCAGGTCATCATTTAAATACTTATAAGGGAGATGGTCTTTTTACTTCATATATTTCATTTTTCATAAATATCTATGAAAGAATGTCTCAAAATCAACATAATAAAATCTTTTAACATAGATCTATGAAAGAGTGTTATAAAATTGAATCAAACAAATTTCTTGAAATTGATAGGTGAAATGAATTTTGATCATGTAGGTCTGATGTATTGCAATGTACAAGTGATGTGTTCTGTCAAATGTTATTTCTGATTGGCTTTGTATGTGATCATTGAATCAGGAATGAACTAAAGTGTGAAAGATTGAATGACTAAAAACAATATTTCTTTAAGAGTTGCTCAGAGATTTAATTGACTTATTTAAATTTGTTACAGTTGTTTTATTGGTTTTAATCTTTGACCTTTAAAAAGAAACAATCCATATGAAATGTAGGGCAAGAAGATAAAGTTTTGTTAAGATATTTAAAATTTGATATTTAACAAAAATTGAAAGAATAATGTAAATTATATATATATAATATCATTATAACTGTATTGTAACTGAAAATGAGTTTTGTTTTTGTAGAAAAATCCACTTGGTTAATGAAATGTTTATCTTACATTTAGATGTATTTATTTATTCATAGATTTATGAAATTCATATATATAATAAATTAAAATTGATTTATCAGATAAAATTTATAGTTACAAATTAAACAAATTTGATGTTGAAAAATTAATTATTCTTTTCTTTTTTAATATGGATAAAATTTTCATATGAATTTCTAAAATAATTTTAAATTTTAGATACATGTACTAAATTTTTGACAATATGAGGGTTTATATTTTATACATTTTTCTTATGTATTAATTATTGATATATAACAATGGACTAGAGATTAACATCATCTTAAACATATGTAAATAATGTGGGTTATCCTGTTATTAATATATTCATAAAAATTAAGGACCAAATTTGTAAATATTTGGGTAATTGGGTTTATTTTATTTTATTTTTTTTTAATGACAGTTGAGAAATACAAGAAGTCATGTTAAATACACATTATTATTTATATTTATTAAGTTCAGATGTGTCTGGTAAAGATAAACTGATATCTATCTATTCATGTTGTTTATTTACAGTTTTATTGTGAAAATTGAAAAATAATACCTTTGTTTCTAAGCAGGGCATTGAAAATTTCAATCCTGACCATTGGTCATTTTTAGGACATACCAAAATTAAGATTTTTTTAAACCCTTTTCTATGTCTACTTTCTGTTTGAGGAACATTGTTTAAATGTTAAAATATATATGGTCATGTTTCAGTTAAAAGATAACAGTTTGTTTGTGTATCAGTTTTATCACATTGTACACAGTTATCTACCTTTTCAGAATGTTCTAGTGCTGAAAATAAAAATTTCTTGTATAACTTAAATCTCATTTGAATTGTGGGTTATTGGTTACTAATGTAAACAACTTTGTATTTTCACTAGCTAAGTTACTCAAAATTCATTGAAAAGACACATTTGTGTCATCAATCCATCAAATTTGAGTAAATTGATCGTACTTGATATCATCATACATATAAGTTAGCAGCTTAGATATTGGTTTTATTTGAGTTCCTGTTTATGATCTCGTTTAAATTTGAACATTCCAATATTAAAACTCTATACAAGAAATGAATTTCAAAGAAAAAAATATCACTAAGAAACACTGCTTTTATATTAAGCAAAAGTGTTTATTTGCATTTTAAATAATATCTTAGGTGAAGGACTCTTTGTAACAAGTAACCACTTTGGCATTAGAATTGTGATTTTTTTTAACATTGGAAGGAGATAAGGCAATAAATTGTATGATTTTAATAAATGCCAAGTTAAATAAATTTTGTCATTATGGTAAGGGTCCTATTTTCCCTGAAATGTTGTACACTTATGTTTTTTGCTCATTTAAATAGCTATATCAGATTTATAAGTATGGAATAGAAAACTACATACATTATTAATGCTTTTTATCTTTATCAGAATTAAAACAAGTAGCTAAAAGTATTGATATATACAAATGTACATGTGTGATGAATCCACATGGTATAAATAAGTGTCTTCCCATCATTCAAGTTTGGTAGTTGTCCCACCCCTTTTGTTGCATAAGTCTTGCCGTGTTCATCATGTCTCAGTATGACAAACATTTAGGACAATGCTTATTGAGTCAAAATTTCATATTTTTGTAGTTGAGAAAATTTTAAAAGTTAAATTATAAAGTACATTGTTTTTTTTAGTGAAACATACTGTATAAACAAAATGTTACTTTAAATTAAAGGTTTTTTTTGTAAAATAACACTAATTCTGTAGTACCTATGTAAAAAAAAATTTAAAAAAGGCTTTAAAAAATAATGGGAAAAAAAAAAACAAGTTAAAAAAACAAAAAGAAAAAATTGGTTCTGAAAAACGAGTGGCAGAACTTGCCACAAAATATCAATTAGCACTTTTATCATCTGTTTAACATAAATTAAGTTGATATGCAGTTTAATGCTTACAAAGTCCTCATTATGGATACTACACTGTAGAAGCTACTTTTTACTTATTGAATAGTCCTCAATATATATCACTGTGTAGTAGTTACACATTAGTTGTTGTTGTTGTTTTTTTTTTTTTTTTTTTTTTTTTTTATTTGCATCAATAAATAAAAAATAATGTTTTATAGGTATTAGTCTTTCAAAAGGAATTAATTTTGTAAAATTTCAAGTTGAAATAGGAGTGAATACATTGTTTGATAGAAAAAAAATCTTTTTCTTTTTTTTAAGTAACATATATGTTATTGATTTAATATATTGATGTTTATTTCAATGGTTACAACTTACAACTGCCATTTTGGTTTCTACATCAGTGGTTTTATGCACTAGGAAAATGAGCTATTCTGATTTTTTTTACTGTAGTAAAAAAGGGAATTCCATAAGTTATTGGATATCATTAAACTATAGTTATATGAAGGCTATGAGTTTTTCTAAGTGATGTTTTCAATTTATGACAAATGTATCTCATATTCCTAATGACATGTAGTTTTAACATAGCCAGGATATCTACTGACACGTAGTTCTCACATCTTTGTTTATCTTGATTAGTGAAGGCATCTGGCTGATTGGTAAATACCAAGAACATGTGATTGAATGGTCATTTATTGAAAACTCATCTGCGCTGTGTGGTTTGTCTTTGAGTGCATCATTACATTAAATTTCAGTCCAATCTATTAGGCTGAAAATGAATGGGGAATAGCAGAATAGCAGATATGCTGTGGTTAACCTTGTCATCTATGAGCTTTAAGTGTGGGGGGGGGGGGGGCTTAATGTTATAGGTTCCTTTCAGTAAGGTAATAGGTATGTTAGTTTTTGACCAGACACAAAGATATGTACTTATCTTGTTAATTTCTTTGCCAGTAAGATATGAAACTTTTCAAAATAACCAAAATTGTGGAAGAGATTTACCTATCAAGGGAAAATATATATTACCTGAATTTGATTGAAGTTTCAAATTTGCAGTTGGTGTTTATTACAAAGTCACAAAAATTGTCAACATGTACAATAATGCATAAAAAAAATATACCCATGAAGAAGTGATAATTTGTGTTATATATGGCATAATGAGTGTTAGCTTTGCATAAAACAATGAAGTGTGTAGGATAAATCCTTATAAGAAATTATGGTTAAAACTTTGTACATCAAGTGTGAAAAAGGGTCATTAATAAAGTAAATAAATGTTTGCTGGGTGGTAGGTTTTAAATGATGATGGCTTCATTTAAATGTAGTCATAGACAATGTTTGTTAACCAAAGTGCCATGAGTGTAAATTATTCTTAGCATACAATAGAAAAAATTACAGTCATTAATGAATTAAATTTTGCTTATAAGTAGATCTTAATTGAAGATGGCTTTATTAAAGTGAAAATCACTGTCTTAGTGAGTTTATGTCACATGATGGTAGGGTTGTGAATTTAACCTGGATCTCATTTAGATCTGAAGAATAATTTATATAAATACATACCCAAGGTTGTGTGCTTTGTTCTTTTCTATATACAAATTTTTGATATTAACAATTCATTATTATAAATGTCTAATCTTAGAATCGTACATCTTTTTCTTTTCTTTATAAAATTTTTTATGTAGCCTGCTTAATTAAGACTTATTTTTTTAAAGTCAGATTTAAATGAAATTTGCTTTGCCCAAGATGTTTTATTTTTTAAGCAGTATATTGAGCCTGAAAAGAAATCAGGGCTCAGTTGTTCTTAGCTTGATTAATTTGATCACATAGTTTATCAAAACTTGTTTCTTGTATATTGCCAAATTTCTGAAAAAAAAAATTATGTTAGAAAGATACCAAAAGAATAGAATTTCATCAGTGAAGCATATTGTTTTAAAATTTTGATTTTCATACTATTTGCATCAATAAATTAATCTATCTTTGAACAGATGACTTCTGGTGTGTAAGTGGAAAAAATAGGTTATATCTTATATTGCTCAAAATAGTTGTTCTGAAAAGAATATAAAATAATTGTTTGGTAATAATAATAATAATTGACAAACATTATTTTCATTAAGATGTTAAAACAGTTAAATAAATATAAAAAGTGAACTATATATACATATATATAATCATTTACATTAGATATATATATAATATCATAATATTTTTTCATAATTTACCATAAATATTGTGTCATATAGCTTGAATAAGTATAAAGTAAATCCAGATATTTTAATATTTAAAATTGTCTTAAAATGCTTAGATTTATATCTTCAATATAGAATATGTTCACACTTAAAACTGCATCACATTTTCTCATTTTTTCACACTGTTAAATGTAAATAAGAATTGTATGTTCATGTATACAAATATATTGGGATAATGTCTCACTTTAAAATAAATTACTTAATCCATGGTGGAAATAATAAATATGATACTATGGCTGAAAGTTTTAATCCCCTTCTGTGGTCCAGTTTGTAAACTTGTTTATGTGGTCCAGTGTTTACATTTTATTCTGTAGCCCATAGTGTAAATCTGTATAAATCTGTTGCTATGGCCTAATTAAGTCTGTATCAGCAGACATCTTGTTGTTACTCGTAATCTTTATTATTATTATTATTATTATTATTATTATTATTATTATTATTATTCTCCCTTGTTTCTTAACGATTTTTTTTTCAGGGGCATCTCCTCCTTGGTTTCTTATCCAATCAGGTTAAAATTTCATCAACTGGTAGGGATTGACCATGGGAAATGTGCTTCCTCACCATTTTTTTCGGAATTCAGAAGGACTCTTGAGAAATCCAGTTGAAACAACAACTCCGGACTTCTGGTGTGATGATGTGCCCTAAGGGCATCTTCTTCAATTAAACTAATTATGGACTATTTGTCAGCTTCGTTCTAGATTCTCACACTTAGTTTTACTAATCTGCCTTTAGGGTTTGACTTATTTATTAAATAAGTGCATTGAAATATCCTGTTATTATTATTGCATTAAAGAGAGAGAGCGCTGATACACAGACATATACTTGCTTGTAATTTTGTTACTGTAGCCCAATGTTGAATCTGTTACTGTGACCCAATGTTTTAATCTGTTCTGTAGTCCAATGTTTCAATCTGTTACAATGACCCATTGTAATTTTGTTACTGTGGCCCAATGTTTGAATCTGGTACTGTTGCCCAATGTTTAAATCTGTTGTGGGGCCTAGTGTTCAAATTTGGTTCTGGTGTCCATGTTCTGTGGCCCAGTGTTCAAATTTGGTTCTATGGCCCAAAGTTTTAATCTTTTCTAGTCTTGTAACTAGTCATTTTTATCATTTGACTTAAGTGCTAATTTTCACCAAAGTTTTCAAACTTCTCATGATATTTTTCATCTACATACAAATTTATTCTATTTATCTAATTTTCTTCCATAAAGTTGAAATACATGTATGGAAACTACAACAAATTGTGTACTGACTTGATCCTCATAAAATGTTAATCTTATGTTTAGTCTTAATTAAAAACATCAAACAAATGTTTAAGATAATATTGATAACCCTTTTACAGGAACTCAAGTTTTCCCTATCATTAAACAAGAACAGTTGTGTCATTCTTTGGTCAAACAATAAAGTATTATCATGTAAAATTGTATTTTATCTTTAAAAGTTTGATCATGCAAGTTGGAAAAAAGGTGTTTTATTTTTATATTGATATTTTTTTATTTAAAAAATGGATCATAAATTAGTTTACAAATATATATACATGTATATATGTATATTAGCATGAAAGTTAGATGTTTAGAATCAGACTTATTCACTAATTGTTTTATTAATTACTATATAATTTATTTTCCTTTGTAAGTGTGATAAATAAGATTCCCTATTAACTGTTACAGAAAATTTCATCAACTAATCAGGGTCTGTTTTGGCTTTAGTATTCAATTTCCTGCTTCAATAAAATAGTCTTCCACACAACACAACATCAGAGTAAAAAGATTATATCAGTGTTTTAGTTGTTCTATAGTATTATTTGACAAAGTTTTTAATTCTGATAATTGTTCTTATTACCGACTGGTTGATTTATAACCGATGACCCTATAATGTTTACTGTACAGATGGTCCTATAATGTTTATTGTACATGTGACCCTATAATGTTTACCATACAGGTGACCCTATAATGTTTATCATACAGATGACCCTATAGTGTTTATCATACAGATGACCCTATAATGTTTACCATACAGGTGACCCTATAATGTTTGTTTACCATACAGGTGACCCTATAATGTTTATCATACAGATGACCCTATAATGTTTATCATACAGATGGCCCTATAATGTTTATCATACAGATGGCCCTATAAGATTTACAGTTAACATGTAAACAGTACTCCCCTTATATACAATAAAACCTCAATTCATTACTACCATTTGTTTTCCTCATCAGGATTATGTTGTTTTGAACTGTAACTTTCACATTTAGAATAATTTTGAAGATCATATTGTTTTATGACATTAAAGTTTAATGTTTCTTATCAAGCCTTTTAATCATGTTTTCAGATTGTTAATTTTATGTCATTTATTGTATAAAATCATATATTGAGACATGCGTTTTTCTTTTCAGATTTGGGGTAATAATCCCATTAATATGGTTACAGGAATAAAATATGTATTGTCATTGTTTTATTAAGCTTGAAATGTTAAGATTTTTTGTTATACATTAAGTTATTTTTCTTTTTCCTTTTTTTTTTTTTTTTTAATATTTTTTATAATTTTATTTGATTATTTTGATTGCAAATTTTGATTTTTTTTTTTTTTTTTGAGGATTATATATAAATTAGTGTGTGAATGATGGGAAAAAATCATTTTCAATTTGACTAGTATAAAAGTGCATGGTTATTTTTGTTTCTATTTTAAACATCAGGTAGTTATTTTTATGTATTTTATTTTCTTTACATTGTAGACATATTGATATCAATAGCTACTCATCACATACTGGCTGATTCCTTGACATCTTCTTGATGGAAAATTACAAGTTAAGCATAGGTTTGCCAAATGTTAAGATACATGTAGTTTGAATATCTTTATTTTGGTCTGATTGTAATCATAGATAGCATTTGTAAATTAGATATTTTTTGTTTATTTAAATATAATTTAAGATATTTAAAATGATAAATGTACACAGTATATATATATATATATATATATATATATATATACATTGTATATATATTATTGGTCTATATTTTTTTCTTTCAAAAAAACTTTTGCGATGTCATCATTCATTGTTTAGGGGTACTAATGGTAGGAGAATTAATTACTCCATTCAGAAAGGTAGAAATTATTTATTTCAGAAATAAATGAGAAAAGGATACAGTCAAAAATAGGTTAATTTTTTTGAATGATAGGTGACAATTGCTTTTGTTTGACTTGACCTAAATTGTATTTCTGTTTTGCCATTTACAACATTTTATCATGGAATCTGATTAAATGAGTTTTACAAGGCTATTTTGGCTGAAAAAAAACTTAATCTAACTGTAAAAAATTTCTATAATTTTGAATTTGATCTAAGAAATACTATTGAATGCTAAGGTTAGGCTTAACTTAGTTTCTATATTATGAGGTGAAAAAAAGAATGCCAAAAATTACATTAATGCCTTTTAACTTAAAATTTCTGAAATATAATTTTTCAACATTTGTTTAGACTTATTGATTGCTTAAGTGTATGTAAAATGTGTTCAGAAGACTGCTGTCCTGTTTGTAATAATTATCAGTTGACTTCCAAAGGCCAAAGGTCATTATTTAATCAACAGGGGAAAACACATTAAATGATCACAAGACTGAATGAGTTCACCCTTTAAATATGTTACTTATATAAAACCACAAAATAAATATAAATATCTTGCTTGTTTAAAGGAATAAATGTTTATAAGTGAAAAAAAGAAAACAAAATGATTTAAAATAAAAATATTTATTTATTTTTAATATCGGCTAAAACTCAATTGTTTTATTAAGTTTATTGCAGTTTTTTACATGTTACCTAAAACATGTCTTTGCGAAGTTATAGATTCATTAACAGGGCTTCTATTCCAAAATATTTTCTGAAGTTGAAGGACGTATGGCAAGTGTTCTTTCTGTAGTTGAAGTAAGGATGGTAGTATGATATGCTGTGTACATATTAGTTTTATGTATGGACATATTGTGACATGATGATTGGCATTGTGATGTTTTGTTATATATATGAATGAACTATGATTATGTCGGGAGTATATTTTATTGTTAATGTATGGAATAATGATGTGCAATTCTAGTAGTTTAATTACTATAACTGCCAAACGTTGTTATGGATTCAAATGTTTCTAAAATGATTTTTATGTAAATAAAATGGATCATGTTATTATGATGTTGGCACACTGCACATATTCACAAGAATTGTGGTAGACATGTTGTAGTATGCCCATCCCATTCTGGTTAAAAAGGAAATAAATAAAAGTCATTATATTTACCTCTTATAGCTTTTTGTCATTCTTGCTTACATGAAATAGAGAAATCTACAGCTAAATAACAAATACTTAGTGGTAGTATGTAAATCTCATCTTAACCAGAAATGAAAATGCTTTTGGTCACATGACAAACTGTAGCTAGAGACCACCTCTGTGGCTCGGTGGTGGAGTATCTGCTTTGAGAGCAGGTGGTCAGGGGTTTGAACCCTGACAGAATCATATACAAGACTTTATACTTCCTTGTCTGGCACACCAAATGAAGTGGGTAGAGTATCAACAGGTTTACTCAGTACCAGGATAATTTGACGGGGGAGTGGTATGCTTATCTGCAGCATACTGATTTGGTGAGCTAGAACCTAAACAAAGTCACCCTGAGTGTGTGCTAGTACAAGATAAACCAATATACAGTTGCATATCTAATGCAAAAAAAACTTATTCTTAGATTAATCTTTTAGAGTATAATAACCTTAATTTTGTGTTTAATGGCTAAAAAAAACTGCTGATGTGATGTAAACAACATAACCCACTAAACTTCAGCCAGACTTTAGCTGCCAGAAAAATTGAAAACTCACCATTGCAAACAAAACAAGACACTAAATTTACACATCTGGACAAATGATTACAAAACTCCTTTAGATATTTACATGATATTGTATAGACAGTGAAACCATGAAGTGCAACAGACTTCAATTTTAACTCCAAGTTTACGAGGGTTCAAGTTGTACAAAATGTTTGAATTAATTAATATCTTTGGAGTTGTCGATGGTATAAAAGACAGTGGTGTCCAAGTTGTCAAAATACTAATGTAATAATAAAATGGTACCCCAGTAGTGCGGTTCAAGTAGTGGTCACTATCACACTCTGTCCCTGGCTCAATAAAGTTGATGAGAGGGATACAGAATTAGGTTCACCTATCCTTTCTATCAATATTTATGGAATTTGAAATGTTTTTATATATTAAGTGCTTTTCATTTTAGATTCATCAATGTATTACATATAAGATATTGACCAAGATTTCATGCTTCACTGACTTGCATATAGTTAAGTCTAAAGTTAAGATTACCACCTCTGACCATAGTTTCTTAATCATTCCTTTACTAATTCTGGTAAACCTTTTACAATTTTTATCACAGCTTTACCACTAAACAACAGCTAAACAGATAACATAGGCCAAAAAAGATATGAGTATTTAAAATTATTACTAAGTAATACCTTAATTTCATGAGAAGCTTAAGAAGTAAATCAGATTTCCAATTTGCCAGATTTTAGTTTAAGAATAATTATAAAATAGGAATAAGGTTTTACCAAATCTGGAAAAAAAATAACAATTAACAATTGTGAAGCAAGGCAGATTAGCTATGAAAGGATCCTACAATCTTCCAATTTTTAACAAATACATGTACTAAAATACGAGTCATATAAATTGCATATAAAGACAAATCATATTTTAGTCTTTTATTGATGCTCATTTAAATTAAATCATTTTCACATTTAATGCATCAGTTTTTTAACATTTTTATCAGTTAAATCACACAAACAATAATATATTGATCACATTGGTTTTATCAATTTAAAGTCAAACCCATAAACATAATTATCAGTACAAGTTGAAGATTTCATTGTCAAGTGGCAAGTAATTAATCTGCAGTCTGTCACAATAGTTTACCTCTGAAGTTTGTCACAATAGTTTACCTCTGCAGTTTGTCACAATAGTTTACCTCTGCAGTTTGTCACAATAGTTTACCTCTGAAGTCTGTCACAATAGTTAACCTCACAAATCTACTAGCAAGTATTGAGGCCATTCACAGTATTATACACGTAAAAAAAAGCTCCCAGGGCTATGACAGTGTTGGAATATGAGTAAAATAGTAAAATCTGCATTTGGGAGAAAAAAAAACTGACATTATCAACAGTTACATATTCAATATGTATAACATGTATTGCCAATGTAAATGTAATTGGTAAACTGCACATATAATCTTTAATAACCAAAAACATTGATATCAATAGTCAAGAGTTATTACATAAACCTGTTTGTACCTTGTACTAGAAGGCAGAAAATACCAGCAGATTGCTCCTCTGTTTTGAAGTACCACTTTAAAAATGTTGCCCCATAAATTATAACTGGATACTGCAGAGCCTTGTGCATAATAATAGCACATTTTTCCATGGCTAGGTCAATCCTTCATTGGGAACTGTTCAACAGTAAACAATTGTTCCATTAACAGTTGATAAGTAGTGAATTTGTATTTGGTGCCACTAATTGGCTGACAGCATTCGACAAAACAAACCAACATTTATCACATAACTGCAACAGTGATTATAAATCACAAATTCATTTTGCAGCTCAGGCAAACTCACTCTATCATCATCATGCATACTTTTTACAATACATAGTTGTAGAGATTTCATCAACAATTACATCTGCAATGTGACAACTTATAAGGGAAATTATGTCAGTAATTTTCACTGATAGATGTGATCAGTTTACTAGTATATACATTGTGAAACCAACAAATTGCAATAAAAAACATTCAAAAACAAGTTTTCATTTAAATTTCAGAAATATCTAGATGCCTGTAATTTTGGTATTTTATATCTTTTTTTCACATAATTTGCTTGCATTATGTGACAGAAAAAAACAAAACTAATTTATATACAAGTATTTCCACTGTTATTCAATATAATTTGAGAAATTTTTAGTTATTAAATATACCTAAAAAAAATAAATAACATGTTAAAATTCCACAGTTGTAATTTTGTGGCAATTATTTAACCTTTTAAATAAAAACATAAAGATACCATAAAATAAAACAAGATAAAATTGAACTTTAAACAAGCATTTACGAACATTTGCCAAAATATCTTATAACACACTCTCTCTCTCTGTCTGTCTGTCACTCGCACACAATTTACGAACATTTGCCAAAATATCTTATAACACACTCTCTCTCTGTCTGTCTGTCACTCGCACACAATTTACGAACATTTGCCCAAATATCTTATGACACTCTCTCTCTCTCTGTCTGACACACACACACACACACACACACACACACACACACACATTTTATTTCCACAAATAGACTTTTTAACAAATAATAAGCAGAGAAAAAACAATACCATTAATTAAGTGCTGTTGTACACATTCCCAATTACATTTAAAAAAAGCTAAGTTTTAATTTGTTTGTTTTCATAACATAAATATGTTGTTGCCCACAATCCATGCTCACTTCCTTTTTAGGAACTTACATGTAAGCATACATAGAAATTTGATGACTTTATAGTGAGTAGTTTATCATTGAACACATTTTTAAATATAAATAATTCAGTTATTCTTTAATCAGCTTGATGCAGAGGGTTGATCATCTGATTTCGATTTAAATTTCAGCACCTGTAAAAAATGAAAAAATTATAATTAAGTGTAAATAACAAAGATTACAGCACTATATGAATTTGGAATTCAAAGTGACAGAGATATGTTAGGAAAAATATACAAAAAATACAGACTATTTGTTGTTGTTAGTAATGTTGTTAAATGTCTCATCAACAATTTTCAGCTTTCTGCAAAGTGAGCAACTTTGTTAATCTCCAAGGATTAATCTAAGAGCAATTTCACATATACATGGGATGTATGAGTGTGTTTTATTGTTTACCTTGTACTAACATTGACTTTGGGTGACTTTAACATTCTAGATTACAGTCAGCAAGCAGCAGAGAAGCATGTCATTTCCCTAGTTACATTATCTTATTTAATTAAAACATTTTATTTTCATGAGATGTTGCATTTTAAAGAATGTTTTATGTAAAATGGAATATGTTTAAAATTTAAAGATTGTCTAAACTATATTATTTTGGCATAGGTGACACATGCAAATCTAGACCATCAAAAATTATAATGCAAACAACTTCAAATTTTATTCTCCAATCTAGCAATGCTAATTCTGGCTCTTTAAAGAAGGGGTGCAGTTAAGTAGTCTAAAGTATACACTTAGATCACAATGCTTCTCTCCACCAAAGTTCTAATCTCAGTAGATCCTAGTGTGAGAACATTTATCAGTTCACTTGCCGAAGGTCATTGGTTTTCTCTGGGCACTCCAGTTTCTTTCATCATCCTAGTGCTGACTGCATTGATATTAGTGAAAAGTTCTTGACTGGGGCATAAAACATCATAACCCAACTCTAAAAAAAAGGAGAGACTTACAGATCTCTCTTCAAACAATACATAATCATTACCTCTTCTACAACTCCTGCAGCTATTGTTACTCCACTTGATCTAAGCATAAATCTTCCTAGATCCTTGAAATCTTTATATAACTCTAGACATACTGGTCTCTCAAATACTATCTCTATAACAGCACTACTGTTCTTAGTCAGGCATCTTAAATAAAGCATAAAGTTGTAGCTGTGTGAAAACATTTGACACTAAAAACATCTCCCTTCAATTTCTAACTTTCAAGTTTCAAACAAATAATTACAACTGAGTTGTACCAGGTAATAATAAATTTTAAGATGAACTAATGAAATGATAACTGATAATATTACAAGCAATTGTTGGAACTATGTTCTGACTGATTTAGTTTGATCACAGCTTGAAATGAATATATGACAGAAAAATTAAAACAGGTATGAGATTGGCTCAACTGTTTACAAGTTGGGATTTCAATTTGGGTAAAAACTAGAGCCAATGTTTAATCGAGGTTGAGGATATCTGGGTTTTTCATTTTCTAGTCAGGTCAAGGAAAACAGACATGAAAATTATACAGCAATTTTTTTTCTTCAAAACAATATAAAACAAATTAAAACAGTCTTAAAACAACATAAAAAAGACTATACAATCCATCAAGGGAACTATTTCATGCCAGTGTAAATAACATAGTTGAAGAAATATGGTCAAAGTTAAAAAGTTAAAGAACTACAGGTACAATTATAATAACTTACTTAGGATGCTTCTTGACAACCTCTCCTGTATTTTTATTAAGTTGACAGACAAGTTTTTTAATCACGGCCGGTTCAGTTATAGACTGATAATGGAATACAACCTGAATAAAAATATCAAAATTATATAAGAACAGGCAAACGATACTCCAAGATGTTAGAGTACAAGAACTTTTAAAGTTTTTAGGCCAACAATTCATATCAAAATATTTCTGTGTCACCATTTTACTGCATAAAACCTGATAACAGTTTGAGGAACAGTTATTTTCATTGAATACAGACATGTACATGTAATAGCTTTATTATAAAAAGAAACTTTTATGGATATGTAAAGGTTATTCATATGATTGCATATAAACATTGTGCTGATCATGTGGTATGCTGGCAATCCTGTATGTTCCACATAAATTCGTGGGTATAAATGTTTAAGTATTGATAGAATTTGTAACTGCAAATGCCTACACTATGTTTGCAGGTAAATTTCATTCTTGATTGAGAAAAATTATTTTGAGAAACCATGTACTATTTAAATGTACATCCAAGTACATACATGTATACGAGGAATGTAATTGCCAGTCAAAATGAAACAGGAAATATCTTTTTTTTTTTCTTTAAATTTTTAAATTTCTTTTAAAATCAAAATTCCATGTCTACATTATTATTTTTGTGTTTTTGGATCAAGAAACATAACTAAATGCTGTGTGTTACCAATTAAAATTGCACACTTACTCAGTTAAACTGTATTTATATTTTTCAAACATAAAAATGAAATAGACAAATGCTGAAATTTCCTATTATACAACATTTGTGGTACTCTCTATGGTTTAACAAGTGTTGTCAGAAAATCAACATAGCTTGCCTGCAAATCTAAATCCATACAAAACTAACCAAAATCTTAAGTAACTGACATCAAACATAATATTAATGCTAGCAGTATTTCCTTATAAATTTTCAATACAGGTCATCTTAAAATGATCTGAAAAATAACATAAAAATGTGAAATGCTTTACCACTTACAGGAAATCCTTTGGTGATTGGCATTTGTAGATTAAATATAACAACTCTGGCTTGTATACGCACTGCTGATTTGATAGGATTTTGTGGATCACATAATACACTACCTTTAATAGTAGACAAACAAAAAGTTATCACATATCAAATTTAAAAACAATAAATTTCCAATATATTGTGGACTGGCTATAAAAAACATTAAACAGTAAAGACATGCTAACATGTTACGTAACATACAAAATAATTCTTTAGTACATGTAACAAGGCATCATGGGACATCGGATTTGTCACATGCAATTTTAGTGATCAATATTACAGGTGCAATCAAACTGACACAAATGCAATGGTAGCATCCCTTATTAATAAACTACTTTTTCACAAATAGAACTCTAACTGATGTACTTGGATAAAAAATACAAAGTTTCATCAGCAATTAACATTGGATAATATCAATAATATATTTATTATAATTCTAAACCATAAACTTTTAGTATGTGAGAAAAAAAATTAATCACAGGCGATAGTGAGATAAAAAATCTTATATCTCAGTCAAATATTTCCAAGTCCAAAACTTGCTAAACCAAATATATTAGACATCAGATTTCAATTTTCAACAAAATTTCAACAAATTTCAATTTTCAAATTTTAACAAAATATGGATAAATCTACAAGTTTTAGTACAGAAGCAAATTCATGCAAAATCAAACTCACGAAAAAAGAAATAAAAGACACATGATAAATGCAAATGAAAACAATTTTTTTTGCAATCACTCATAAAAGTTAAAATACATTTGTGTACATATAAAAATATAGATCATACCTAGGTTTACATTAGTTATGTCAATACCAGTGATTGTAACCAGGACATGATCCCCAGCAAAAGCACAGGGAGCAGGTAAATCATCAAGTGTTATACCTAAAAGTAAAGCACAAAAATCACAATTCATAGGAAACAACTGTGGAGACGAGTTTATATAAGACCTAGGTCTTGTTCTTGGATCCATTTCACACGATATATGTATGCTTTTGTAACATTGTTATTTTTTATTTTCTTTTGTGAATAAATATTGTTTAACAATTTCAGACAACACTTTATATAAATTGTAAGTTACATGCACAATGACACACTCATTATATTACCTTTAACAGAAGCTATTTCTCCTGCAGGCATGACCAACACTCTATCACCTGTCTGTAGAGATCCAGATCCAATCCTTCCAGCTACAGAGAAACCACTCCCCATACCTTTAAACACATCACCGACACTTAATCGGAATGGCTTATCAGTTGGCCTGGCTATAGCCTTGAATTTATCTGCAACAAAGATAGAGTCAAACTTGAGCTGACAATAGTTTTGGTTGTTGACATATGCAGACCATAAAGTTTTATAAACATCTTAAGCACGGAACATCAACCTTTATTCTGGGTTCATGGCACAGACTGTACTGCACCTCTTACAAACTAGCTAAAACTTTTATCATTCAAATTACTTTTATAGGTAACCATATATTTGCATTCAAATATAAACAGAAACTCATGTTGGTTTTTGAATTGATCAAAACATCTATAAACTTTGTCCTTGGGAAAGCATCTACCATACGGCAAAATTTTACTATAGTGTCAGTGGTTACTCTTGTACTAACATTATCAACATATCTATCTGTTTACTAACATTATCAGCATACCTATCTGTTCTAACAGTGTACATCCTTTATACCATGCTGAAAGCTTGGGTTCACTGATAGTTTTAGTTAAGTTTTCTCCATTAAGTCCACTGCAGGGAACAAAAGAAATATCTGAATCCTTGTATCCAACCTGTTTTAAAAATGTCCCAAGCTTCTTTACAATTTCATCATATCTCTCTTGTGCCCATCCTACTGTGTCCATCTTATTCACAGCAACTATTAGTTGAGAAACACCTAAAAGTACAATGTATTTACATGAAAAAGTAACAGAGAAAATGTGTTTGTGAAACAATACAGACACCATTCCATTCTTCAACCAAATGATATGTATCTAATAGAGGTCAAGGTCATCAGGTCAACAAACCTTGATACATTTAAAGATCTTGGCTTAATGCAAGAATAGTTATAGCTAAGACTTAATTTTCAAAAATGCAAACTAGACCTTTCTGAAACAAAATATGTATATTCTTATTTCCCTATCATAACATGTTTTACACATATGTAAAAATCAAGAGAAATAAAAATCATATTTTGTTGAAAATTCTTTGGATTTTTTTTTAAATTTATGTTGTCAGAAATGACCATAATACGAGAATTTTGAAAAAATAAAAATTCATAGCTTAAAACAACCATAAATCTTTATTGTTATATTTTGATATTTTGGTATTAAAAACATGCACCTTGGTCAACTCAGTATATATAAATGTATTTTGCATAAAAATTTAACTAAATTGAAGAATCTGGAAGGCTTACTCATAACAGAGTAAATAATATTTTAAAACAACTACCTAATGACCTAGCTAATACTGCATGCTCTCTGGTTTGACCACCTGACTCAAAACCACTTTCAAATTCCCCTCTAGTGGCATTAACTACAAGTATACCTGCATCTGCTTGGGCAGTACCTAGAAATTCAAAGGTAAAAAATAGAATTATAATAATGTTCTATGTACAAAGCAATTTGTCCATGTTTAAATATCATTCCTCAACTGAAATTTAACATTTTTATTTTAGAATACTGCTGTTAAGGTATTTGGAAATTTAATATCTCATTTTGTAGATTGTCTATAAACATATCTAGAGATTTAAAATAAAGAGTATTATCTCCCGTTAATGAGGTTTAGTGTATATATATATATATATATATATATATATATATATATATATATATATATATATATAAACATTTTACCTTAATTCCTCGGTAAGTTTACAATATTGATATGATTTAATTTGATTTGATTTAATGGGGTTTTACCTCCCAGTCAAAAATATTTCACTTATATCGAGATGTCACCAGCTCTAGGTCAAGTGAAAAAAATTTGACCTTTCCAGTGCACTAAGGGCAATGTGCAGGGAGTGATCTTTAGTGTGCCATGCCTGCTGTGACAAGGGGCATCGGTTTTCAAGATTTACTCCAAAGGACCCCATGTGGCCTTCATTTCTAAATGCCAAGTGCCAGTCACTACCTATTTTCAAGTCTTGGTCAGACTGGGACAGGGTTCAAATCTGGACATCCAACTTATGCTACCGTAGTGGTACTTATGGTACCTGCTGATATAACCTACCGGTAAGTATTGTAAAATAGTCTAATTTTTCTAGTTAAAGTAAGAAATCTTGTTCCAATTTTAGGACCCTAAAGAGATTTTTTAAAAATGATTTAAAAGAAAACTTGCATCATCTCTAATATAACATAAAATAATAAAAACAAACCGGTTATCATATTTGGTATGAAGTCTTTATGTCCTGGGGCATCTAATAGTGTTATATGCTTTCTAGGAGTTTCAAATCTGGTTTGAGCAATATCCATAGTTACACCACGAGCCCTGAAAAATACATTAAAATTTATGAGAATAGTGTTTATAATTTATAGCAAGAATAATAAAATGTAGCCTGTAATCAAATTTTTGTTAAAAACTCTCCTTGAAATATACAAGTGCACTTGAGTATTGAAAATAATGTTTCTTCAGTAATAAATAGTAGCTGAAAAGTTTGTAATGTGATAAAATATAAAATGTAACCAGCAAACCTTTCAATTAGTCATCTCTCATAAGATAAACTTAGTAAGTCATTTTACCATGTTATGTAAATTTAATGCAGATGTCTTCTATTAAGACAGGCCTCAAATTGCAGTAAGTGGCTACTCTATTCATATTGATATATCTTAATTAATTTAAGCCACTGATACCTATGTTTAACCACTTTGATTTTTTAGTGTTTTTTTTTTTTTTTTTTTTTTTTATTCCAGGTTCTAAATACAGAAGGGTGATGCAGGTGCCAGGGTCCTGGTCCCAGGGATCATCTGCATTGCCGTGATTTTACAATGGTTTAGGGCACATATATATAGTTGTACAGAAAGAGAAACAGATAATACTAAATACATAATATACAATTTGCTAAAAAATCTGACAATATTTTGATTTTGACTGTATATATGAATTTCTATAATTCACACAAAAAATATAATGATATATATTTTTATGCTCAAAATACATATACAGAACCAATTATTTTTATGCCCAAAATACATAAACAGAACCCATTATTAATCTAGCTGTAAATAGACCTGGATTTTCTGTATGTGTGTGTGTGTGTGTGTGTGTGTGTGTGTGTGTATGTGTGTGTGGAAAGTGCTCATATATATCAGTCTGTCTGTATGTTGTGTGTGAGCATGGAAAGGTGTGTGTGTGTGTGTGTGTGTGTGTGTGTGTGTGTGTGTGTGAGCAAGGAAAAGTGTGTGTGTGTGTGTGTGTGTGTGTGTGTGTGTGTGTGAAAGCAGTATGTATGTCTGTATTGTGTGTCAGCAAGGAAGAATGTGTGTGTATGTGTTTAGAATGTGCTTATATGATATCAGTCTGTATGTCTGTATTTTGTGAGCAAGGAAAAGTGTGTGTGTGTGTGTGTGTGTGTGTGTGTGTGTGTGTGTGTGTGTGCTAATTATCTTATACAGATAAAGATGCAAAACTTTAGTTAATTTTTTTTTTTTTAATTTCTTGTTCCTGCACAAAAAGGTCAGTAATAATTATGGTCTATTATATGATATAAGATGAATTATTATTATTTATTCTAGGTTAAGTAACACAGGTAACCAGAAAGCATCAAATTTATCAAGTTTTTTCATAAAGCATAAAATGTGTCTGAAAGTTTCTATCTTATTTTTTAAAAGCCTTTTATAAGTTTTAAATTGTACTGGTGTATTACTAAGACTTGATACATGTATGAAATACTTAGCGAACAGTATACAGTAGTTTAATGTTTCACAGTTTCTCTCATAAAAACCAAAATTAACATTTTTACATGTGAAAGCCTCAATTGTCAAGACGTCTAGTGAATTCCACTATAATCTGAAGTCATTCCAAAAAATTGAGATAGTATTACATTCAAAAAATTTGTGTTCTATAGTTTCATCATGTAGTTCACAGGTTTTACATTTTGGAGATGAAAGTATTTTTATTTTACAGAGAAGTTTGTTATGCACTATAAATCGGTTTTTAGTGTTTTTACTGATTTTTACAATTGTAAAATATTTCAAATACTGTAGTAAGAATATTTATTTGAGTTTATTTTACCAATTTTTTTTTTAAAAAAAAAATCTTTAACATTTATTCATCAAAAGACTTGTATTGGATGTTCAACACTTTTGCAAATACAATGTAATGACACACATACCAATGATATAACATGTTTTAGTATACTTCAAGCTTGTAGGCTGAAAATTGTAAGGATATTTGAAGTTACAATACCTTTCTTCCTCTGTTTCATCGAGGACCCAGGCATAAACAAATGATCCTTTACCCATCTTTTTAGATTCCTGTTCATATTTATGCATGGCTCTTTTATTCACCACTCCAAGTTGAAACAAAAGATGTCCCATCAATGTACTTTTCCCGGCATCTACATGACCTGTAAATAAAAGTACAAAGACTAATGTTAAATTAAGGAGAAGTCAAAAGGTTTATACCAAAAACCAATGATTATACTTTCAAAATCAATTATAAATTCTACAGTTGTGCTATTACATAGAATTACGCATCTTATTTTTTCGGGGACTGAAGGGGAAAAAAAATTAGCTTTCTGATTACATTTCTTTTAACTGCCTAGTTCTGATTTCAATGAACAGCCTATATTAATCATTATACATGTAACTAGACTTGCAAGCAAGTATATATCTGAGTATCAGCTCACTCACTCTCACTCTCTCTCTAGGCGATAGTTGCTACAAGTTACACCTCTAAGGTGGTGCTCCAAATAAGTAAAATTAAATTCAAAAAAAAAAAAAAAAAAGAATTCAAAGAATTCTCTGGAATTCCTTGGTTTTAACTGAATTTCTATGGAGCCTTCTGAATTCAGAAAAACTGTAAGGAGGCGGACCTTCCCATGGTCATTTCTAACCAGTTGACAAAATTTTAACCTGATCAGAGAAATGAAGAAGGAAATACCACTGAACAAAATCTGTCAGACAATGTTGGAGAATATTAATAATGATAATAATAATAATAATAAAGATTTTGAGTAATAACAAGATGTCTACTGATATGCAGACATAATTACCAATAATGTTTTTTCCTATTTAGAAGAAGATGGTTAAAATGTAAACACTATCAACCATAGCAAAGAGTCAATAATATTTACCTATAACAACCATGTTTAAAAGTTCTTTCCCAGACTGCCTTTTTTCATATTCTTCTTTAAGGTTTGCTTGGTCTAGTTTAATTCTAAAAGTGAAAAAAAGTAAAACATGTCCATTTTAGCTTTTTATTTAAGAATTTTAGAACAATAGTACAAAAAAATAAAGCAAGTTAAGTTGTTTTCAACAAGTCAAAATTTACTTGGTGGCAAAATATTTATAATTTTAACAAACATAAAAAAGAGTGAAGAATGGTGTATTCTACACAAACAAAGATTCTCTCCATTATACTGAAGACATCCTTCTGGAATTGTGTACGAAATCTGAGTACCTAGTAAAAACAATTACTTTAAGCAAGCCAACTGGTAAAGTATTCGAAAATGGAATTAAAAACTAGGTGATGAGAAACACTTGAGCTACATGTATAAGTAATCCATTTGCTTACCAAGGCCCTCATAAAAAAGATAAGAGCTTTCAAAAAATGAAACAAAATAGGAAATGCTCTGGGACAAATTCTAAAACTTTGAGTTCAGTTGCAATAAAAAAAAATATGCAGCATGTTTCAGAAAACCTTTTTATGAAAACTTGAGTCATCTACTACCCTAAACTGAGTACTGATTGAAATCAATATCATGATATCATTATAAAGAACTCAACCATTTGAACAAATAGCATAGAAGAAATGTGTAATTTTTCAGACATCACAATGAAAAAGTTTCAAGGTCAACAATCTTTGTAAATTTTGTAGTTTTTCACAGATGCTCGATGTCAAGTTTTAAATTTCAAGGAACATTTTAAACTTGAAAGGACTTTGTCCACAAAATTTCTATTTCTTATCAAATATTAATTTTTATGTCAATGGTTCTATAGAAGAAGATTAAGTAAAAAGCTTATAACAATGAAAAAATAGGCATCTAAAAATAATGAAGAATGGAAAAGTATCCAAATATATCACATTGAGTACACTGTTCTAGTTACCTGATATTTTGTTACTTACTTTGAAGCACTTTTGTGTATTGCACCAGTACCAACTGCATCTTTCTTTGGAGTCTGCAAAGATATATCATTCTTACTTAGCACTTCACTTGCAGAACTCTCCACAGTACTTAAAATACTTGTCCTTGTTTCACTAACTATTTCTGGAGCACCATTGGTGCTACCAATGTCTATTCTAGATTTATCTCCCTTTTCAGTATCTTTTTTGGCAGCAGGAGAATTCTGTGCTATATCAAAACCCCTTTTAGGAATCTTTTTTGTCAGGTTTTTTCACAGGTGTCACATCAACTTTTGAAGATTCTTTTTTATTATCAAACCCTCTAGTTGGCTCTTTTTTGTTGTCCATCTTAACTTTAGATACAGGTACATCTTGTAATACAACGGTTGGCTGTTGACTATCAACACCTAAAGACAAGAAAAAAAATTATTTCTTCAATCTAAAATCAAATCTAGAATGGCCCAAAAACGGTAAGAAGAGAAATTATGCATCAGTTGATTTTGAAGTTTTTTGTTCGAGTTAACTTCTATTTCCACATTCAGAAGCAACCACTGCTTAAAATACAACTACTTTCTATTGAATGTAGTTCAATTCACTTATAGAACTTTTCTGCTTATTGCTACTAAGGTAAGATTACATAAAATTATAATTTTTGCAAAATTTCCAATTTACACTACTTCAAAATTAAGCAACATGTTTTAATCCTGGAATGCAATACTCACCTGAACTACATGTATATCTCTTATATATAAAGGTGTGACTGACATTGCTTCTTGGGTGTGGAGTATCAAAGTATTACATGTGGCAATGTCCATAATTCTTGGTCTGTGCATTAATTTGTTTATTTCTAACTAATTTAACCAGAAAAAGTATCTTTTCATGAATTTGATACAGTGTATCATGAACTGCTATTGTTTACATGTTTATAAAGCACTTTTAACTTGTCACTTACAAGCTCAAGAATTTTTTTTCAACTTCATGTACCTTATCCAAAAGATTTTTCATGACTTTTTTGTTTATAATTTTTATGCTCCACCTGTACGTTTTTAATGTCATGAGTTATATCACTAGTCTACCTTTCTGGATATTTATAGGAGGCCTAATTGTATTAGATATATCATCTCTGAATGTCCTGTTTAACGATATGCCTTTAATAAGAACATTTTCAGAAATTTGATCAAATGTACAATCATGTTCTACTTACAGGATTTTTAATCCACAAGAATGTATACAATCATGTTCTACTTACAGGATTTTTAATCCACAAGAATTTATACAATTCATGTTCTACTTACAGGATTTTTAATCCACAAGAATGTATGCATTCATGTTCTACTTACAGGATTTTTAATCCACAAGAATGTACTGCATTCATGTCTATTACAGGATTTTTAATCCACAAGAATGTATACATTATGTTCTACTTACAGGATTTTTAATCCACAAGAATGTATACAATCATGTTCTACTTACAGGATTTTTAATCCACAAGAATGTATACAATCATGTTCTACTTACAGGATTTTTAATCCACAAGAATGTATACAATTCATGTTCTACTTACAGGATTTTTAATCCACAAGAATGTATGCATTCATGTTCTACTTACAGGATTTTTAATCCACAAGAATGTATGCATTCATGTTCTACTTACAGGATTTTTAATCCACAAGAATGTATACATTCATGTTCTACTTACAGGATTTTAATCCACAAGAATGTATACAATTCATGTTCTACTTACAGGATTTTTAATCCACAAGAATGTATACATCATGTTCTACTTACAGGATTTTTAATCCACAAGAATGTATGCATTCATGTTCTACTTACAGGATTTTTAATCCACAAGAATGTATACATTCATGTTCTAGCTTACAGGATTTTTAATCCACAAGAATGTATACATTCATGTTCTACTTACAGGATTTTTAATCCACAAGAATGTATACAATTCATGTTCTACTTACAGGATTTTTAATCCACAAGAATGTATGCATTCATGTTCTACTTACAGGATTTTTAATCCACAAGAATGTATACAATCATGTTCTACTTACAGGATTTTTAATCCACAAGAATGTATACAATCATGTTCTACTTACAGGATTTTTAATCCACAAGAATGTATGCATTCATGTTCTACTTACAGGATTTTTAATCCACAAGAATTTATACATTCATGTTCTACTAACAGGATTTTTAATCCACACGAATGTATGCATTCATGTTCTACTTACAGGATTTTTAATCCACAAGAATTTATACATTCATGTTCTACTAACAGGATTTTTAATCCACACGAATGTATGCATATGTAAAATTGATAATGAAGGTACATAACACTGGACATTGTTTATCTGATAAAGCTGTTCACCTGCCATTAACCTTTAGAAACTACACATTTGAATGGAACAACATGTGTTGGTGGAAGTGATTAACTATCACAAAGAACTATACAAAGGTTTTAATCTGCAACTTTTTCTTCCAAAGTTTATTATAGTTTTTTCTATCCCAAGTCTTTCATGCCTAATTTGTATTTTCCATTCCTATACAGAATTGTTGCAAGGATGCTGTGCACTAGGATTTACTTTTCAGAAGCTTTACTTAATATGGTGATTGTGCTCAAAAAGATTATTTATCACCAAAGTATGTGTATTCCAATAATTAATTACCAAATCTCTAGCATTTATCCTTAGTTTGAGACATGTTACATCTAATTATTACAAGGGCATTAATGATACACTATATTTACAATTTTCAGCTACTCCAAAAAGGACAGACACATCTATAAATCTCATTGATAAGAACAATGAAGGCAATTTTTAGTGTCACATACTGGTCCACAATATCTGAGATTCATAATTCACACCAATCAGCAGTATTATGGTACATCATAAAAATGACCATCTTCTTTTAACAGTTCAGGGGGGTAAACATGGCTGAACACATAACAGCCATAACCTCTGCAAACTTAGTGAAACATCTGGTAGCCATTTATTTAAAAAATAAACAAAAGCACCAGGCAATTATTCCATCAATATAATACAAATAAAAGTCATGATCAAACATGTGATCAAACATATTTGCCAGTCATTAGTAGCCAGTTATAAATTACTGCCTTAGAAGAATTCTCAACATCAGACGGCAAGACAAAATCAGTAACCAAAGGTTATGGCAGACCACAAAACAAGATCCTATTGAGACACAGATCATAAAGCGTAAATGGGGATGGATAGGTCACATCATCAGGAAACCTGCGAACAAAATAACAAAAAAAGCTCTTAAATGAATCCACAAGGAAAGAGGAAAATTGGTCGTCCAAGAAACACCTGGAGACAAGATACAGGAATGGAATTGAAATAGAGGGGTTACAACTGGACAGACATTGAAAAACTTGCTCATAATAGAGCCAGATGGAGGGATTTTATCAATGGCCTAAGCTCCGTTAAGAGTTAAAGGCCAAAGAAGAAGAAGACTAGCCAGTTTGAACAAACAGCTTATAGAAGAAACCTGCATTTTCTCTAAGGATTCTTTTACAGTTCTCTCCAAGTAAGCTAGAAATTAAAGACTAACTAATTATGAAGATATTTTATTGGTAATCAATGTTATAAGAAAAGTGACAGAAAACAATCAATGATAAAAAATTACAAATGCTAAACTAGACATAACAAAATATCAAATCAAGTACATACACTAACACAGAACCTAGCTATTCTTGACAGGTAGATACTTTTTTGCCTATGGGAATTTGGCAACATAAACACAAAACAATTTAAAACATTTTTCATGAAGGGTATTTCATTTTTTTTTTACACACATTCATTCTGTATTAGCAAGAAACAGTGAATAATAGTCCAAGAAAATATTATTTACAAATCTGACAGGGTACAACAAAAATCCAAGGACAGGTGTTAAGTAAGAGTAGAACATGGTTTAGAGCAAATTCTGTCTCTTATAAATCAAAACATTTGGCCTAATTGGAGAAGAGGTTTATTTCAGCCGATCTGCAGAAATTAAGGGCCCTAATCATGTTTTTCTCACAATTCATTTTTTATGAACCCTCCCCCCCCCCCCCCCCCCAAAAAAAAAAAAAAAAAAAAGAAGAAAGAAAAAAAAAACAAAGTAAAGAAAAATGAAAACTCTAATAAGAAATATTTGGTATCATAAAATATCAGTCATAAGGATAATGCATTTCCATGTAAAATGTTAAATCAATTTGCACAATATCTATGGTTTTTAAGGGAAGAGAACTTACCATCTTTGTCAATAATCAAAATTACAGTAAAATGCATTTATTGCTTTACTTCCCTGATGATGAGCAGAAATATCATAAATGCCATAGTTTTTAACAAGTTTTACTAGCAAAACAGGGTACATACACTTTTTTGGGGGGTGTCGCATGTATATTTTTTTGGTACAGACTTGGTACTTTGTTAAAAGATATACATGTATTATAAAATCAAGCAATTTTTAATGGTAATTATAAAATTAAGAGATCTAAGCTTGTGACCTTGACCTCTGACCTACATAAATATGGTTCATGATGCATTGTCTTATCTGCAGAATAAATGTATGTTTCAGTAAGAAATATCAGTGACAGAGCTGACACAGGTGTGACTGACAGACAGAGGGATGCAAAATAAGACAAAAACAAGGACCAAAAAGAACTCAAACCCCCAAAAAATACATTTAATATTTAGAAATAATGGTACCAGAAGCAAACAAATTATTACACACATTAAGAAATCATGAGATAAGGGTACACAATTCCCAATAATACAATGTTTTGCTTAAGTCTCAAAAATTTTACTGAATATTAATTACATGTATTACAAAAATATTTATATTTCATTTGACAAATTATATAATAGTACATTATGTACAAAAATCAATATCTTCACCAATATAAACAATTTTAAAAATTTGTTCTGTGTATAAATTAGAAAAACTGTACAAATATATAATATATGATAAGTACAAAAAATAACCAATTTTCTCTTTTAAATGTGCACTGATTATGCCAGTATTCTAATGAATTAATACTCCATATTGTTTTTGCTGATCCTTTTTCGAAGTTTTTATGTCACAAAACTATTGATATAAAGTTTTTTATGGAAATATATTTTAATAGACAGAATTTTTTGTGTTGTTGCTATCATTTTTCAAGGTAGGATTTCTCTATCACATTCAATCAAGGGTGGGATCACTTTTTCTATCTATAACATAAAAATCAGTTTTATCAACTGAACTGATGACGTCGTAATTAACAAAAACATAATTTTAGAGAAGACATTGATAATGACAGTAAGATAGAACATTTACTGGTAAATATTTGTTTGTGAGTGATAAAAAGAATTCTACACTGATAACAGTGTAAGTTAGAGATATCATAAACTGTGATGAATATTTTTTAATGTCAAAACTCACTTTAATAAGCTTCTTCTGGACAAGAAAATATTCATCCTCAACTGCGATTTTTTTCTATCTCAAGCTATCATTGACACTGATAGCTATTAATTCCACATGATTTTGTAATTTCATTTAAAATAAACAAAATGGAGCATCAACATGTAGACGCTGTTATAAGTCTTGAGAATATCTAGGTTCAAATCCAATTCGGGCAAGAAAGATAAACAGTTCACTTGCTGAAGGCCAGTGGTTGTCTCTGTGTACTTTACTTTCCTCTACCATCTCAAAACTGATAGACTCAAACATGACTGGGATATGAAAAACTAACATTCACATTATCAAAGTTCAACTACATGTAATTAATTTTACACTAATGAAAAATCTGATTTCATTTAATGTGTTTCACTTCACAATCTTTAATCAATTATTTCACTATATCAAACATCACCAGCTAAAGCAATGTTGTAAATACATTGTATTAGTAATCTGTGTAACACTACTGACAGAGCCAATTATAGATTAGTTAGGGCATGAAAAGTTGTGAAGTAAACATGGAAATAATAATACAAAAAATTAAAATATAAATGGTGGGAACAAGAAGAAAACAGCTCTATACACTACAGTAAATTATTATAAAATACAATTATGGTAAAAAAACACAGTGACCATAAAGAACATTTTACTTTCTCAACAGAAACATATAAAACAAATTATGCCATTTAACTACACAGAAATATTGTGGGAAATAATATCAACAATGAGTTATTTACAAAATGCAATACAGACCAGATTGACAATTACAGAAAAAATTACATAATCAAATACACTGGTTTTCTAATTTATGTATTTAACTTCAGATAAAAATAATAATCTATATGATAAATTTGAAACATATGATAAATTATGAAAAAGAAATCTTTAATCATGATGAATCTGAGATCAAATTTTCTTGATTTTAATCAAAATTGAAGATGAAAATTTACAGGCATGAAAAAAAAAGACTTTCATGAATTTGAGATAACTTTTTCTTGATTTTAATCAAAATTTTAAATTTGTCAGCAAACCCAAGACCTGTGATCTTCCAAAATTACCTGTAATTTTCATAGCTGTTTTTAAAGTGCCTAAGATTCTGAGATTCTTGCTTGTCAGAATTTCAGACAATGAGTCAAAGACTGAGATTTTTCCACTAAAAGTTTTTTTGAAAAATAGTTTTGTTTAGGATTTAGAAACTCTTAACCTGATGTGAAATCTTTCATTATGAAAACAAAACTTTCTATAAATATGAGAACATTCAATTTCATAATATGATGTGAAAGTTTTAATTACAAAAAACAAATCATCATTAAAAGGGACTGTGCTGATGATTTTTAAAAAATTCAAATATCAAATAGTTTTGAATGTAAGAATGAATAATGTTTACACTTCTGGAAAATATTGCTGATTTCTCTGATAAATATAGAGGAACATGTGAAAAATAAACATCCAGTAAACTAAAAAAACCTGCCTAAAGAGAACAATGTTACCATGGCAGGTCATTAGTATTATTTGTTTAATTAACCTTTGTTAACCAAGTACCTGTTCAGTCTGAACAAAATCAAGTTATGAAAGGTTTTCAGTTGAGAAAAGCTCTACAGAGCTAGAGAAAAAATTGAAAAAAAAACTATACATGTAATAAAATATAGTGATTCCTCAGTAATTTACAGGATTGCTGGTGCTGTAACCAATGAAGTTTAAATCATGATATTGTGAATACTTAAATGCCATTTCATTTATGTCTAGTATCTAAAAACCTTAAGATATATCTGTACATGTAAATAAAATGCTGCCCTTGAAAAATTACTGAGTATAAATTTCTTGCACCAAATGACAAGAATTTTTTTTTGAGCAGTTTCACAATCATTTCCTACTTACTGCAAATAGGTCAAATAATTTTTCAACTCCAAACAAAGCCTTGACTTCTATATAGCTTAAATAATCAATATTGTTACTATGGCAACTAATAATTAAAATCATATTCACAACTTCATCTAAATGCAGGTCAAAATGTAGACCAATAGTGATGGGTTTTCTAAACAGGTTTAATTCCACATCTAAATGCAGGTCAAAATGTAGGACCAATAGTGATGGGTTTTCTAAACAGGTTTAACTCCACATCTAAAAGCAGGTAAAATGTAGGAACAATAGTTATGGGTTTAATGAACAGGTTTAACTCCACATCTAAATGCAGGTCAAAATGTAGACCAATAGTGATGGGTTTTCTAAACAGGTTTAACTCCACATCTAAATGCAGGTCAAAATGTAGACTAATAGTGATGGGTTTTATAAACAGGTTTAATTCCACATCTAAATGCAGGTCAAAATGTAGGACCAATAGTGATGGGTTTTTTAAACAGGTTTATTCCACATCTAAAAGCAAGTCAAAATGTAGGACCAATAGTGATGGGTTTTCTAAACATGTTTAATTCCACATCTAAAAGCAGGTCAAAATGTAGGAACAATAGTAATGGGTTTTATGAACAGGTTTAACTCCACATCTAAATGCAGGTCAAAATGTAGACCAATAGTGATGGGTTTTATAAACAGGTTTAACTCCACATCTAAATGCAGGTCAAAATGTAGGACCAATAGTGATGAGTTTTCTAAACAGGTTTAACTCCACATCTAAATGCAGGTCAAAATGTAAACCAATAGTGATGGGTTTTCTAAACAGGTTTAATTCCACATCTAAAAACAGGTCAAAATGTAGGATCAATAGTGATGGGTTTTCTAAACAGGTTTAATTCCACATCTAAAAGCAGGTCAAAATGTAGGAACAATAGTAATGGGTTTTCTAAACAGGTTTAACTCCACATCTAAATGCAGGTCAAAATGTAGATCAATAGTGATGGGTTTTCTAAACAGGTTTAATTCCACATCTAAATGCAGGTCAAAATGTAGGACCAATAGTGATTGGTTTTCTTAACAGGTTTAATTCCACATCTAAAAGCAGGTCAAAATGTAGGAATAGTAATGGGTTTTATGAACAGGTTTAACTCCACATCTAAATGCAGGTCAAATAGACCAATAGTGATGGGTTTTATAAAAACATTTAACCCTACTTAACACCAAACATGCCATTATTTAAGCAATTGAAGTCATATCACTCATCTATGAGGATGGAAAACATTACAGCTCAACTATATTTAGGACTGCTTTATTTATTTTGAGTTTCTGGTTGTAGCTGGTACTTTGGATATATGCATCCTTTAAAACATGCCAAATTCAATTGAGGTACTTAATACTAATCAAAAGGATCAAACCAATATCATCAGTACATTATTGTCATCATTTCAGATGTTGACATTGCTGTAATTTCTATCATGCCATCAAATTAAAGATGACACATGAAATGATTGTGAAACTGAATCAAAGATTTATAGAAAAAATACCTTTGTTTCATTGTTTTTTTTTAAGAAAAGAACCACACTGATCTGTTACTTGTTTCCTTTTTCCCCACTTCTTGTAAATGCTGCCTTTTGTTTAGACTTTACCACATCATCGGGTGATGGAGTTGAAAAGTCAAATGGTGTTATATGTTGATGTAGTATTGTTGACACACATGAATGATGCTTGGTTTGATAAGAATAAGAAAACTTTGGAAATTTTAACTTTTGGTGAGTTACCTGTAGACCTGTGACTGGATTATACGACATCCTGGATTGAAAACAAACAGACTTTGCCAAAGTAGAAGGTTTTGCACATAATGTTATAGTTATTTCTTGTGATGACACCTGCCCAGTGCTTGACTGGTTATCTACCAAATTTAATGTTTTTAAGACATCCGAGACATTCTCAATTCCTTGTGTGGACTTGAAACCTCTCGGACTTATCTCACCATCTTTTGATACTATGGCTTTTTCTTGTTTTCTTGAGATCTTAGATGAATTTTTTACAGCTAAATCTTTTAATGATATTTTTGGAATGCTTGATAAATTCTCAATGTTACCTTCCACATTGTTCTCTTTGGGTTGAACATTTTTCTGAGCAGCTAAATCTTTGAGACTTAACCCACTAAGTGATCCTACTAATGAACCTCCATCTGACCTATGTTGCCTAGCTATATCAGCTAAAGACAAACCAGACCCAGAAGAAGTAATTGTTTCAGTGTTTAAAGTAACATCTCTAGAAGAAACACCTTTCACACTATCTGTTTTTGAACCAATAAGAGGAGGGGCTTTCAGTATATCTTGTTTTGACATTTCATCAGGAGATATCCCCTTCTGTGATCTGTTCTGTTTTACATAATCTGCTAGTGGCAAGCTTCCTGTCACAGACCTTTCAACTGAAGTATTCTGTTTTGCTAAATCAGCAAGAGACACATTCTTCTTTTTTTCCTCCTCAAAATTCATTTTTCTAATATCTTTAGCTTCACTCTCAGTAATACCCAAAGAAGTCTTCGTTTTAGCTTGTTCCTTTGCAATTTCTGCAATTGAGATTCCTGAAGAAACAGCTGGACTAGAGACAACTTTTAAGCTTCCAATATTACAGTCCTTAGTTCTATCTTGTTTAGCAAGTTTTGACAATACAGAAGAACTATCATCATACTTTATATTTACTTCTTCCAGAATTGTAGAATTGTTATTTTTTGCCAGATCAGCCAATGAAATTATCTTTGAATCCTGAGTTTTCTCTACATTAGCTGTTGTTTTTTCGTGTTTTAAAGCAAGATCTGCCAATGAAACCCCTTTTGAAGTTTGGGGGCTTCCTGCAGTAGTTTTTGTTTTATCTTGCTTAGCAAGATCTGCCAATGAAACCCCTTTTGAAGTTTGGGGGCTTCCTGCAGTAGTTTTTGTTTTATCTTGCTTAGCAAGATCTGCCAATGTAAACCCCTTTTGAAGTTTGGGGGCTTCCTGCAGTAGTTTTTGTTTTATCTTGCTTAGCAAGATCTGCCAATGAAACCCCTTTTGAAGTTTGGGGGCTTCCTGCTGTAGTTTTTGTTTTATCTTGCTTAGCAAGATCTGTCAATGAAACCCCTTTTAAAGTTTGGGGGTTTCCTGCAGTAGTTTTTGTTTTATCTTGCTTAGCAAGATCAGCCAGGGAAAGCCCTTTTAAAATCGGAGGACCCTCTGCAATAATGTTTGTTTTATCTTGTCTTGCAAGATCTGCTAGAGAAACCCCTATTGAAATTTGAGGGCCTCCATAATTAATTTTGATTGATCTTGCTTTCCAAGATCTGCAAGTGAAAGCGTTTTTGATACTGGAGGAGCCCCTGGGATAATTTTTGCTTGATCTTGTGTTGCAAGTTCTGTTAATGAATTTGTTTTGGAAACCAAGGCAGCATCTAACTTTGTTTTTGGTTTTGGTAAATGTTCTTTTTTTGCAAGATCTGCCAATGAAATTTCATTTAAATTTTTATGTTTGGATGACTTATTCAGATTTGTATTTGCTAGATCTGCTAGAGATATTTTTTTTGACACTGATGAATTTTCAAGTTTTTTTCTTCTCTTTGCAAGATCTTCTTGTCTTTTCTTTATTGTTTTGTTTGACACTTTAACTGTTTTATTCTCCATTGTATTACATGAAGTAACAGTATTGTTTCTATTTTGAACAAGATTTGGACACTGTGTCATAGAAGCGCTTGCAATTTTTATCTCTTTAGTTTTCAAATCTATATTTTTTGCTTTGTGTTGTTTTTCAAATACTGGGGGAGACTGGCCAAATTTTAAAATCCCAATTTGTGGATTTTGATTTGAGAAGAAGAGAGGTTTATCTGGGGACTGTGAATTTAGAGAATCTAAAAAAGTCATCAAAGTCATCACTATCATCATCTCCTTACCTTACAAAAGCCAACAGAATCAGCCAATCAAAACACACAACAGCAACATTAGATATGCATTAATCATCCAATCAGACAACATTTAACACCATCATGTTTCCAGATAATCATGACAAAAAGACACATATATCACGTCGTCACAGTATCATCACCAGAGGGTCGTCAGAGTATCATCACCAGAGGAACACCAAATCATGAAAAAGAAAACAGGCAATTTGTTAAGCAATAGTTCATACAAGAAATTTATGATAAGGATTACAGATATAACACAAATACAGTGAATTTTTAATTCTTAGATCACTCAGTATTTCATCAGATTACCTAAATGGTAACAGATATTTAAATATATTTTTAAAAGATTTAAAGATGCTTCATTCTAGTGAAATATAATACAAGAAATTTGCTTATTTCTGATATTGTTACCAATTACACTCATTTCTCAATAAAAAAAATAGTAATGACCAATTCAAAAAAACATTAATTTTTCATTAACTAAGAGAATCTAAGTATTGTAAACTGATCTGTGTAAACAAGAATATACATGTTTGTAGAAAAAGTGTCCAACTGATTTGAATTTCAACAAAAATATAAGTATCTACCTTGTGATCTGTTCCTCCTGTTCTGACGAGGTGCTCTCTGGGGTTTTGGTGCATCTATAAGACAACATAAATATAACATGTAAATCAAAATGATTGGTTTCAATATACATAACATGAAGCCTTCAAACAAGTTAAAGTTAATGCTAGATTATTTATTATTAAATACTATTTCTCTCTGATACCAAATCAGTTTCCGAGCCAAACAGTTCAACCAAACAAAAACATATCTTTATCTTCACAGAGATAAAATTTCTACTTTTTCCCAAACTTTTTAACAAATTTTCAAATTATAAAAAACTATTTTATCTGTTACAGTACCTTGCTGTGTAAGTAGATCGTTAAGAGCAGCCTCCATGTTGTAGTTATTCCTGACCACTGACTGTGCAAGGACGTGATCTGGATACGACTCTCCAAGGACATTTCTTATACCCTCCATACAGGAATTCAACTTTGCTAAAAATATGTCATATGATTTTACAAGATAAATGATTCTGGCATTATAAAGGGTTCCATAAATGAGTGGACACATTTGTGAAAATACAGTAACATATAGAGCACTAAACTTTATAGCCTAAAAAATTCTTCTTTTCTTAAATATTTCCCAAGAAATACTCAAAATGAATATTTGTACAATTAGTCTAATGACTTGGAATAGACTAAGCTTAATATGGTTTGCTCTAGCTCCAATCATTTTGTTGTAAGACATACTGTCAGAAGCAGTTTGTCAGTTTGTATATTTTAATGCCAAAATCTGTCATTATTAAGATTGACACAAAATTTCAAGTTAACAGAATAATCACTAGAAGTCAAATTTTGTCACAAATTTTTAAAATTATCACAATTTGCTACATTGGCAATGCCCAAAGCTAACCCTGTTTAGACAATATTGTAGCAATATCACTAATCATTACCTTCATCTGTATCACTAAGTTTAGGTTTGCTGTAGTTAGATGAATCATTTAATGAGTCACGTTGTTCCTCCCCATACTCCTCCTCATCCTCCTCAGGTATACCCTCCTCTTCCATAAAGGAGGATAAATTTACATCTTTGTTTCTGTTAAATGTAAACTGGGCAACTGAAAAATAAGTATACATGTAACATATATTCATAATTTAATAATGTATAAAGAAATTTCGTCAGATTGTACAGTGTTCAGTACTGTAAATAAGTTTGTTATAGTCTATATCAAATAAATATGTAAATGTATAATCTAAAATCTGACAAGCAAACTTTATAATTCACAAGAAAGAATTTTTTTCCTTCATTATTGACTTTCGTTTTAGTAGGTATTTCCTGTGAGTATATTTGATGTGAAAAATAATGCAAACTGATTTAATAAAGCAGAGCTGAGACATGTGATAAATTTATGTAAAAAATAACTAAAGAAAAACTGTACTTTGTCATATCAAATGGCTTTGATTAATAAAATAAAAGAATTTATAACTTGAGTTGTATGTCAGGGTCCAGTTGTTTAAGGCTTTATCAGTAGAAAAAATGTTTCTTGTACCAAATTGTATTTACACTTTTTTTTTTTTTTTTTTTTTTTTGAAAATAAAGATAAATTATCAGATTAAATTGAATGAAATTATATGAAAATGAAGCACATTCTTTGTAAAACTATTGATTTTGACAAGAAAGGTTTTGGTTTTACCAATGTTTTGAATTTGTGTTTACCACTAGTTACAATAATCAAGGTTTCAGCATCTTGACCAAGCATTATTCAACTTGCTTGAGTGAAAGGACAAACTTCCTTCAATAGGATCTACCTGAGCAGGAATCAAAACTGATTCATAAGCCCATGTCCTTAGCACACTTAACCACCAAGATCCCTTCAAGCTGCTTGAAATATAACTGAACTTATTGCTCAGAAAAAACTGAAAGAGTATAACAGTTCTACAAAAAATATATAACATGGCCTGTTCAACATAATCAAAATATATTGCTCAACATATAACAACATACCTGTTCCTGGGGATATACAATAGCTATCTTCCACAGAATGTCCCAAATAATCATCATCATCATAGCATTCTACAAAAGAAAATTAATTAAGTTTTTCAAAATAGTAACTACCGTAAATACATTTAATATGTTTAGAATAAATGTAAGCTTTACTAGTGCTTATTTTTCTCAAGGGTTCAAACTGATGTCAAAATGAGGTACAAAGTGATAATAATATGTCCAACTGCATTGTTGTTGAATAGGAATGCCTTTCTTCTACCAGATACGGATTAAAGATACTTCCATCATTTCCCTATCAAAAGAAGAATTTGCATTCCTTGTCAACTGACATGATGTGATATTTCATTGATGAAGACAACTTATATAGCCTGTTTGTGCAGCCAAAAATAATACTGATGAAAATGCTAGAGTTGTTTTTCACATTAGTTATCATTAAGTTAAATTATTTATATGTACAAGTCAATAGAAAATGCATACAAATGCAAGACCACATATCAACAATTTATGATCACCTGTATTGTGTCTATCAAGCACCAACAGATGTGTCCAGTGTCTGATCTTGCTGCTAGTTGCCAATACTTTTATATTCAAATGTCATATATATATATATATAATATATATATATATAAATATATATATATATATATATATATATATATATATATATATATATATATATATATATATATATATATGTACGTGTGTGTGTGTGTGTTCCATAAATTTCATAACTTGTCTTTATAAGATATTGTTATAACACCACTAATTTGTTCCTAATATTTTTTTTACATTAAGTGAATATGCTGCTACAAAGGATGTCATTGAAAAGAAATATGAGTGTACAGTAAGTTGCTATTGTTTCATTAAAATCATGCAGAATTCAAAACTGTTAGTGCCATTACTCAGGAAGCAGTAGGAAAAGTGATGGATATAATCCATAAGGTTATCGGGATTTCTAAAATTTTCCTTACAAAATTTGCTCATACACAATCCGGAAGTATATTCCTGAAATTATCATGCAGGTGAAACAATTCAAACTGTACATGAACCTGCGGTTCTCATTTTGCTTGTTGGGTAATATCTTCAGCTAGCTTTACAACATGAGGACTATAGAAACAAAACAGGTAACAGTTATTGGAGTTGCACGAGTAAAAAGTTACTAAGCTCAATCGATAAGTAAATGATTTGTCTTCAAAAATATTGAAATAATCAAGATGTCATCACCACTGTTTTGATTTTCAGATCAGTTTCCTCAATGTTGATGTTGCCCTAACCCATCGTCTTCCATTTTCATAACAAGACTTCTTGGCCTCACGAAACTTCTCAAATTCAAATATTTTGGAAGATAACCACTCAACTGTTTAAGAGGTTGGTAATTTTTTCTACAGTTCCACCAATACTTTCAGTCTGAAATGAAATGAGGTGGCATCCCTTACAACACCAGTTGGTATTGGAAAATCACAGGTTTTTGATGTAGAAACTTCTGACCCTACACACAGTTGTCCGGTATAAGGTGTGTTAGTGTCAGAGGAAATTCTGACTAAATCCCAATGTACTTGTAGTTCCAACAACAGTGATCATACCTGCAACTGCATAGACTAATCCAGGAATTTTCTAACCTGACCTGTACGAGTTTTTTTTCAGGGATACATTTACAGATTGTGTATAACTTTGTGGTACCATAAAAAATTCCCATAAGGATTTTAAATTACCTGCATTTTATATTTAATCTAAAATGGCATGTATTTTGGTGTTCATTAATTACGACTTATATACACCATAACAGTAAATGACATGATACGAACTTTTTTTATTGATTTTTGTATCTAAAACCTTAAAAAAAATAGTTCTACAACAGAACGAGTGTCTGCGAGGGATTTTCCTGAAATGACAAAACACATTAAATCTCAATTTTAATCAAATTTATACCATCTTCGTAATTCATAGACCGCACGTTGCGATGACGAGACATTTTGGCAAGTCTATGAAAGCAGACAGCTGTAATCTATGTCACTTTTCCCTCAAACATGTTCTGTTCGTGTCCATAAAATCTGTTCCTTTTATCGCCAACCTCGAAAGGAAGATTGACGCAATATTAGTTTCGTAGCAAAATATTGATAAAATCATTAAATAATTACACAAAAGAATACATAGATAAAAACCCTTTGTTACTATTACCCTCATTTAGAACATTAGCTAGTCAAATATAATGAGTTACTCAAGAATTAAAATTACGAAACTAAAACAGGTTAGGTGGCGCTGGGGCGGGAAATTAAGTCGATCTTACTTTCGTTTTTAACAAGGTGTGTATCATAACAGTGCGATATTATTATGTATTATATGTCGTTGATTTAAGACCAGATAACAGAAATTAAGGTTTACTTTACAGGGGTTTATGGATAAGATGGTTAAGAATAATAGATCTTCTCCCGACTCCACCATACGCCTACGACTACGTGATGGGTAACTACAGTAAGGCGCCTGGAGGGGTGTCCTCATTGCCCAGACAACCTCTTTTGCAACCTAGTCCCGTTTGAATTTTTAAGCATAAATGTACCATCTTAACGCTGAAGTTACCTCTGAATGTCTTCTGGTCAATTTAAAACAATCTGCTGGTGTGAATGTGCTAGGGTTCGAAGCCCTATACAGGCTAAAGGAAAGAGTTCCTTTTGTAACCCCAATCAAACATACACTAATATATATATATGCCATATAACAGGTAAGATATAGTATACTAGTATATTAAGGGTGTGTTCCTTATTTCCCCACTTTTAAAATTTTAGGTAACATTTTGTAGTGGGGAGAACGGCACTGTTTTGATAAGGTGGGGGATTAGAGTGACTATAGTCTGATTCTATTTTTCATTGAAAATTTGTATTTTTTTTAACATTTTTACTTTACATTCTATTAAACAAAGAAATTTTAAATATAAAAATCTAAATATTAAACCCAAGAACAATAATTTAAAACACAGAAATTATTAAACTACTACTAAGCATTAAATAAAGGAAATAAAAATATTTACAAACATGCAAATAATTATTCCATAAGTTTGTTCAATAAAAATTAATGTAAAAATCTGCATATTAAAAAAGACATATTATAAGTAGCATTCAAACCAGTACTAACCCTATAAAAAACATTAAATAAAAGAAATACAAATATTTACAAACATGCTTGTGCTGATCAATATTAAAGACCATTTATATCATTGTGGGATAAATATACTGTATATGAACTAACATGTAAATTTATAATTTAACGCGATAAACGTAACAATTAATGCATTAAAGTTCAAAATTAATGCATTATTTACTAAAATTTACATGTAAGTATAAAAATATACTGTATAAAAATGAACGAGTTAAAAAACAAAAGTAACACGTTAAAAAATGGATAAATGACATTTTAAGATTAATCCATTTGAGCGAATTTGGAAAAACAGAATATGGTAGTCACTTTTTAATTTTTAATAGTAATAAATAATTGAACTTAGTTTAACATTTATCAATTAAAAAAACCTTCAAAATAGCAACATAAAAAATTAAGTGAAAACTTTAAAGTTAGCTGTACCTGACATTGACATTCAGCCTCTGCAACTTTATAAATTTCTTTTTGTGACCTGATAAATATATAAATACCGTATCTGATAATCAAATGTATATATATATATATATATATATATATATATATATATATATATATATATATATATATATATATATATATAATGCAGAAAAATTGTTCATTCACTAACAAATCAATAATAATATTGTTTTTATTATTATTATTATCATGATAATCATCATCATTATTATTTATCATTATTAGCAATAATATTACATATGTAACAATTAAGTTTGATAATTAAAAAAAATTCAAATTTCAAATAAAATGAAAAAATTGCAAGTATAACTATATAAATTAAGAAACAGACTATAAGCTTAGGTAATTCTTTTGTTTTTTTAAGTCATGCGGAGATAACGGCACTTACAGTTTTAAAATGTGGGGAAATAGAGAATAAACCATATTAAGTAGGGGTACAAAAGGAAATCTTACTGCCCCAATATCTCCTCTTTTGGGATTGGGGTCTTTAGTTGTTACTGCACGTACTTGGAATGTTCCTTGTCTTAACCTTAATGTTATATTCAAAAAGTGGTACTGTGGGCAACAACTATAAAACTTTTCTGTATCTGCCCTTGAACAAGTTGTTACTGTGAGGTACTATTTTTGAAGCATTAAGTGATATCACTAATTCCATTTTTTTTATATCACTCATTCTAATTAGTGATATCACTAATTGAGCTTGATTTAGTGATATCACTTAAACATTAAATACACATTTTAAAAGTTGAGAATCCAAATTATACAATGCTTGTGATTAAAACATACTGTCAGGTTTAGCTGTACACTTGTTTGTTTATTTTTAGAAAATCAGGACACCAAAACCAGAGTCTGTGAACAGAGTTGATGTATGTGAGTATTTGTTGGTTTTCTGTTACAAGCATCAGTTGTTGACAAATGATAAAACATATGACTTGACCAATATTTGTTATTGTGCTAAAAGTACTGAACATTGTTCACTATAATTTCTCACAGTAATGTTTTTATCTAAATCATTCTGGTTTTATATTCTGAAAGTAAAGATTGTAATGTACATGTATATGCCAATAATTCTGGTTTTATTTCCATGGTATTTAAAGGGTACCTGTTACCAAAAATTTTGTTTATTATAATTGTTTTAAATATCATTTAAATATCACAATATTGAAAACCTCATCAAAATTGGTGACAAAATAAAAAGTTATAGTGGTTTGAAATCCACATTTTTTAACTTTCCCTTGATCGCAAAGTGAAACACCTCGTTTTGAGTTATAAATGTGTGACGCCATTGCAGTATTAGAATTAGTACCTAGCATAATAGACAGTAGTAAGAATTATGATATATTGACGTATGTAGCAGAAAGTAACGACTCTGATATGTACCTAATTATGTAAATTAGTTTGTTATTATTTGGAGAAGCAGTGGGCAATCTATAAGTGATGAATTTGGAGTATAGCCGCAATCATTGGAATCAGAAACAGACGAAAATATTTGAGTCAAGTCTCGACCTACTAGAGAATTGTGATTGAAGTTGGTTGCATAGCTGTTGAAAAATGCGTGACGAGTGTTAACTTGTCAATAACACAAAATTGGTTATATCGTTGACTTTTTTTTTTTTTTTTTTTTTAAATTATTTTATTAAGTTGGACTGGACAGACTCGAGAATTGCAGTTGGTTGCATAGCTATAACAAAAAATACGGGATTAGTTTAAACTTGTCAAATACACAAAAATTAATTTTATCATCGTCATTTTAAAATTACATGTAATTAAATATCAAGTCGGACTAGACAGACTACCGGATGAATATTTTGGAACTTACTGTGGCACCGGCTAAAAATCAATACATAAAATTCAGTTGCCTATGCTCTTTTGTGCAATGTTTATTCACAGTTAAAATTAAATGACAGTGATGTAGAAAACTTTTACGTAATCTAGCAGCATTACATTTCATAATTGAAATATGTTCACACAATTAGAGTTTGTAACATAGTTCTCGTCAACTGTCCGATGGCTAATTAATGCTGGGGTAATTAAAAAGAAATAAAAAAAAAGATATTCCATCTCAATTTTTTATGCTAATAATATTATAATTGTTGTATGAGCTCAGATTTGACTTATTTTAGTAGTTGGTAAATAACATTCAGTGGAGGTATGTTACTGGTATGACGTCACAACATGGGAGCCTTGATATCGACCTTTTTGATTTGGATTTCTGGAGATGTATTAGAAATTCACCGATATCTTCCTCATTATGGAATGGAATTTTATGGAATTTTCGCTAAAGCCATATTTAAGTATCACGAATAAAATATGTCAAAACTGAAAATCATAACAGGTACCCTTTAATATGAAAAAAGAACCTGTTTTATTAATAGAAAAATGTAAAATAATTAATAGGAGAAAATGTCCAGGCTAGATACATCAGGTCTGTAAAGTTTTAGAAAAGAGTAAACTTAATACCAACAACAGTGGATGCTTATTCTAAATAAAAATTATACTACTGGTATACTGCTATGTAGTCAATTCTAATAACAATACTTTCGGCCAATTTGCTCTAAAAATTAAAAAAAAAAAAAAAAAAAAGGTTCTTAAACATACTGTGAGTGGGTCAACTCAAAGAAAATGGATTAGTTTATACTATACAGCAGGTACCATTTAGCGAGGTCTGAGCCAGAATGGCCCCACTTAAGTTTACCATGTTGCTTATTGTTAAAACTCCTTATAAAACAAAATCTAAATAAACATTGTTTTTCTGTATTTATGTTTGTATGGTAACAGATTGAATGTTTTTGATGGAGTTATGATATATTTATTGCAGAGTGTTTTGACAGTTATCTCCCTTTGTATCCTTCACCCTATTATTGTTTGCAATTCATTTTTTAGTACTCTTTTAATTTTAAATTTTGATAGATTTGGCCTTTAAAACCAAATGTTTACAAAGATACTTAAGAATCAGATATTTGTTGTAAAATAAGTGTTTTAGTTTGCTGAAATTTAATTGTAAACTTTACCTGCATGTTTTAGAGAAATTATTGTAAAATGGCTGGAAACCCTTTAACTTTAGTAACAGGGAATAAAAACAAATTAAAAGAGTTCCTGAAAATATTAGGACCAGATTTTCCTCATGAGGTAAGTAAAAATAATAAACAGCAGTCATACCTGCTCAATAAGTGATTTCTCTGTTCAAAGAGATTCTTTTATTTAAAGACAAATTTCATGTTGTGCAAAGGCTCTCTAGGGCTACCGTATAAAGACCCTTTTAGGTTTAGTGTTCAACCCCCTCCCCTTACCTTATAGGAATGTAACTGGCTTGTCACATAAGACCTTCTTTTAGATATTGATCACTATTTTTCTTGTCATTTTCTATATTTGTATTAAAGATTGAAGTGGGTTAAACTGTAAAGTTCACCTTCACAGACATAGTACAAGGCTGTCAGAGTTACCCTTTATACAGTTTTAAATCTAGAAATGTATTTTATAGGGTCATCTTAGTCCAGGTCTCCAAAAAACAGCTTTTTCTTCTTTTTCTTTTTTTTTTTAAAAAAAAAAGAATCATTATTAATTCAAAGGAAAAGATTAGATGAGAAAGAGGTAATGTAGGACTGAAAAATGGGCCAAGTTGGATTGAAACATTATTTTGGGGCCTAAGGAACAAAGGCCCCTTCTAAATTGATCTCAAATTAAATATAGGCTTTACATAAATATGTATTACATTTATAGCTGCTCTTTGTATTTAAGGTGGTTAACAATGATGTAGATCTACCAGAATATCAGGGTGAACCTGATAATGTTGCCATAGAAAAATGTAAATTAGCAGCTCAGGCAATCAAAGGACCTGTCATCACAGAAGATACATGTCTTTGTTTTAACGCACTAGGTGGTCTGCCTGGACCATACATCAAATGGTTCTTGGGAAAGATAGGTCCAGCAGGTTAGTAGAAAATATATAAAAATTTTTGATCTCATTTTACATGGTTTATTCCACATAGCTTAGTTTGTTCAATAAATTGCGAATATAATTCCTCCTTAGTTTGGTTAATCAAGCCTGAGGTAATGTCAAATTACTATACATATTTGTTTTAAAGGAAAGATATTGTAAATGGCTCATATACCGTATTACTTATCACACAGTTTTCTATGGTTGTCTACCTTTGTGGGATTCATTTGTGTATCGTGATACCAGCTAACTTTTACAAGATAAGGAAATTATTATGCTGGGAAAAAGCAGCCCCACACAAACATTAGGAATACCGTATAATGAATTTATTATATTATCACAGTATTAGCTCAGTGATAAAGATGTTTATCAAATTAATTTCTTAGTAAAGTAGCGGTACATAGAAGATAAGATTCCTCTTTCATTCATGTAATTGTTTTGTAGAAAATTATTTATTGGTTTATTTTTAATGTATTTTACTTGATTTAACTTTAGTTTAAGCTTGATTGATGAATTAACAATGAGTAAACATTTATCTTAACATAACAAATAGACCAAACTCAGCAATTATTTATTTATTTATTTATTTTTTTTTTTTTTTTTTTTTTTTTTTTTTTTTTTTTTTTTTTTTTTTTTTTTGGGTGACCCAGACTATTATCAAGTACACCATTTTACATATATAAATAATTTAAACACAGTTTAATCTGTCTGAACAAAATTCTGGTTTAAAACTAATATATCTTATCAGTACTTACCATCATTTTGTTTATGAACATGTATAAAACTATCTTTTTATCTGCACAAAATTTGATTTCCCTGTAATGTTTGCTTTATGCAGATTAACTGTAATTAAAAAATGAATATATTTTCCTTTTTTTTTTTCTTTGTATTAGGTTTGTACAAGATGCTAGCAGGATTTGAAGACAAAACAGCCTATGCCTTGTGCACTTTGGCCTATAGTTCAGGTGAAAAAGATTCTGAAGTAATATTATTTAGAGGAAGGACAGATGGACAGATTGTGGAGCCAAGAGGCCCACAAGATTTTGGATGGGATCCATGTTTTCAGCCTGATGGATTCAAGGAAACCTATGCAGAAATGCCAAAAGAAACAAAGAACTCAATCTCACACAGAGGAAAAGCAGTGGAGAGTTTAAAGTCACATTTTCTTAAACAGACTAACACCAAATAAATACCTCATAGTGAATCAGGTTTTTATTGTATTTTTTACGACATGGATATAATGTCTTGTTCAAAGGGCATTTTATTTCACTTTTCAAAACTTATAAGGTAGTTTTGGATATTGACTGACCTCAATCTATATTTTGTTTTAACCAAATGTTAAAAGGGGTAGCTGCAAAATTTTGTTTGCAGTTTCAGTCATTTTTTTTTTGGTTTGTTAAACTAAATAGCTCAATTCAGAAAAAAGAATGCATCCAAGCAGTGTTAAAATCTGATTGTTTTGTAGTTAGAAAAATGCATTTTTAAAAAAAAAAAAAAAAAAAAAAAAAAATTCCAAACAAAGTTTTGTAGGAAAATAAAAATAATAACTATGCCATTGGTTGTTAATGCAATATCACTCATTTTGCCATACTGCCTTTTTTACTTGTATGAATACAAGCTACAAGGTGTAAATGTTCAAGTGTGTTTAATAAGAACGCATAAATATGTTTTGCTTATTGATAAGTATAAATCTGTTTTATAAAAATCTTGGTTAGATTTGTATTTAGGTGATTATTGCCTTTGATGTTGATCTTTTTATTCTTATTTTGTGAAATACACATATTATTTGTATTTCCTGTTTATACATGTAGTATTTTATATTAGCTATTCTGATTTGTGAAAGCTGACAAATGTCGGATATTTTGTTTATACTATAAAATTTATTGATCTTAAAATACTTTTTTTTTCACTTTTTCTGTTCTTGTTTTCTGTACCAGTCTATTATGAAATTTTGAAACGCTGTGAGTTACAATTTACCGATTTGTGTTGGGTAAATATCAACCAACATACATTTTCTGTGCCATAATTCTAATTTCTATATAAAAAGTTGTGGCTGAATCAAATGTACCAGTGTGAAGTGGCAATAGACAAAATCAAACAAAAACACCATAAAAGGAACATGGTTATCACATTTTTTCCCTGGAAAATGTTCACCATTTTGCTTCAACATTTTTATGTTATTATCACAGATTTATTTCTGGTTATTTAAAATTATTGTAGGGTTTAAAATCTAGATAATTTAGATCAGTTGAATGCCAAGACATCAATTTTCTTTAGTTTACCTGTAATACTTTGTCTTTAAATATAGTGCTTTACACATTTCTTCCCTTGAACAATATTTTTTTCAACTTAACAGTTCTCCATTTATGTATTTGGAACCAGTACCGCCAAGATTTATGTGAATTACTGGTAAATTACCAACTTAAATTAAAGAGTGGAGTGGAGTAATGGTGTTTTACGCCCCAGTCAAGAATTCTTCACTTAGTTCGAGGCGGTCAGTTATGGAATGGTGGAGGAAACCAGAGTACCCAGAGAAAACCACCGACCTTGGCAAGCGAACTGACAAACTTTCTCACACTAGGATCTGTCCCGAGTGAGATTCGAACCTAGTCAGTAAGTGACACTGTGATCTGTAAGCATGTACTTTAGACCACTTGGCCACCGAGGCCGCAACTTCAATTAAAGACTAAGTACCTAAAGTACCCACATGAAAAAATGTTGGATCTTGATCTTCAAATGTTCCTAAGATAATGTTATTACAACTCTGGTTATCTCAGGTGAGCAATTTAAAGCCCACAGAATTCTTATTTTTGACAATTAAAGGATATGTCTTTTTAATACCAAACAGTTGTACTATCAAAAATAAGAAATCATCAATTTTATAATTGTTTATATTTAATTTCCATTAAAGGATAAAATAACAAAAATATATACATGTCATTTAAAAAAAAACCTAAAAAATGAAAAAAAAGATTCTAGTTGTGAGCCACTAAACATTGCTACATCAAAGAAAAAAACATGTATATTTGTTATCACCCAACCAGATTGTAAGCTTTCTGTAACGTATTAGATTTACAGCTCTGGGATTGGTTGTTTAAAATTTGTATTTTTTTTTTTTTTTTTTTTTTTTTTTAATTTATTTCATTTCATATCATTACTGTATTAAAAAGTGATTTAAGTCTACCTTTTTTTAATCTTTAGATAAATGTTTTTAATTTTAATAATTTTCAATTTTTTAAGCTAACACAGCTTTGAACAACCAAGCATTGATAATTCTGATCTTGTTAACATGAATCATTTTCATGACTAATATTAATTTTGCATGTGAGGGTGTAGCTAGCTAGACAGGAAGTGCTTACCCTTTTGGAGCACCCAACCTCACCTCATTAATGTAAGTTTCACGTGTATAACTAAACTGGCCTGATTTCAGAGTTTTGTTTTTTTTCTTTTTTTTTTTTTTCTTTTTTTAATAATGATTTGGAAATGGACATGTATGTTTGTGCTTTATTAACTAAACCTGAAATTGAATAATCTTAAATGGCTAAACCTTGTTGTTGGTTAAAAATACAAAAAATGGCCTCTAGTTGGTCATATTGTCATCTGTGCTGACCACTTTACAAATAAGACTGCTAAATAGCTAATTATGTACCTGTATGAATAAGTCATACAGTATTTCCTACTGTGCACATCACATTTTACTTTTCAGTAAATATTATCTTATTGGTCTGACACATTGTGATATAAAATGCATCTAATGTGAATTCTAAGACTATCCTAATAACTGGTTAACATGATACAACAAATTGTTCATAAATTTAAGCCAGTCAGCTTGTTTGCTTTTTATTGCTTAAAGATTGAATTTTGATATGATGATCATCTTGGATTAACCAGCTTCATGAGTAACTTTCTATAATCTCCACTTGTGTCATCCTCCACCATACGAGGCAGGCTTTTCTTGTAAATACCCATGTAACATTCACTGATGCTAAGCAAATCAATCTGTGAAAATAATTTTATAGCAATTAATTTTACAAGTGAAAAATGTAGTTGCAGTAACAGCAATTTTCAAATATATGTGCAAGATGCAATTTTTAAAGTGGATCATTCAAAGATCATGTTATGTAATTTGATTTTTTTTTTTTTTTTTTTTTTTTTTTTTTTTTTTTTTTTGGGGGGGGGGGGGAGGATTATTTATGTTTTGCGGCATGGTGATACATGTGCTAGCACACTGAAGCTTTTCTAGCATGCTTTGAACAGCAAGGTTACAGTGGTTTTATTGCCAACTTAAAGTGGCCAAAACGTTCTAAAAATTCATTGTTAAGACTGGTTTTCCATCTTTGAAAAACAGTGTTATGTATTACAAGTTTGTCACTTCAAAAACCCTTTCATGATGGTGGGTCTTGAAATTAAAGTTTTTTAAACAAAATGCCAGGAGCTTTACTGATGACTAATCACTGAAGGCATAACTATTTCTAACTACAATGATTATGGCGATTTTTGGATTCCGAGATATTTTGTAATTGGTTTACTTATTAATATTGTAAAGATTTTTCTCCCTTTATTTATGGACAAAGTATTTTAAATTGTTTCCGACAATAGTTTCAATTACAAACCTCACAATGAGAAACAACTAACTGCATAAGTTTTTCATCATTTGTTCCAGCACCTTTTAAACAATTATGGAAACTATCTGCTAAAAGTGGCAACTTGTTGAATACACATTGCACTGTAAAACAGGAAAAAGAATTTAAAAAATCTTAATATCATGCTGACTGATGAGAAAATCCTACAACTCCATATATAATTCAACTTGAAATGATGTTTCAATATCTGATCTTTGATTAAATGTAGTAATTCTACTTAAAAAAGCTAAACACATTACTTTGTCTTTTTCATAGTTCTTTCAAAACTTAAATCACAATCAGTCATTATAAGAACATTAAAAAAGAAGGTTTTTGTGAATTTTCTACTGGCTGTAATTGTTGAAAATCTGTAACCAAAGGTACAGCGAATACATAACTATTCAATATAAGTAGTGAATAATAAATGAATATTGTGCAGTACTTCGTAATTTCCTGATCAACATACAACAAATGCCCAACAAAATAAATTTAAGTACAAATGTACTAGAATCATAGGCATTAAAACATACCCCACAAAACATGTTTGTCAGTGAAACAATGGAAATGTCATTTATTGTTTGAAGTTGACTTGTACCAATGCTCATCCAAAGTCAGGGTTTATAATCAGTGTTCTGAACACATGCTAATCATTTTTCTTTTTTTGTTTTTTTCATTCCATGAAATACATGTTCTTTGTAACTCTGACTATTATGGTAAGCAGCTTAATTGTTTTACAGTTCAATGTTCCTTTCATTTTGATATTGATAGGTGTAGCTAGCTAGACAGGAGGTGCTTCCCTACGGAACACTCAGCCTCACTTCCCTGTCAGAAGTTTACATGTTTAACTGAATTAGCCAATTTTCTAAGTTTTCCCTTTGCTTTTGGGCTTGTGATTTAGACATTGAATGGTAGGTTTGCCTTTGTTTTATACCTATGCTAAGATATGTCTTTTGTAAATCTCCACTAGTTTCTGCTTTGATGGCTCCTTCTATACCCCGTTTATCTAACTTTGCATATGCTTCAAACACTGATTTTAGATGGGTGTAACTTCGCATTGCAAGGATTTTGTTGAACACAGATTCATCTGTTCCTATGGTTTTAGCACCTGCCTGGAATGAAATAATTGATGAACTTTATTAATAATTAAACAGAATAAATTTCAATCACAACATTTGGGAACACTAAGTCTTAAGCTTACTTTCAGAAATTGTATTTTAGTTTATTAGTTATCATTAGAATGCAACTTTCAGAATTGTAAGTTTCCCTCAAACACTGTTGATTGGAAATGTAAATGTGAAAAACAAAAATGTTTCTAGCTGAATTAAAGTAATCAAAGAAATTAATGTGGTCAAGCATGCTAGACATTATCCTGATTCATTTTATCATACTGTTCAGAAATTTCAGAGATTACTGTGACTTCTCTGCTGCATCTCATCTCTTCTTTGTATCCTTACTTCGAACAATTCCTGTGCATCTTGTAAAACTTGATTATCATCAACAATCTCTTCTTCACTTCGGTTACCCTGTAGTAATGATACGAGTATTTTCTGTAAATTACCACTTGTTTCACTAACAATTTCTTCCTCTAGGTCTTGATTATATTCTGAAGACAAGAAGAGAGATTTCACATAGATCTGATTGAGTTCTTTATTAGACATATTAAACCACTTCCATTTAACATAGTAGATAATATGGGTCACTCATTTTGGTTATAAACAATTGGTGAAATTGCTGGCTTTAAAAGTTGAACAGAGAATTGATAAAAAGATTAATTCTTTATCACAATTTTAGATAAACACCTTTTTATTTGAACTAAGACTAGCCATTCTTGATATCTTTTATTTATAATTTTTCATGGGTAACCTAATGCTGAAATAACAGTATTTCTCATTGAACAATGTTGGTTTTTGTATGTCTTGTATGTTCCCATACTGGTCTAAAGAGTCACCTTGTACACCTCTCTCTCTCTCCATGTTGGTTCAAATCCCAACCCTACATGTATTTTATCATTTTGCTTGCTGAATGTTCATGTGTTTTCTCAGGGTATTCTGAAATAATAGCCACCCCAAAGACTGACCTCTTCAAAATACTGAAAAAATCGGGAAATTGTGACTAATTTTTAGCTCAACTGGCAATAGCCAGCTGAGCTTATGGCATGGCGAAGCGTGCGTGCATGCATCCGTGCGTAAACTTTAATCTTCTCTGAAACTACAGTACCAATTTTAACTAAATTTGGTGTGTAAGGTCCCTAGGTGATGCAGAATAAAGTTTGCACAAATCAACTTCCTGCGGCATCCAAGATGGCCGCCGTTACTATAAATAGCAAAAAGTGATAAATGGCTGATACACCTTTATTTATCAACCGATTTAGTTCAAATTTGGTATATAGAAAGAAGATGCCTAGCCATTTAACATATGTAACGGGTTTTTCAGGAACATTTTTTATTGGGTCGCTATTAGCAGAATATTCAAATAAGGTGCTATATTTAGCCAATTCTTTGAAAATCTTCTCCTCAGAAACTACTACACCTATCTGAACCTAATTTGGTGTGTAAGGTCCCTAGGTGATGCAGATTAAAGATTGCAAAAATAAACTTCCTGCTGCATCCAAGATGGCCGCCATTAGTATAAATAACAAAAAGTGATAAATGGCTGATACACGTTTATTTATCAACTGATTTAGTTCAAATTTGGTATATAGAAAGTAGATGCCTGGCCATTTAACATATATAACAGGTTTTTCATTTTTTATTGGGTCGCTATTAGCAGAATATTCAAATAAGGTGCTATGTTTAGCCAATTCTTTGAAAATCTTCTCAGAAACTACTGGACCTATTTGAACCTAATTTGGTGTGTAAGGTCCCTAGGTGATGCAGATTAAAGTTTGCACAAATCAACTTCCTGTGGTATCCAAGATGGCCACCGTTACTATAAATAACAAAAAGTGATAAATGGCTGATACATGTTTAATTTTCAACTGATTTGGTATATTGAAAGTAGATGCCTAGCCATTTAACATATATAATGGGTTTTTCAGAAATATTTTTTATTGGGTCGCTATTAGCAGAATATTCAAATAAGGTGCTATATTTAGCCAATTCTTTGAAAATCTTCTCCTCAAAAACTACTAGACCTATTTGAACCTAATTTAGAGTGTGTAAGGTCCCTAGGTGATGCAGATTAAAGTTTGCACAAATCAACTTCCTGTGGTATCCAAGATGGCCGCCATTACTATAAATAACAAAAAGTGATAAATGGCTGATACATGTTTAATTTTCAACTGATTTGGTATATTGAAAGTAGATGCCTAGCCATTTAACATATATAATGGGTTTTTCAGAAATATTTTTTATTGGGTCGCTATTAGCAGAATATTCAAATAAGGTGCTATATTTAGCCAATTCTTTGAAAATCTTCTCCTCAAAAACTACTAGACCTATTTGAACCTAATTTAGAGTGTGTAAGGTCCCTAGGTGATGCAGATTAAAATTTGCACAAATCAACTTCCTGTGGCATCCAAGATGGCCGCCGTTACTATAAATAGCAAAAAGTGATAAATGGCTGTTACTTGTTTATTTATCAACCGATTTAGTTCAAATTTGGTATATAGAAAGTAGATGCCTAGCCATTTAACATATAAAACGGGTTTTTCAGAAGCTTTTTTTATTGGGTCGCTTTTAGCAGAATATTCAAATAAGGTGCTATATTTAGCCAATTCTTTGAAAATCTTTTCCTCAGAAACTACTGGACCTATTTGAACCTAATTTGGTGTGTAAGGTCCCTAGGTGATGCAGATTAAATTTTTCCCAAACTGTGGCATCCGAAAATGGCCACCGTTATTATAAATAGCAAAAAGTAATGAATGGCAAATACACATTTATATATCATATAATTTGGTTTAAATTTGGTATATAGACAGTAGATTTATAGCCATTTCACAAACATATCATTTTTTCTGAAACATTTTAGCTCAACTGGCAATAGCTAGCGGCATGGCAGTCTGAAATTGACATTCAAATAAAGTGCCAGTTGAGCGATACAGGCCCTTTTGGGCCTCTTGTTTTGACTGTTCTTTAATTTAATTTTGTCAGTTCATCTGCTGATTGATGGTAATTTTTTTATCCAGTCTGATTCACTTCACTAGAACTGATCTCGTGGATATAAGTGAAAGAGTCTTAACTCTGTAATTATTCCACTCCTAAAGTTGCTATCTTACTGTTTTTATACTGTTCTTTAATTCCAGCTATTTCATTATTGTTTCTTGAAGTCAATATTTCAATCAATGTTTCTTCATCTGTACCAATGTCCTATAAAACACAAATAATAATTATGAAATTTATCAGTTCTATAACGGATTCCATTTAATATTTTTAAATAATTTTACCTAAAGTTATGATGTGAACATCAGCACTTAATTCACCAAATCAAACTTTACATTTCACTTGGTCCTATACAACCAGTGTTACTAGTATATTACTATTTCTCAAAGCTTTTACATCTTTTCTACGAATAATTAAAAAGTTTAAATTTGGTTCAAGACATGTAATGATATTAAAATTATTCTCCAAGATTATCATCTATCGTTTGGTTTACAATTTTAGCTCTGCTTCTGATCCATCAAAGAGTTTACAGATTCCTTGTACTGAAGCAGATCTGCTTTATATGTCCTGCTAGAAGAGTCTAGAATATGTAGCCACGTGATATGTACTCAGTCTAACAAAGTGAACAACTTTACTAAATGAACATCACCAACAAAACCAGAGATAGTATGCTTATCGAATCACGTAATAGTTACTAGCTTTTATTTTCTTTTTTCTTAAATTATTATTATTATTACTTTAGTTGTTGTTGTTGTTGTTGTTGTTGTACAACTCGACAGAGTAGGCTAGCCAATATCCATACTTGTTCTATGTTAATAAGTATTCTCCTACACCAATAACACTAAGATAGCACCAAAGTATGACTATCATCACAAAAGCCATGATTTAAAAAAATCAGAAATAATATTAAAATATTCAAATAAAAATCATACTTTCATTGCTTGTCTTAAACGCCATGCATCAAACTCCCGACTTGGTATCAACAAATATAGACACAACTTCAGAAAATTTCCCGACAGCTCATCCCTCAAATCATCTGCCAGATTCTGAAAAAATGTGTAAAAAAATGGTTATATAATGAAAATAAAAATCTTGCTTTAATAATATAAATAGTCAAAAATCGACCACTTGTTCTTTTTTCTCTGTGCCTTTTCTCTTGTAAAATATCATAACAGTTTGATTATCAGTAAGCTATACAAACTGTTTCTACCATTTTTAAATAAATATGAAAGTGTCAGCAAAGATGTCAATGGGTTTGAGATATAAAAAAACACATTTCTCTTATCGCTTTAGAAACACAACCCAATCGGACAAGGTGATTTCCTTTGGAAATTGGACATAAGATGTGAACAGGTGCCACGTTTAAACCACTCCATCATCGCAGGTCTCCAATACTTTTTGTGCAATCCTAAAATTGGCAAATATACACATATACTACGGCAGGTAGAAGTATAAAAAACAAAACAGAACATTGCATATGGGTAATACATTTGCAAGCATATCACAAACAATTTAATATAGTGCTCCGAAATAGACTTTTCCTTCGCTTGTGGAAGGTCGGAGCTCAATCCCGGTCACCGGGTTTGACCAAGAAACAAGTTTGTGACTATGTTTTCGCCATACACTAAGGATTTTGAAAAAAAAAGTCACGGGTCCTTCAGAGAGGACTTTAAAAACCAATAGCGAGATTAAAAAAAATCACCGTCGGATATAACTTTCTCATAAATAATCAATCAATCCGAAATAGTTACGTCTCTTCTACTTTGCGACCAAAACAGTGTTATCTTAATCACATTTCTGGAGAGCATTTTATTTTAGCCATCTACTGTAATACGTATTTAGCCTGGATAAATTGTGGCTCGAAAAAAACAAAGGTTCACAAAGTGGCTGATGTTTCAAGTGAGGGAACTTCGCGTAAATTCCTTGCCACTGATACCAATTTTTTTTTCTTTTTTGACATGAATTATAGGAAAGGATCCCTCCCGAAATCATGGTTTAATAGTACTTACAGCTCCAAACATAGTTTTATAAATGGTTTTGATCTGTTGTCTCTCATAATTAGCATGCTCACTTAAAATATCTATAATTTTCTTTTCATTCGTTCCTGCAGATAACAATACGAGTCCTTAATTAAAAATTTTGGATAGATGATTTCATCTGATAAAGATACGATACTACTTATTGTTAATTGGCTTATTTTTTTCAGAAGTCAAATTGTTTTTACTAAAAAAACAAAATATTTTAAATTTTCTCTTAAAAATACAAATTACATTTCTAGCAACGTTCGAAACTAGTGTTTTTGAGGCAAGACAAATATACATGCTCAAATTTAAACCATTTCCAAATAATAATACACTGTTTCTTCTGTATAACTATTAACATTTTCTTTGAAGATTTGTTTTATGTCCAGTAAACGTTCTTTGAATATTTCCGGATGCAATTCCAGTCATTAAACTGTCAGAATATGTAGAAACTAAACCGTTAAAATGTCACTTCGTCCTCTGTACTTGGGTAGTCCGAGATCTAATCTGTTTCAACATTAACTTGTCATAAATTAGTTGTTTACACCTTGACTTTGAAATCTAACCATCGGCCACCGCATACAAAGTATGTACTGATACAATAGCTGCTAACCTTTCTGGTTTTGATTTCGGGATTTTGATTTGGACACGGACCAGTATGTTTGTGTTTTGATTGACCAGGTGTTTGTCATTTTGACTTAATGGTCAAACAATTTCAATAATTTTAAACTTTAGTTTGCTATTTATAATACAACTTTGTTTTCTCAGGGTGCTAGACTGTATGTGATACCTATTCAGGTGGTATCCGAATTTAACCATTGAAAGTTATAAATCAGCTCAGAAAAAATGTTTGATAGACTAGTACCTAGTATTAGTATTAAATATATAATTCGTAAAATATGCAGTACATGTACATCAAAAATTAATTTGCTTATTTCTTTATCAAAATGTAACAGATTATTATTATTATTATTATTATTATTATTGCGAAATTAATCTTACTATAAAAAATAAAAAAGTATCATACCGAGTCCTTTCATTGCGTCCTTGAGTCCCTGTGCTGCCTCTTCAGCATTGAATTTCTCTTGACCTTTTGGAGTCACTGTACCCTATATAATCAATACATTGATGGATAATTTGTCTTGTAATGTTAATTATATTTACTTATCTATTAAATTAGATTAAATTAAATAAATTTCATTTAATTTCATTTCATTTCACCCATTTAATTCTATGTAATTTTTTTTTAAAAATCATTATTCACAGAAATGTTCAAAATAACATTGTTTTATTGTCTTTAGGCCATTTCAGTTAAAATTAAAATTTTAGTGGAGGCACAAAAGGAAGTCTTTCCAAAACAATTTCAGTTGAAAACATATACATATACTTGACAGAAAATAACGCAACTATTGAACTAAAGTACAACATAGAACAGCTAAATACCACAATTATTTGTTTCAAAATATTTATGTACAGTTTGTCTTTCTTTGTACTGTTATAGTATGTTCATGGTTCATTCAAAAAGAAGGATTTTATTCTATAGCTATGTCCGACACACAAAAGAAAAAGGTTATAGAAAGAAATTTAACTTCTCGGTATTTTTGTCGATACAAGAAGGGGTATTGAGTAACACATTGTGAGGTACACGTTGTTATAGCCACCGAGTCACGTTGTATAGCCATCAAGCAATCAGGTCTATAAATCAATTACTCTGCATGTTTACGGAGACAAAACATTTTTTTACATTTGAATCGATGCTGTTGAGCATTAGATATAGCCTAAACGAATGTCATTAAAAAAAGAAATTAAAATAATGTAAAAAGAGTGGCATGTTTTGACGAAAAAAAAATCATCATACCCGTTTTATAACTATAAATAATCATGTAATAATACTATTGCCATCATGGTACACTAATATTATAAGATACTGTTTACATTGGCAACGGTATTCAATATAATACAATACAAATATATATGTAATGATCATAATACCCCAATATGTGGCAACTAAAAACGATAGAATTTGATAAAATTTAAGTACTGATTTCTTCAAATATTTCTACTATTTCATGTAATGCACGTGTGTAATTGCTTACCTGATGATAATATGCCATGATGTTGTTAATGCTTTATCTCCCCTTTTATTTATTTTCACTGCATGCAGGTAAATATTTATTTTGAATTCGTGTGACAAGTTTAACCCATTCGCTTTTTTTACCCGTCGTAGGTTGATTCTACATTGAAGTCAAAATTAAAGGTCGAAAGGTCATCAGCTATATATTTGAAGTTGCAAAAATATATACTTCATGCATATAGAATTCGCTTTGTGCTCCGCTAGATATTGCTGGTTTTAATGTCTGAAAAGATCATTAAATATTGATCAAAAAAGTAAGGTTTGTAAACTTAGTTTCCCCGATTAGTGAATCAAAATAACACAAGTTTGAATATATTTATATATAAAATGATTTATCAAATTGAATCTACAAAAATATTTATGTCCATGACTAAACTTTGAATGTACATCTTTTAAATTAAGCATCTTATAATTTCCTTTTGTCGTATCGAATTACGTTATAATGAGTCTGAAAACTGTTTACAGTACAAATTGTGTCTTTAATTATAAAGACCGGCTCATTAAACATTTTATCAAGTTGTTAACAGTATAGCTAATATAATCTAAAACACAAATTGATAATCAGGATAAAAAGAGCAAATAAACATATATATATACGGTGTATTTTGACTAGTGATAATCCCGACTTTGAACGGGCACTGTATCCTGCAGTGCGATTATTTCACTATATATACTAGTGATAAACAGTACTTTGAGGAGCATAAGATTTATGAATTGAAGTGAATTTCGTTGCTCGGGTTCGAATTTCACTTGGGACAGAAAATAGAATGAGAAAAATTGATATAAGCTGTTAGCTGAATAGATTTCCCTGGTACTTCATTTCTCACCTATCCTAAAACTTATCTCTTGATAGCCGTCAATCATCTCTCTCATTTTTTTTTTATAGAATTTGAAGATGGATTACGTGTAAAACAACGATAAAAAGCATGGGAAAATTTTACTTTCTAGAGACCTATTTCCCTTGCAAAGGGAACATCTCAAAATAAATTTCAAAAGTTAAATTGGGCTTAATATCTATAAAATTAGAACACATCGCGGGAAATTCTAAATATGCACTCTTTTAAAGTCATAAAAGACATTTTAGATAAGTTTTTTTAGATAAATATGTATTAGGATAAAGTACGATAACTCGATCAGTGGTTTAATATTGGATATATATACCAATGTTTTATAACGTCTTACAATAACTACTTCAAACTTCAATCATATAGTTACCACACAATGAGAAACAGTGCTTAATCTATGTTGTCACACAAAAAGAAGCTGTGTTTAATCTATATGTTTACAATTGTTGATAGAGTGACTTCGTTCAATGAAGATTTAATTAAACATCCGATTAAATGTATTCAGAATTATGAATCAATTCACGCAATTTAATAATATTACTCGACTAACATTCTCATCCACAAAATAGACTTTTGTGTTTATATTCGATTTTTGTGTATTGAATAAAATGCTCTTGATTGAATGGTTTAATAGTCATAAAAGCTTTTGAATTTTGTTTTCATTCAATATTGAAAACTAATTGATTAGTTACGTTTAAAATTGAAACATTTCTCGTGCGTTAAAATCAAACAGAATCAAAACTATTGATTTGCGTCCCATCAGTTTTAGTCCATGGACTTGTTATAATAGAAAATTTGTCATATTATTTATTTTAATTTTCAATGAATGAACCACAGAAAATCAGAACATATTGTTGTTATAATAATCAGTAAAACGAGTCATTTAAGAAAGTACACTGTATTTTTTTTTTTTTTTTTTTTTTTTTTTTTTTTGAAAACGACAATTAATCAGCTACACGTATACATATATAGAAATTCATAATTGAGACACGTTAGTATATCCTGAATATTTTTTTATTGCCGAACCAATTTAATTTTGTTCCATAACTGACTGGCTCAAAATAAATGAAAACAATCTTGACTGGGACGTAAAACGTCATTTCTCCACTCCTTTACTGCTTTCATTTTAAAACGTCATTTCTCCACTCCTTTACTGCTTTCATTTACAGCAGTTATGTATGTAACGCGTGTTTAAATATTTATGCAATTAAAGGTCGAAAGATCATCTAAGGCCATTCTTTTAATAAAATTAATACTTTAAATAACCAAAGCAACCAAATACAAACCATAAAAAAAAATAAATGATAAAAATGAGATAACATATAAATAAGAGAACTACTGACTTTGTACGAGCAGTGGCTATAATACTAGTAGTTTATGGTATTTAATGTTGTGGTTAAAATGTCTCTATAAGGGTCAAATCATTAATAGTTTTTTTCCCACCAGAGGTGGCTTAACAAGCACAATAAAACATACTCTTTACCAAAAATTTTATTTTATGTAAGTTTATTGTGCATTGTGTATTGTAAAGAAACGACAATAATGGTACATTTTAACTTTTTAGATTCTTTTTGAAGGAAGCAAATTTGCGGTTTACAAAAACAGATTATGTGTGAGCATCTCAGTGGTGTAAGAGTTATCCTTCTAGCATGTGTATCACATAAATAAATAAATAAATAAATAAATAATAAATAAATAAATAAATAAATAAAATCTTAAATCAGCACTTACAATATTTCGCTGTGAATGTGATAATAATCTCATATAACTACATCAAACAGAAGTTAAAAATTAAAATATATATATATATATATATGGACGTGAAACGAAACGTGTTAACTTTGAGATAAACGTTTTGAATTTTTTAAAACTCTTTTTGATGTGCGATATCAATAAATACATTCATTTTCAATTATCATTTCAAAAAAAAATACTCGTTTTGAAGTTATTATTTGTAAATGGCTATGTCACTTTTTGCATTCATTATCATGGTTAGCTTATGAGGAAGATGACCGTCTATTTAAAGAGAAATACTTGAGTGCCAATTTGTCCACTGGACCCGAACGGAATAAGTTATTCTACTGTGTGTTTTTCGGAACAATTTAAATATTTATATATTCACACAACTGAAACCTTAGACCATGTTTTTGTACAATGCAAACGTTAGGTACCGGGGAATAAATACGAAATGCCGTGTTATCCCTGTGTACATACAACAACGCATACATTTGAATACACAATATCAACAAGATCAATTAATCCGTTTTACAATAAAAACTGGAATTTTAAAACAGCCTGGAAACTTATCAAATTAAATATTAAGATTTTTATATTGTTTAAATTCGGAATTGGTTTGTGTAGTTTTAAAATTTTATGAATATTTGAAAAATGCCTAGGAATACCCAACACATGCATAAGCCATGTTAATAAACTACAATGGCTGGATTTAGCAGTAACGTGTTAACCTCTTAACGAATTTAAAACATCGAGTTATAAGTTTATCTTATTAAGTAATGCGCCTTAATTCTCTACATGCTTTAATCTAGAATTAAGGTTAGGTTTGTAACAAAATTATCAGTCAGGTTTCGTGTTGAAGATATTGAAAATTTTATAAACAAGTTACTTTAAGACATCTCCGAGTTACTGGATGGCTTTAAGATAACCTTAAGATTTCTCAAGTACTGTTGGATTTTAATCTTTGGAATAAATCCTGTTATTTTGTTTATTTTGTCCGTATCTTGGGACTTCAATCGGAGGATATTACTAGGAGAGCTATTTCGTTAAGTTAATCGATAGTCATTTCAAGCTCGGATCTAAACGTTTGGACGCCATATGAGGAATTTGATTCTGGATAAATAAAACGTTAAAAGACTGCATAGAAGACTTTTTCAAATTGGCTTATTGAATATCTATAAAATATCTAAAATGAAGAATTTATGATGTCGGTACGAAAGTATATCAATAAGATCACATATAGTGTAACGAAATTGGTATTAAAAATGAATTGTTACTTTCTTTTATAAAATATTAGAATTTCTAAAAGCATTTTCAGAAATAGGTCTCTGTATGTTGTTAAACTTGAATCGATTATAACTTTGTGTGATAAATTATGTAAAATGTATTGAACTTAATAAGGAAGAAATCACATCGGAGTTTAATAATGTAGTAGTGAGAACTCAAAAGAAGAATAGCGCGCGAGATGGATAAAGTCTCATCGTATTTGACACCAGGGGATATCTATCGACGTGATTCAAGTAGGGATTCAAGGGATCATATATTTCTGACCCCCTCTATTTTAGGGGACGTCACAAGAGAAGGCAATCTTGAAATTAAACGCGTGGAAATACAGTTTTCCTCAGCCATGCCTAAAAAACGACGCTCAACGCTACCTAAAATAGTGAAACAGAAAGTTAATCCAATATCAAGTAACAGAGACATTATGCTGGATTACAGGTGAGTATCCTTGTCCAAAAAATCTGTTCTGTAAATATTTTTATGTTTAGAGTCAAGTTTGGAGTTCAACATATGGAATGAAGATAATATCTTAATCATTTTTCCTATAATAATAGGGTTATCCGGGTCCTTAAAAGGTACTTCTACTACACCATTGATGACCTTTATGAATATATCTTTTGCCCATCAAAAGCCAAAAATTAAAAAATCAGTGGTCTCAATTATTATTATTATTATTATTATTATTATTTGTTACTTTGACAACCAAGTCTTAACTGTATAAGTTCTATTGAATTTTTAGTGTTTCTGAATTCAACTTAAACGGTTGCAACGCTCTAATACAAAACCGTTTAAAAAAAAAAATAAAAAAAAGCCGAAAACCCAGCATATTGACACTAGAAATGGTAAAAATGTTTTGAACAACCGCGCTTATTTTGCAAATGTAACAATGTTACTGGTTTTGATTGGAGATGTTCATCACAATGGTCATCAAATAATATTGCTTATTTTCTAAGCTTTAATATATATACCCAATATGTATCAGTGTAGGCGTAATTGGTAACACCGGTTTGACTAGAGGTGTTTATCACAAAAAGTCATGATTACGTCATTTTTAATATTTTATTATGTAAGTGCAAATAACAATGATACTCAACATGTAACAATATTGGTGTAATTAGTAAAACTGATTTGATTCATCAGAAATGATCATCACGCCTAGTCCGTATGTCTTCTGATCCTATCACACTTTATGCCTGGCGGCTTAAAGTGTGTTAGGGTCAGAGGGAATTCAGACTATCGGACTTTTTTAAAACCCATTTTACTTTTTATTTGGCAAATGATAATACCAACATGTAAAGAAACTTAGCGTATTGTGTAATTGGTTGGAAATATTCATCACAGCGGCCATGTTAACACCCATTTATTTCGTTAGTGCCAACAAAACCCAGCATGTAACAATGTTGGCGTACTTGGTAACACATAGTTATAATTATCAATGCCAATGTAACCGTTCATTTAGTTGTTACATAAACCATTGTGTTTAAGCTGTGCATATAGGAGATTTTAAACTTCACCCGGGAATATATATATATATATATAACCGTTGTATGCCTACTATAGATTTAAATGTTTTTTCTTTATTTTTATAAATAGATTTCAAATGCGATTAAAGTTTAATGTCTTTAAACTCGGTTCAAAATCGATAATCTTTTCAAACGTTTTTTTTTCTCTCGAATCATTAAGAAGGTTTCTTTTTTAATGAAGTGGTAGACTTTATTATGTCTTTTCTTTTTTATAACAATATGTATTTTGTTTAAATTTCAAGAATATCCATACATTTTGAATGAAAGTCAATGTTTTTTCTTTGCTGGAAGTATAAAATTGAAGTAACTTAATTTGATCTTCTTCTGATTTATGTTAGAGGTCTTTTAAACCCTTATATATATAAAACAAGTCTGTGTTACCTGTTCAAATATGAGTCCGCAGTGTTTCTGTTATTTAAACATTTTTAAATATATGAGGTGAATTTTTGTCAAATTTAGAAGGCATTCATTCTTGGGTAATACAAGACTATATATATATATTTAAAATACAATAGAACGTTTTATTAGTTAAAATATATTTTTTGAAGTATAGGATAGGATTTATTGATCCATGATAGAGGTTTTTTGCACCTTCTTTTAAAAAAAGTTCTGTTTTTTAAAAACTAAGAGATACAAATAAAAATATGGAAAATCAAAATAGTTGTAAATATCCTTTTTATAATGAAAATAGTAAAAATGTAAATTTTTGAAAGACATATCCCTTGATTTAAATCTATATACTTTCTCGAGTAGGTCTTCAAGTATAGAATTAAAATTTTAAAATATTTACATAAGTATTTCATTTTGATAGTGGGAAATAGAGTATATAATTACAGAGGGGTATAAAAACAGAAGAAAATTATTTTTAAATGTCTGAATTCAACAACTGAACACCCAAATCAAAAGATAAACTTGTATACATTTGACAAATCACGCTTCACAAGTACATTCTGACTGTAATGTTTATGTTATATCTAACCAGTACGAATATATGACGTGTACTATCTTTTTTGCCAAACAATACTGTATATACGATCGAAACATTAAAACAAAAACTGTAAATAACACAATTTACAACGGTACAAATGAAATAAAATAAAAGTTTAAAAATGAAGCAATTAGTACAACATTATACAATGACAATGGGAAATAAAGTAGTTGTGTTTTATTGTTCTGAGGTAATTTAATCACGGTACCCTACGTGACAGTCAATATTTTTCTCGTGTGTATTGCAGATAACATTTTTGTTATCCATTCGTTGCGACTGATCATGATAGATCACTGATAGACCGGTATATTATATATGTAATGCTCACAACCAGTCTTATATGAAGAAAGTCAGAGAGAGAGAGAGAGAGAGAGAGAGAGAGAGAGAGAGAGAGAGAGAGAGAGAGCTGCAAATAAATGCTAAAAAACATACAGCTATATACAAGATTTGTACTTGATGTATGAATAGGTAATCGCACCTGAAGTACCTATAAAATATATATATGTCTTGTATTGAATAATAAATTATTATATGTAATGTGGTTGTAAACATCAGATAACATTTTACATATATTTAACACTTTGGAACGGTGATTCAATAAAATAATATCGGTAAAGACGATTTTACTTTTTTTCTTGTGTGAAATGTTTATCAAACTATAGTTTAACATTTCAATATCACCAATGTAAAGACATTCAAAGTTGTCTGGAAAAAATAAAAATGATGTCGAATCAAACATCGCCTAAGAGTAATACATCATAGTTTTGTTTTAAAAGAATACATAAACCGAAGTGCTAATAACATTGTTCTATACAACATTTTAAAGTTTTGTGCGACTCGTAAAGTTAAATTAAAAGAAGTTTAAGATCGCCATAGCTGGCTTCAATTTTACTTTCTGGATAATTTATATGATTTAAGTTAAAGGATCAAAAGGTAAGTCAAAAATAATAACTACTGAGGCCCAAGAATCATAACAAGTAGTCAATATGTAATTTAAAAAAATTAATTAATTGGAAACTTAAAAAAATATACTTCTACAACAACAAATGACTCCAAGACCACTTAAAAACAAAAAGGAAAAGATACTTAATAACAAAACAAAAATGAAAAACTCATATTGGGAACACTGACAGTAAACTATTTTAGATAGATAATAAGTTAATACATGTATCTAACAAAAATATTTGTTCAATTTTGATATGCCTTATGTGCACAATTTGCATTTTGGAAAATCATTCCTCACCACAATCGCTAGCACTAGGGACCAAAACAGTTCACACACACACACACACACACACACACACACACACACACACTTCCAAATTATTAAATCCAATATTCTAAAGTTTAGTACAGCTAAGAAGTGGAAAAAATCTTAGTCTTAAACATGTTTCAAAAATTAGGACGGCTAAAAATTTTGCTACATTTCCTGTCAGCTTAAAATACCGACTACTGAGTTAAGGATACCCTCGGGGAGTTTTACTCCACCGGCAGCGATGCCTTCTTAGTTAAATAACTACTTTATGTCAAGTAGTTTGGTTAAAGTATAAGTTAACATTATATGTGGATATGCATGCATTAATAGCTAAAGCATTGTCATACAAATAAGATAAAAAGTAGAAATAACGTCTTTTTCTGTTTTGTCAACATCCTCATATTACCGACATGTACTTGTTTATACATTCTACAATAAATTAAAAGTGACGTAACATTTGCTTTCTTAAAAGGTTGACTGGATGGTTTAGTTTTCTTTAGTTTTTCCTATTGGCAGATTTGGAAAATCCCTATTTGTAATGAACAAGAAATATTGAAACAATATTTACATACGGAAGGTGCAAATATGATACACCACGTCTTCCACGGTACTTTATAAATCGATCGTCTTCTTATTTTATTAAAATCAGACGAGATATTTACCTGTATATTAAAATATTTTCCGTTAACAAAGTATACCTTTCATGTATTCTATTAAATAGTCAATGGTATTATATACTATTCGGAATGCATTTATAATTGAAATATATTGATTTATATCATTAAAGTCACTGATAGTTAGAATTTGCCATTAGGACATAATGTAGTACTTTATTCTTTTTATTATTATTTTTTATTTTTTGACTATATTTATACCAACATACATATTTACATATTTTGCCATTTAACTCAAGTTTAAGGGTTTTGTTTTTCTATTACATGTTATATTGTTTTCTATTTTCTTGCTTCAATCAATTGTTGCATCATGTTCTTTTTTGCATTGTCAAGTATACTATTTCCAGCTACTAGCATTCTTCTATTTCATACATTATTGTTAAAACCTTAACAATTTAAACCATAAATGTTTGAATTTCAACAAGCAAAACAAGTTACCATTTTCAATGACTAATGGGTCTTTCAACAACAATTTACATAACAAATATTCCATATATTAAAGTATAGTACAAGAAGTATCTTTAAAGAAAAAAATAAAACACAAATATACCGGTCTATGTCTAAACTCAAAATCCCCCAAAACAGGTATATGCGTACTTTACATTTTAAGTTTTCATTGTTAATATCAATCAAAATTACCATAGAGTAAATTACCATAGATTTTTGCTTTGTAACAATTTTAAGCCTATATTTTAATTGCTATGGTTGAATCTCGTTCATTTATGTTGACCATAAAGTAAAACAAAGAGTAAATAAAGTTTCCTTAAATCAATTATTTTCACAATGATTTCTGTCATTGGCGATATTAATGTCGCTTTCTGGGACTTCAATGTGTTTAAATTGAAAATTAGTGAGTTAGACACCGCTTTACCATCCAGAAGAAACACTTGAAAGTTTACATCTTTACCAATACAAACCAGTGACATTATAAGATGTTGCGCATAAATAAAGGTATCGCAAACTTGATACATTTCGGAGACAAGATCAGTAACTTTTTGCCTTGTTTGCATGTTTCTTTCATAAACTTTTATTGTAGCGGTTCTTAAGGTTACATTAGTTAATACATGTATGTATTTTATAACGTAACATAAAATCATTATCTAGGCTTAATTGTACATTTTACAATTACTAAATGTACATACGACAACTTTCTTGTAAGATGTTATTAAGGAATTAGACCTTGTTGAAGCCATAGACTTGTTAAAATTTTTTTTTCGTATAGATGATAACGATTTTGAATATAAGTTCTTGTCACAACAAATAAGGAAAGACAAACGTCCACAAAGTTGCAATAATAAATAAGCAATAGAGTAGTCATAGATGAAATATTGAAATAAATAAAAGTAATGTACTTTGGATATCTATGAGTAAATACATACATATTCCTGATGCAATTGATATAAAGATTAAAATCAGAAATATGATGCTTATTGTACATAAATTTATTTCAGTAAACAAATTGTTCCTTTTATGTTAAATATAACACAAGTTAGAACTATTCAAATGTTATATACTTCAATGAACTAATTATTTTTCATATCCAAATAAAAAAAATTAGAACTATCAAATATTCTATAATTTTATGTATCAAACTTTTCGGTCTTAGTGTCACTGATGAGGAATGAATTTCCGATATGTGCACATCTGGCACATCAAAATTTAACTGGTATTTGTATTATATATTTATATGTTTTCATGTATTGTTCAGTATGTGCTCTAATTATATAGACTTTATATAGATATATTATTAAACTATAAATTGATTAACAACATTATAGCGGCTGATAGGTAGATTTTGTTATTAAGTAGTATTGTATAATAATAGCAGTGTACCTCATATTACCTAGTTTCAGCATGTATGAAAATTTTAAAGGTGCATAGAGGATTGTTCAGTCAAGTTGTGTATTTACAAACACCATATACAGAAATGGAAATATAAGTGTCATAAAACTGTCACCTATAAATAAAGCAATTGTACCTTTTGTGAACAATATTACTCTAGATGATTTACTTTTTCACTCATCAAATAGTACAAATTTTAAAGAATATATAAATTTGTAATCATTTCATTCTACGTTTTTCACCTGACAGACCGATTGGAGAAAAGCATTGTTTTTGTTCAATTTATAGGTGAGTTTTTAAAGTTTTGTCATAATCTTTTAAATCTGTAATCGTTGAAGTTAATTTTTCTTTAAGTTTAAATGTATTCTGTATGTTAAAAAAATAAAAAGGTAAAGGTGTGAAAAAATCGTAATACAAGCAGAACGTGTGAAACATTATCGAAAAAACAGATACATGAGATGACGTCTTTTTACAGGAAGTAATCAATATGGACTTCCTTCAAAGAGGCAAGCTGCTCACAATTAAATTGTTGACTAAAGCGTATTGCAAACTAAAACTAATCAAGGTCCTTTAAAGGTTTTATAGCCGTCATCACAATTTTGAAGTTTACGTGTATAACTAAACTGGCCAGTTTTCAAAAGTTTTATCTCCTTTTGGAGGGGGGGGGGGTGATTTAGACATGGACTGGAAAGTTTGTGTTTTAATTCCATATCCAGTGAAAATAATTGTTCCACACAGACATGATGCAATACATAATGACATAATGATGATAGATAGTGTATTTCACTTGACTAAATAACTTTTTAAAATCTTATTGATGCATTTTTTTATAAAATGATAAAAATTAATATCATCAGTTTTTACCTTCTTTAATTCGGAATTAGTTAGTATTATCGTAAACGTTTATATGTTATGCTGGGTGAATTTTATATATTTAGCAAATGTTTTTCACGTTCTGGGATTAGATTTTAAATTTCTACTATCAAAGTTGTACCAGAATTTTCTGTCACTCATTACATTATAAGTACAAACACTACTGTTGTAAATTTTTGTACTTTTGTAAAATGTTAAGATAGAAACGCATAATAAATGTAGCATATGTTCTAATAATTTTGCAGGTTTCTATAATCCTAACGCTAAAAATACTTGTGTTTCTTTTTAGAAGTGTTAGTGATAAATATTCCAAAATGTATTATTTTCCCCTTATTTCTAATTTTTTTTGAATAGTTTCTACTTGTTATGCATTAATTTGCTTGTCTTGAAAAATATATATATATATATATATATATATATATATATATATATATATATATATATATATATATATATATATATATATATATATATGCTTTAGCATTTGTGTAAAGCTCATATTTTATAGTTCGATAAATATTTTACATCAGTGATTTTAGTCGTCTTATTTTTATATTTTATTTCATTCATGCGTATAGGTTTACCGATAACTTTGTTTTGTATTAAAATAAAGTTACTGTGATGGACTACTGTTTTAAGGAGCCTTTTCACCCTTCAAATATTAAAACTTCCTCTTTCGTAATTACTTATTATGCTGAAGTGAATTAATGACTGACCAACCCCGTAACTCTATGAAGGTACTAATTCCTTTTTACTATACACACTTCAGATTTGTTGGACAATGTTTCTTAAAAACTCTCTTTAGACAAAGTTCTTTCTTCTCTGAAATACATTATTAATCCCATAATTATGTACAAAATAATAAACAATGAATTTTAAATGAAATATTATATGTTCTTACATTTTAATTCATGGTACATATATTCGAAGGTGGTAATTTTATTGTAAAGGATAACACTTTTAATTTCTGAATTTGCGTTTTTATCGGTCCTTCGATAGTAAGTTGCAATTTCTTCTTACATTATAAACATTTAAGCCACTTGTGAATTTAGAATGTTGTTGGTGGTAAAAATGCCAATCTACCCATAAAGTTTAACGGACAACAATTTAATTAAATTTAATCTGAACAGTGATTATTTTTCGATAAGGAAATAAACGATAGAGAGGCATGTACTTGCACACGCATGTTTTTCTGCGTATTTATAATAGATGTAAAGTCTACATATGAGTAGTAACATCTTTGATTTGTTGTATAGTTTAAGAACTGTGACTATACTTTCGATAGCTCGTCTGTTTATACTTCTTGTAGTTTACAATTAGAACAATATTATATAATTTTTAGTCAAGCAATTAAATAAAATCTCTAATAAACCTATAACTTCACAATTTATTTTTATTAAATATAAAAATGTGCGAAATTACGTGTTGTTCGAATTAAGATTTAATTAAATATTTTAATATTTATTGGTAATATGTTATCTCGATCGATGACAATCTTATATTACTTATCTTGTAGGGTCATCTGTAGTTTTAAAAATATTAACCTGTATTTTAAGGGCTATATTCATTGTATTGTTTATAAATTATAACAGTTTTCGTAACAGTTAACACCGTTTTATAATTATATTAAATCTTAATAAATACAACAATAAACCAGTGGTAATCCCAAAGGGTTCGAAATAGGTTGAACTAATTAATAAAAAAGACAGATTACTTATGTTTAACTTATAAAAATGAATGCATTTGATGTATTCTAGATTTTTTCTATACTTTATAATTTTAAATATTTAGAAAGCCGTTTATATATAAAATTCATGCAAGGAAAACATACATATTTTCACATGTAAACCCCTTTGAAATGACGAGACAAAGTGCATCTTGAGACTTGATCTCAACATATTCCTGTGCTGAGCAATAGACCTAATTTTTATATCGGTGCCCTACGAGAAATATAATTCATCTACTAGATTAACATCAGCAGTTTGATTGTATAAATTGTTAGGTTGACCTAAAATTAACAGAATGGGCTGTGGTACATATAATTACAGAGGTGAGTATATTGCCGTATGTTTTTGTAATTAACAATGTTTTATTTAAAATCATTCACACTTTAAAAATTCTCTGAATAAATTTTCAAAAATTTTACACACTTAAAAGGCTAAAACATTACAGTATTTATGATTAAAACGTAAATCGATCACAAACGACGGGGGCGTATGTTTATATAGCTGTTTAATTATGTGATGAGGAATGAATTTCCGAAATGTGCACATCTGGCACATCAAAATTGAACTGGTATTTGTGTTATATATTTACTACCCCTGAGCGGGTACCGCTGCTGGTGGAGTTAAACTCCCCGAGGGTATCCATAACTCAATTGGCAGTACTTTGTGCTGTCAGAAAATGTACCATTTAGCAAAATTTTCAGTCGTCTAAAATTTGGAATTAATTTTAAAACTAAGGTTTGTTCCCTCATGCACAGCATTCCTTAGCTTGATTTGGATTTATATAATTTTGAAACTTTAGATTCATTATTTTCAACTGTTTGGCTTGTGTGTTTTATGTGTCGGACTTTTCGGTCTTAGTGTCACTGATGAGGAATAAATTTCCAAAATGTGCACATCTGGCACATTAAAATTTAACTGGTATTTGTGTTATATATTCATTTACATAGTTATATATTTATAATGAACATTCATAAGGAGTATCCGACGCCCATTTGATTTCCTTAGTGCAATGTTATTTTTAATTCAACTTTGATTGCTTAACTACACATGCATGATGAATTACTAAGATGTGTTCAAGTAGGTTATGAATTGGTAAACAACGTCTCAGAAAAACTGTCCAGATCATAATAACATAGTGCCTGTCAGATCAAGTTTCGGTCCTATCTATCTTCAAACTATACAAATATTTATATGCTGCTAATTACAAATAAATTATACCAGATATGACGTACAAGGTATACTACTGCCAACTTGTACCTAAACTTTTCTTTATCAGTGTTTTATAAATGATAACTAACGAACTTTGACTTTATAGTGGTTTTTTTTTCACTGTACTATTTAAATATATTTCAATAAAAATAAAACAAACAGTCCTCGTCCAAATCACAATCACAAAACAATTCAGTTATACACGTGAACTTCCATCATGTGAGTGAGGCCGGGTGCTCCGGAAGGGTAACCATCTCGTTTAGCTAGATACAATCGTCACGTGTAAAGTCAAATTTGAGAATGAAAGGAACATGGAATTACTGTAAGTAAAATATATCCAGTATCAGTTTGGGTATACAGTGACTTAATACTCTATACTATCAACAATATTGTGATGACGACCATAAAACTTTTTAAGTGTTAAATTTGTGATAATAAATGATACTTACCAATCCATTGAAAAAATTTAGTTTCATCATGTAATTTTTTTTATTAATGTTTATTAATACTAATTTTAGATTACTCTTACAATTCAAATCGATCGATCGTATTTCAATCATTTAAGACAATTCGTTAGTTTTATAATTGCTTCAAAATTGTTGGCATATCATGACTGACAAAATTGGAGAGTTTTGTAACATCAATACACTTTTGTTATTTAAGATACGTATATTAAACGTTAGAGACAGTAACAAATTGACAATTTTATAACTTGAAAAAAAATCTATAACCTTTTCGGCTCCTACTGTAACTGATGAGAAATTATTTTCCGAAAAATTCACAAATGGCAAAATTTAAGTGGTATTTTGTAAGATATTTACTCCCTCTTAGAGGTTATTGCTGCTTGTGGGGTAAAACTCCTCGAGGGTATCCTTTACACAGTAGACAGTACTTTGTGCTGACAGAAAATGTATACCATTTAGCAAATTTTTCAGCCATATTCATTTTTGAAATTTATTTCAAACGAAGGTTTATTTCCTCATGCAAAGTAGTCCTTAGCTGGATTTGAACTGATATAATTTCGGAACATTAGATTAATTAATTTTCAACTGTTTGGCTAATGATTTTATAAATCAAACTTTTCAACCCCTAGTGCCACTGATGAGGAATAATTTTCCACATGTGCACATTTGGCACATAAAAATTTAAAAAGGTATTTGTGTGATATATTAACAACGCTGATGTAACTGTCTTTTATTCTTGAAGAGGTGTTATCTGTTTTTCTGTTTGGAGCACTTGTTTTCACTTCCACGATCTCATCATTGGTGTTTTGTCATTTGTTCAGATGTTCCATGTTCTACACTCAAATAAAAAAATACTTTTGTAAGTAACAGTAAGGTTTAAAAGAATAACACTGAATCACCAAATACATGACTCGCGTTAGTCGTGTTTAATTTTAACGCTTTAGTTTTGGGGTTTTTTTGGGTATACATTTAAATCAATTATTCAAAGTATTCAATAAAATATTGCTTAACTATATTCATGGTAAAATTTTAAAATTAAATAACAAAATTTACAATTTTAGATTAAGTTGTTGATCTTAGATCGTTGAATGTTTTTTAGATCTAAATTCTGGCATAAATTAATATATGACACAAATACCAGTAAAATTTTGATGTGTCAAATGTGCACATTTCGGATATTACTCATCAGTGATATGATTTTGTATGCATTTTTAAATATTTATAAATAATTGTGGACAAATAATATTGATAAGTTTCAGTACATTGTTATATTTAGCTATTTTTTTAGAAAGCGTAGTAAATTATGTATCTTGGAAAATTTTTGACCGAACTATTTAACAAGTTATAGTGATTTCTCTTTACTGTGGCATTCATTATATATTTTTTTTCCACAGTTAGGGGTTAAAAATTTGCATTATTTGTCTCCTTAATAGTTATTCTAGTTGCAACGTTGTGCTTTGATATATAGAGATCCTTAAATAGAAAAATAATTAAAATTTAACTTATTGCTAAGTTAATCACAATGTATAAAATAATTTTTCTTTGATATATGGACTTTCTACGGTTTACGCATGATTAAAGACTTGTAAGCTTTCGGTTGGTTGTAAAAAAGAGGCGTTTAAAACAGTGAAACCAATTTCATGACAATAAATACAAACGTAAGCAAACGTAGGTAGTAAAATGTTTTCATTAAATAAATCCTGTTTAAGTAGTAGATTTTCAATGCAGAGGAATACAATATTAGTGACAGTGACCAATTATTTTGATGTACCTATATTTGATCAATGTTCTTTGTATACATATATTCTGGAAAACTCTATCCAGTTGATGATTTAATTAAAAAAAGCACTATGCTTTTAGATAGTTCAGTGGTTACCGATTGTTGTTCAATCAATTAACGTATCCTTTGGAAAAAAATGTAAAATTTAGACAGTTCTATTACATCAATACATACACTATTCTATACTTGGTATCAATGATTTATATAAACCAGAGATAAATTGTTGTGTTATAAATATATAATCAAGTCGACTGGTTTTATCTTTAACAGATAATATCGGTTAAATGTGTTTCTTCACAAGTATTGGTGTTTGAAAGTTCTAATCAATAAAATTGCATTAATTTATCGAAGTCTTGAACGTTTTACGTTGTATTCTTAATTGTAAGAACATATATACAAAAAGACATTAGCTTTTTAAGTCAGAATCAATTTTATTTCGAACATCAATTAGATAATTTAAATTTGACTTCTTATCAGTTTTTAATTGCTTTGCATGGTTATTACTCGATCTTTCGCCAGCCTTTTTAAAATTGGTATTTAAGTTTGTGCCCCTGTAATTTGATTTAACAGTGCAATTTCTTAATTTTTAAAAGTTACGTCACATCTTTATTACTATTTACCGTTTTTATTGTGTAATATACAGAATATTGGTTCAAAACTGATTTTTAAAACTCAGATAGCCCTAGTTTCCGTAAATCTCTTATTAAAGTTATAATTTAAATTAAGTTTTTATTTTCATTTATTTATTTTATACCATAAAATTTGGACAATTTGTTAACAATAAGAAAAGAAGAACAAGGGTTGTTTTCACTACTTTGATTGAATTGTTTGTGTTGTATCAGACTGTTGTGAAAAGTTGTAAAATGATAAATCCAAAGTTCCAAAACTATATGAGTCCAAATCCAGCTAAGGAATGCTTTGCATGAAGGAACAAACGTCAGTTTAAATAAATTTCAAAAATTAGGACTGGCTGAAAATTTGGCTAAATGGTATATTTTCTGACAGCACAAAGAACTACCTACTGAGTTATGGATACCCTCGGGGAGTTTTAACTCCACCAGCAGCGGTACCCGCTCACGGGTAGTAAATATATAACAAATACCTTGCTGAATTTTGATGTGCCATATGTGCATATTTCGGAAAACCATTCCACATCAGTGACACTAGGGGCTGAAAAGTTTTATAGATAAAAAACATAACCAAACAGTTGTAAAATTATAAATCCAAAGTTCTAAAATTATATGAAGTCCAAATCCAGCTAAGGAATGCTTTGCATGAGGGAACAAACGTCAGTTTTAAATAAATTTCAAAAAATAGGACGGCTGAAAATTTGGCTAATGGTATATTTTCTGACAGCACAAAGAACTACCTACTGAGTTATGGATACCCTCGGGGAGTTTTACTCCACCAGCAGCGGTACCCGCTCACGGGTAGTAAATATATAACAAATACTTGCTGAATTTTGATGTGCCATATGTGCATATTTCGGAAAACCATTCCACATCAGTGACACTAGGGGCTGAAAAGTTTTATAGATAAAAAACATAACCAAACAGTTGGAAAATTATAAATCCAAAGTTCTAAAATTATATGAATCCAAATCCAGCTAAGGAATGCTTTGCATGAGGGAACAAACGTCAGTTTTAAATAAATTTCAAAAAATAGGACGGCTGAAAATTTGGCTTAATGGTATATTTTCTGACAGCACAAAGAACTACCTACTGAGTTATGGATACCCTCGGGGAGTTTACTCCACCAGCAGCGGTACCCGCTCACGGGTAGTAAATATATAACAAATACCTGCTGAATTTTGATGTGCCATATGTGCATATTTCGGAAAACCATTCCGACATCAGTGACACTATGGGCTGAAAAGTTTTATAAATAAATTACATAACCAAACAGTTGGAAAATAATAAATCCAAAGTTCCAAAATTATATGAGTCCAAATCCAGCTAAGGAATGCTTTGCATGAGGGAACAAACGTCAGTTTTAAATAAATTTCAAAAAATAGGACGGCTGAAAATTTGGCTAAATGGTATATTTTCTGACAGCACTAAGTACTGCCTCTTGAGTTATAGATACCCTCGGGAAGTTTTACTCCACCAGCAGCGAAATAAGAACAAGAACAAGAATATAAGGAATGACGAACGTGTTCTTGTAAAAAAGATTAAAATATCAGTAGTCTTAAAATACGATTTTTAGTTGTCTTTTTCTTTTTACACTGGTTCTTTTAATAGCGTGTGCTTGTTTTGGTTATTTGCCTAGTAGACGTTAATTAGCTCAGATCTAAATATTCTATAAGCTTCAGCTAGAAATGGTGGTGGTGCTATAACTCATCTTTTACGTGAGGTTACCTTCCTGTTATATAATTTTAAAGTTATTTGACCTATATAAACATAAATGTATGAATAATGGAATATGAAATGCTTTGTATTCAAAATAGACTTTTTAAAGTAAACCAAAATCCAAAAGTTAATTTATCTGAATAATAATTTACTATCTATAACAAAACCACACACACACACACACACACACACACACACACACACACACACACACTATATATATATATATATATATATATATATATATATATATATGATTTAAATGCATATGCAGGTGCAGCAATAATAGTTCGTATATTTTACCTGTATATATTTTTTCACAACTTTAAGCTTAGGAAAATATTACACAATAAATTGTGTAAATTAGAACATAAGTAATTAATTATATTTGTTGTGTTGGTTATTTGTATCATAGATTACATTTTTTGAAATATTGATTAAGGTTTAATATAGAGTGTTATGTGTAGATATTTGACTTTCTCTTGTTTAATGTTTAAATGTTCAATTTCCTTATAAATCTTAATGAATAACCAAACAAATATTATTATTTATTATACTAACTTTAATATAAGTCTTTATGTTCTAATTCAATTCCTCAAACGAACATAAAATATTTATAAAATAAACAACAAACACTCATATGGGAGGCGCCACTTACAACTCATGTATTTATAATGTCAAAAATTTTTACAATAAAAGTAACAAAGTCTATCTTTTTCCACCAATAATCTACAAAAAAACAGATAATTATAATAAAAACATTAAATAAAAGGAAAAAAATCGACTGTTTACTTGAGAAGTAATGGCTCGAATGAACTTATTTTCTACTAAAACTCGTGCATCTACGTCACACAATCACCCTGGCTAAACCGGTATATGTATTCTAAATATATAAACAGCACGCCCAGTGGCATATAACTCTTATATACCCGTATATACAGTACCCGATATATAATGACATACCATTACTATGGAAGCACAGAAGCGCCATATTCGCTACAGTTAACCTTTAATAAATTCATTTATGTTCTAATTCGATTCCTCAAACGAACATAAAATATTTATAAAATAAACAACAGACACTCATATGGGAGGCGCCACTTACATCTCAAGTATTTATAATGTCGAAAACAAAGAACGGGACAAACAATGTATGAATAATAATAGTAGTGTTATTATCATTATAACTTTCATTATACCTATATTATATCCCTAGATTCATAGATACTGATAGTTTGCTCTTAAGATCCTCTTTAATATAGCCATCTTTAGCTCTGTCAGATTTCCAGCTACCATGCTTTTTAAACAATCTATCAGAAATTCCGTTATTAGCAGCAGCTGTAGCTCCACCTGATCTCAAAGAATGAAGTCCGAATATATTTTTTATCTAAACCAATAGACTCTAATTTATCTAGCAATAATTCTCTAGCTCTGGAATATGACATCTTTCCGTCTTTACGTAATTTGTAAATATTTAGTTTTTTGTAATAAGTTACATTTCTAAAAATGAAACGTTCATCTGTTAAATCTATTTCTGCACATTTAATGTAGTCAAGTAGCATAGAAACTGGGCATGTAGTAGAATTTTGTCTTCGCAATGATAACCCAGTAACCTTTCCTATATCTATCGGTCTTACTTCCTTCAATAAAAATAGACACATACATATCATAAAATTTTAAGTCACAAGCTCGTATGTTCACTAATTCAGAAAATCTACGAAAACCAGCATATCCCACCAAACACATGGTTAAAATACGTTTATCTGACAAATTATTGTTACAGAACTTATCAACCAACTTATAAAGAATTTCTGGCGTAATAGGTTCTTTTTTCCTACTGCATTTAGATAATTGTCTTCTAGCACCTTCATACTACAGATTTTACCAAAAACGAATTACATGGATTTTCAACTCCAATAATCTGATGTGCCCAAGTTAGAGCATAAACTGTCTGGTCAATTTTAGAAATTGAACAAGAACTTTGCATCAAAAATATGATATATAGACTGATATGATAATCAAGCGCAGGGATAACTTTGACAGACTCAAACTGTCTAGACCACATACACCAAGCTCTAAATGCATAATTATACGCTTTAAAAGTATTATTAGCTTTAGCGTCTAAAACGGCCTTCGGTAAGGCAGAATTTAAAATCCAACATTCTTTGATCAGATTCAACAGGGAATTCAGTCTAGCGACCAAATTTAAACAATTCTTAAAGATTAAAAAAAAACAACTAAATAATATAATGAAGAGATACATACTTACCAAAACCTTTAAACTACACCATTGTGTAACATTACTGTCCCAGTGGACCATCAAATCCCAATCCCAGTGGATACCATAAATATTCCAAGTGGACATTATACATATATATAACATCGCCATCCTAGTGTACTTTACAATTGTCATAGCCTGAAAGATCCAAATGGACCAATCTAAATATATTGCCAAAAATTATATATATAATACATCATACACGTATAAATCCAATTCTGCTAGTTTATCGTAACAACTAAAAGACTTCCAGTGAAATCTTTAGAACCAAAAATAGAATTTTATTTGATCCCTGTACGTATATATCACGTGCTTCTTTAAATTCTAAAACGTCAGATACATAAGACTGATACTCCATATTACGTGAAAAAATCAGAGGCCAAAAAGCCGACGCAGGCCACTTAGGGACTACAAGCGTGCCACATGCCTGACTAGCGACACAGTGTAATATTGTTTGATTAATTAAACAAATTGGATGTACTAACCAGTTGTTGTGACCCTTCCAATTAAAAAAAGGCATCAACACCTGAAGATCCAGGTGTATAAAATCTAGAATTAAATATGTCAATCTTTTTGTTGTTGCTATCAGCAAACCTTCGTATGTATGAGGACCATAGAGAGAATCTACAAACCTGAAAAATTTTGTAGAAACACCCCAGTCATCATAATCAAATATTTTACTTATTTCATCAGATAATAAATTCTCTTCCCTAGGAATCCACTTAACGTCTATACTGATAGATGCTGTTAAACACAATTCAAAAATAGACATAGATAGTTTATGTAAATGTGGCTTTGTACTACCCGACTCAATAATATAGACACAATTCTGATTGTCAGTAAACCACTTAACTGTTTTCCCTTCTAACTTATGTTTGAAAGAATACATGCATAGTTCTATCGCTTTTAAATCGCGCCAAGTGGAACTCATTTCTGATTTAGCTGTAGTCCACATTTTATGAAACACACTATTATCTAATTGACAAAAACCACCACAAGCAAAACCACTTGCATCAGAATATACTATTACTGATGAAATTTCATATTCAGAAATTTTTTTCAAATTTAAGCGAACTATTTGACTTTTCCAAAAATAAAAATCTGAGATTACATTTTGATCTGTTAACTTACAAAAGGAATTCCACGAATAACGAGATTCTATAAACCTGTATAAAAATCTAGTCATTAATCTGGTGACGTTTCCAACAACAGGAGACATTGACATAACACGTCCAGTTACCTGAGCTACTTTTCTAGCAGTAACATAAGGTAAATCTGAACATAATGTGTCTATATTATCCTAGAGTTCAACAATTTTTTTTCTGGTATTTTCATAACATAATCTACGGAGTCCCATACAAGACCTAACCAAGTAATTGACTTAATTGGTACCCATACTGATTTTTCCTCATTTATAAGAAAACCAGCATTTATCGTCTAAACAACGATAATCTTGATTTACTATCCAACCATCATCTAAATACAAAACTATCTTAATGCCTTGACCTCTCCAATATTTGACTAATGGTCTCAAACATTTCGTAAAAATATACAGGGCTGATGTTAATCTAAAAGGAAGAACAGTAAAGACATAATATTTATTGTTCCACGAAAATCCTAAATAGTTTTGACATTTTTCTGCAATATCAATGTGATGATAACCAGACTTTAAATCAAAATTGTCATGTAACAATCTTGACTAAAATAATTAGATGCTAAGCGCCAGTCTTCAAATTTTAATTTTTTCTTTCCAGGCATGTTTGTTAACTTCTCTTAGATCTAAAATGAACCTCTTCTTGTGAGATTTTTGAACAGAAACGCTCAAGGGACTAATCACTGAAGGGACATAAAATAACTCCCTTATACATTCATTATTAACAAGTTCTTCAATAGATTATTCTACAAAGTCTAAATGTTTTAATGCAGATTTATGATTAGAACTTATTTTGGAGTCAGGAGTTGTAACAAACGGTAAATAATATCCATTTGCAAGTACACCAATCAGCTTTAATAGTTTGCCAATAAGATATATGCGACTTTAATCTACCTTTAACTGAAAGATTCATATTTATATTTTCATATTCAAAAAATTCAGAAGTTTTCAAATTTTCTGGATCTTGATCACAAAAACTAATACAATACTTATCATTAATATCTTCAATGTCCTGATGAAGTTGTTGGTTTAGTTGTCTTGGGGCAATTACGTCTCCAGTGGCCCTCTCCACTGCATGCGAAGCATATGTCTGAAGAACTGGGTGTGGCGTTATTGTACTTGTAGCCACGAAAATTATGCTGATCAGAATTACCAGTAGTTGCTGTAGATGTTGCTCTGGCAGCTTGAAAATTCCTAAAAGTGCCTTGCTCCTTTTCTCGTTTCTGTTGCTTACGTTGCTTCCTAATTCTAAGAGCTGTATTTTCTGCTGATCTAATACGTTTTTCGTCGTCAGTGTCCAAACCAGTTCATCCGACAGATATTCCTTGACAGTGTCCCAACCTGCAGGAGACTTCTCAGCAAGTTTAATGCACTTATTACGTTTGTAAATTTTTGAATCAATATCATGGCAAACATCAATAATGCTATCATACTCTTTAGAACGAGCATATATCTTAATTTTAGAAATCTTCATTAAATGAATATCTTCATTAAATTCAAATTGCATTTTATTTCCATTATTATTTGAATTTAATAGAATTATCAGTTTTTAATTTTTTCACTGCAATTTCTGCCTTATTACTTGACTCTTTTCTTAAATCTCTTTTGAAAGACACCAGCTTATCATCGAAGTATTTTTTAAAAATTTCAAAATCAACCGAATTGGATTCTTTAGATTTGCGCTTTTGAGATTCAACAGATCTACTTACAGATGAGCTTTTAGACCTGCTTTTAGACCTACTTCTGGATGAATGTCTCCTAGAATGACGATTTCTTATTGAATGCTGTGTCTCTGAATCGCTCATTTTACAAGAACTAAAAAATTGACTGTTTACTTGAGAAGTAATGGATCGAATGAACTTATTTTCTACTAAAACCCGTGCATCTACGTCACACAATAACTCTAGCTAAACCAGTATATGTATTCTAAATATAGAAACAACACGCCCAGTGGCATATAACTCTTATATACCCCTATATACAGTACCGATATATAATGACATACCATTACTATGGAAGCACAGAAGCGCCATATTCGCTACAGTTAACCTACAATAAATTCATTTATGTCCTTAATAGATAAAACGGATCAATTGGACGATGAACATTGACGACTAAAGAGGAATTAATGGTTCTTTGTTGATCCGTGTTTATGGTAAAGAATACTTTTAACTGTCATATTCCTTTGCAAAAATCATACAAATGTATGAAATATATTATTTTAGAAAGAAAAGTGACGGTAGAAAAAGTGACGTTATCAACTTTGTAAAATGATACGATATTAATAACGCTGAGGGAATGTGTAAAACTCACATAAAAACCTGACAATGACAAAATAGAATCCCCACATGGCATATGTCGATAAGTTAAGTGATAAGTATCTTATAAGCGTTTTAAAATATTGAAAAATGTCAGAAATACCGCCATAGAAACTAAACATCGACACAAATAGTCTTGTCACAAATTCTGCTTTCAACTACTTATTATATAAGCAGTTTGGGTTCACTTGAAGTGAGCTACCTAATAGGTTCATTTTACGAATGTGCACATCTGGCACATCTAAATTCAACTGATATTTGTGTTATATATTTACAGCCAAAGCCTAAGTTCTCTATATAATTTTAATGTTAATTAGTATAAGTTCCATAGAAAATATCGAAGAATATTACACCAAGATTAAACAATTTGGTCTGCCAAACCACGAGAAAGTATTTCTGAATAGTATTTTTTATTTAAAGCAATAACAATAAATAGGTAAAATGATGTGAGATTATGTTCTTTATCCAAAGACTAAACAAAGAAACAAAAGAAATGTCTCAAAAATGGAAAACTAAAATTCAAGTAATACATAAACTGTTTTATATATGGTTTTCTTCAAAAGGTTAAAAAAATTTTAAAACCAAGTTTCAGTAATTATATGTTAATTAATATTTCAATTTTTCTTCTCTATTTAATGGGACCTTTTACATAAAGGTAGTTTTGCGACTGCGGTATGTACGTGTTGGTGTATGACTGCCAACAGAAATGACATCAACTAAGTCCACCATTTTGTAAATTCTGACATTTTAAGACAAACACACATGCCCTTTACCTTTTTCTCTTAAAAATCAGTTTACTGCTAACAATTAAATTGTTGACGCAAGAATATTGCAAGCCTAGGCTAATCAAGGCACTTAAAAAGTTTCATGGCCGTCATCACAATATTGTTGATAAGTATGTAGTCACTGTATCCAAACTTATACTTGATATATTTCCCTTGTTCCTTTCATTCTCAATGTTGACTTGCACGTGACGGGTGTAGCTAGCTAGACAGTAGGTGCTTACCCTTCCGGAGCACCCGGCCTCACTTCCTTGATGGAAGTTCACGTGTATTACTAAATTTGCCAGCTTTCAAAGTTTTACTTTGTTTTGGGGATTGTGATCTGGACAAGGATTGGTATGTTTGTGTTTTGTTTATATTTACTTGTATATTCCACAAAAACATATGACGGTATATAATATATATCAAAACTTTGATTTGCCAGATGTGCACATTTATAGAATTGTGTGGTAACATTGGAGCTTCCTTCTTTTTTTATGAATGTTTTTTAAGAAGCCTATTTTTTTCTTTGTATCAACGTTTTCATAACTTATGTTTATGATGTTTTAAATCTGTTCAGTCTGGATAAAATAATACTACACACACACATACCTGCGCGCGCTCGCACACACCGTACACGCACACACACACACACACACACACACACACACACACATATATATACTGAAAAATAAGAAATTTTATTATGCCTCTTCTTAGACAAAAAGATCATAAAGACATTTTTATTTTTCAATGTCTTTTGCAACAAAGATTATTCATTTTCAGCTTTGTTATTGGATAAAATTGTAATTGTAACGAAATATCGAATAAATCTTTTTGCTTAGTTAGATTTTGGGTTTAGTTTGTTAAGAACGTTTTAACTCTCCTTGATTGTTACCACATAGTGACTTACGTCATTGACCTGTTTTAGTAATAGAACTTGAAAAATTCAATACAAAAGACAGCTTGTTGATTTTTTTTCACACACCTATTGAAAATATCAATCAGTGTAGTTTATGTATTTTAAATAATTCTCGAACAAGATTTTAATTAAACAGGAATATCAAAAGAATAAATCCTTAATTAATAAGAAGAAAATATGTAAAATATTCAATTAAGAAAAAGTATGACATTTCATATGATTTTTTTTTAAATTTTTACTTTGACCTTGGTCTAAGTAATAGTTCCGTTACTCATTAAACACGTAAACATTATAAATTCATAATGTGATAAATATAGAATCTGTCTGTTTAAATACTATTTATTTAAATAGTTGTATTAGAATGCACGTAAAATTAATAAGTGCACTTTTAAATTCCAATAATTATTCTTAATCAAATACAAAAATTGCAAAATAATATACATTGTATAACTTAAAAATTAACATATCAAATGTATAGTTATGTAAGTGTTTAATTTTACTATTATTTAAGTGCATCTTTGCATGGTCGAAAGATATTAATTGCAGTAAAAACATGGGCTATTTAATTTGACTGTATGTTTTCTGAATGGTATTTATTTTGTATTTTTATCATTGTACTTTGATGAAAGGAATACGATTTAAAGGATGATAAAATTTGAAATTATTATGTGAAATGCAAAAAGTGTTATTTAGTTTAGATTTTTATAAAGAATATTTTGATAAAGATTTGAGCGAAATGCACGAGGTTTTTTTTTAATTTTGCACCACTATAATCATTAATATTAAATTTCGGTTTTGAGAAATAAACCAACTTGTTCTTATTTATACAGTAGTTTTGGGTACTATATTTGAATTAGATAAAATCAAAAACATTTGGAATACAAAACTTTCACAACACATTATGAAACAAATTTATATACATGTATATATAAAAACAGCGCATGATGTTTTCATGTTCAAAGTGCAAATACTTGTTTCACACTGTAAATAAATGTAATGTACGTGTGTTCTGTTTAATTTATTAGTTGATATTAGCGTTTTTAGGTTGCTATTAATACACGTTGATACAATCAACCTTAACTCTTAAAAAGGATTAAATACACTTTAGATAAATATTTCTGGGCTCACTGATATTGCATCATTTTGAAAATACATTTTATTGACTTGCCATTAGCAAAGTTCCTTTAAATGTTGCTTTTGTAGTAAGGTTGTGATGCTTAAACGCTCAAAAACAATATTGACAATATTATTAATATTATTATTATTATTATTATTGTTAAGCTGACTCTAGAAAATGGTATGTATCGCGATTCCAAGGTCGCGAATTAATACTTTTCAGAAGGATACAAAATAGCGCTCAAAACAGTTTTCGATGATTGTATAAATGTTTAAATATTCGTAGTGTGTGTTTTTGTTTTTTTCGAGATTTAGATAATTTGCGATTATGCTTTAAAAATACGAGACGTTTAATAATAAAAAAACAATGGCTTGTTCTTACTGATGTAAGAACAGGATTATAGATGAACAAAAACATTGTATCAGTTTAATGATAAATGTATTCTAGGAAGAAAACTCGTGTTTTAGTAATATGAACCATTAAACTAAAACTGAAAAAGAATATAAAAAAAGTTTATCAGGAGTAATAATCTTTAATTTTAAATCGAACAGTATCGATTAAAGTGAACAAAAAACTTAAGTAATAATGTAAGGGAAAGTTAAATAAATGACTACCCTGGTTGTCATCATTTGTAAATACTGAAATAAATGATGTGTTTTGATAGAATAAAGTTATTGTATTTACTTTCATTATTGCAATTTAAGATTTTAACTAAGTAAATAAAGGGAAACATTTAATAAGAATCAGTACAAGATAACGGGTAGATTTCTTGGTAGGGGATGAATTTTGTTGGGGATAGAAGAACAATATATCGATTAAGCGTATGTGACTCAGTACCGTGATCTTATCATGTTTCAGTTGGAAGAAGTTATTTTTCTCAATGCTGCATATATCCCTCATTTATCCTCCAGTATTCACAGTTCTTATTCACGTATTAACGTAATATTTTTTCAATGACGTTGATATCATATTGTGAAGCTTTTTACTGGAGTCAACGAAATTCTTCATTTTGGTATATCAAACGTCGTGCTAAGAAGAGAACTTTCAGGTAATATTTTACTTTTCTGAATTCAACTTGAAAGTTTAATATTTATGGAACATTACACTTTTGCATCCTATCGTCATATCGCGGTCAAGCTTACCTCAAGTTTAATCGGTTTGCATATTTGTGCTGCAATTACAATGCTTGTTTAATAGTTACAATGGAATTTTTTGTTTAAACTAAAATAAAGGCCACACTACCTTCTTGTGACAAGATTGTGGTATGAAAACTTTAATAGCTATTTTTAAATCGATGACAACGAACTTTTTTTCGCAAATTGCAAGGGTCAAATATTTTAGTTTTTCTTTTAGGAATAAATTAATGCACGAAGACAATAGAATACTTAAGGATGTCTAAGATACACCTTGTACATGAAAACGCAATCTTGCTTTCCGTTTCTTTATAAGAAACTTAATATGAACATTTAATAACATTTAATAAAATAAATAAAATAAATAAGAAACGTTTGGAACATCTATATCAATTAAATTTAAAAATCTTAGGAGTTGAGTTATAGTGTTATTCCTGGTCAAAAGCCTATGACTTATATCAAAATGGTGAATTTTGGGATAGTAGGAGATCCCGGAAAAAAACATCTAACTTCAGCAAGAGAACTGACAAACTTTCTTAAACTATGGTCTGCCAGAGTGTAAATTAAACGTAGGCTGTGATGGGTAAGTTTAATTTTGAATTTTGCAATTTTTCAGCATCCAAGATTAGTTAATACAGTGTAATCGAAAATTGTTGTTTCCTTAATTTTGCAGATGCCATTTAGATTAAATCCACCTTTTTAAACATTTATGATTTATTTCACTTCAACCCCACGTTTCCCATGAGTTTTGATCTTCGCTAACACCCCCCCCCCGTTTTCATTTTCTTTATTATTTTTTTTATTCTTTTTAAATTTCTCCATCCTTGTTACTTTGCTCTTAATGAGTCAAAATGTATCAAATAGCAAAAGTTGCATTTCGTAAAAACATAAGCATTAATAATAAATATACTTTCAAATAGGTGTTTCAGCATGCCAACATTTGCTGGTTCTTATGAAACTTCAATAATCCATTGGTTTTTTTAAATAACAGATCTGTCGCGCATGGTGCCTGGTCTTACCCACAATAATAAATAACTACTTATTTCACTCAAAATGCATCATTGTATAATATTTTTGAGATAATTTGATAACTTACTTATGGTAACGATTGCATGGCAAATTAAAGACGTCAGTGTCTGTTTGTATCATGTCTCGATTTTTGTGTACAAAAACAATTGGTGTGGTAGGAAAAAAGTGTCAAATGGCGTTATCAAATAGGTTATTTGATGTAACCGACGATCTGGCCCCAGTTTCACAATCATTCACTCAATGTAAGACATTACAATAGTGTTATATTTAAATAGTTAATTGTAGGTTTGTCTCATAAAACTTATGTTCCTAAAATATATATGAGGTAAAATGTGAATATTTCAGTTGAGTATACACTCAGTTAAGTGAATGAATGTTATACTGGGGCCTTATCTCTGACTTTACATTGTAGGTAACACTTACATTTAAGAATACAATCTAAAGATTCAAAACGAAGCTTATAGACCTTGTACTATCAGACACAACTTCGCCAAAGGTTGTGTAACATAAGTATTACAATTCAATCGTCTTTCTTATATAAAAAGTCTAGGGTAATGGTTATGCAGCAAAGAATGCCTATATTGGCAGTTGTAATTTATACATCAAGTGTCAGTCAGTGTTATAGTTATTAATATTATGTCGACTATTATACGTGTATTATCCCTTGATACCGTTGTTGTTACAATAGGTTTCTTCAGGTTTTCTTTGATAATTACTCTAATGTTAAGAAACCTCTAGTTACATAGCTACGAAACTCATATTACTGAATATAATCTTTTTCGTTACACACTCAAGTAAGAACTTCAGTTAGATGTTAAAATTATACGATTTACGTCATTTTGACTAGTCATTATTGGATAAAGAAAAAAATTGACAATTAATATATTTTAAAACAAAAGCCTATTTATTTTTGATGTAACATATGTGTACATTTCGTAAATTCATTCCTCATCAGTGACACTAGGGGCCGACGATGTCGATAGAAAATAAAGATATGTCAAGCATTTGAAAATTTATTTATCCAAATTTCCAAAACTATATAAAGTCGAATGCAGCTAAGGATTTCTTTGAATGAGGGGGAAAAAACCTTATTAAACGAGTTTTAAAAGAGACGGTTGAAAATTTTGTGTAATGTCATCTTTAGTTGCGTAATTTACATCTTTTTTTTTTTTTTTTTTTTGGGGGGGGGGTTAAGAGTTATAAACATGGCAAAAAGCAGTACGTTTATTTCAGTTGAACAGGTGATTTTTGTGGATATTCAATATAATTTACTTTAGTAGCCGACCGTTATGTAGTAAGAATAGTTATGATACTGAATGGTCTCATATTACCAAATAAGCATGGATATGTGTCTGATTTTGCAAACCATCAGACCGTTCTTATTGTAACTTCATTTTCGTATTTTGATGGAATTGTTTCCTTTAAAAGTACTTTTCTTAAGAGGACAATATTTTCTTTAAAGTTGACAATTTATTGAATATTGTAAAGAACTCTACATATACTACTTACATTGTTTGTCAAGAGGTTTGAACTTTGTTTTAATTAATGTAATACCTACTTAAGAAAATATACGTTTACTTTTCAGAATGTAAACAGAGTGGTATTCTTGTTTCAGAATACAACAATAATTTTGTTTCTATTCAGTAAGTAGAACAATATTGTCTGTCCAGATTTTAAAAAGGTTTCTTTAAGCATGACGTAAATTAAAATTTGTGTTTTGCACACAGAACTATGTCCTTCAGGGACAAAAAATTAAAACAAGTAAAAATCTCTTTTAAAAGACTAATCTAAATCATTTAGAATATTTTATCGACCTCGTTACAATCTCTCGAACAACCGTCAATATTTGTTTTTCAACTTTAAACACTCGGAGTAGATATAACGGCGATATAAGTGATATTTGTAAACTCCCTTGCCAATAACCGATCAACATTGTGATCGAATTTTGAAGGAAAGATGTCAGATATAAATGATATTCTTTTGAGACACGTTAATCTAAATTTGTAAGAAAATATACAAATGAGATTCATTTTTGAAAGCGAACGGATAACTACTGGGAGATATGATTTAATACGATTATTCAGTATGATTTACGAGTTTGAATTTCTTAAATAATCCTGTTATGTGTAGCATTTAACATGACAATTACAAATATGAGGATTTATTCTTAATTCAATGTTGGTTAATATCTGACATTCAGAGCAATGATTGCAAAAAAAACTACCCAATTTATTGCGAGTATAAAGTATGCTTTTTATCGCAATTACAAAACCGTGTCGTTAATCTAAAGCTTTAAAGGAAGTTTTTATTATCAAATTTAGTGTAATGCGTTATTATGCATGTATAATAATTCTCAGCGTGTGTCGGAAATTACGCCCGTTTGTTTGTATTCAAATCAGTGCAATGTTTTGTAATGCATTTAACTTTAATATATTCTAAGCATGTATCGGAACTATGCTTGTTTATGTAATACATATACATAATAAGAAATCGGTAATAAATAAGACTTGTCTGTGGTGCGATAGGAAATTACACCTATTTAATGTGATTTGATTGATGAAATAATGATAATAAATTAGATCAGAAACAAATTTATGGACATAAACACAATATTATTCTATTAAGATGACTGAATGATTGCTTATTTACATGGATCTTACATGACGTATTGGAATCTTGTTTTAATTTCCTAAGTATTGTACGCACGAACTGTTAAAGTGTTAATACAAAGTCTGCGTTCTGTTTGGAACTTTACTTAACATAAATTATACAAGTTAAGTAATGCGGACTGCAAGTGCGCCTGGTAAAAGAAACAGGCCGGCTGGGTTCTGTCTCTTGTCCGCCAGGCTAATTGTTAGTTCGCCAAGACCTTTTCCATACGGATTCAGGTAGGTCTTAACTTAAACGACAGAAAAATGTATACAAAGTCGTTTGAAGATTGGTGCATGATATTTCATCAAAATAAAAATTTCGGCGTGGTGTAAGTCACTAAGTGATTGAATTATGAGCATAATGTTTCTTTAAAAAAACAGCACCAATTAGTACACATTTTAATTAACTAAAGCAAATGGTATACAGAATGCAATATGGTTTAAAGTTTCATTTGCTTATCTGCGTGTATTTATGAGTTCACTTTTTGTTATTTATTTTCAATATTCCTCTTGTAGAATATATTTCATACTAGTTTTAGTCTTGTATTTACAGCAAACCACCTCGTTAAGTTTTTCGTGTCTGTTAAATAAATGAAACGAAATAGCATGTGCTTTGGAAATGCTACTACAATCAAGATGCAAAACCGCCATCTTGAATCTTGCTTGTCAATGAAATATATGAATAAGTGAGATTTCATGTGCTCAAAACAGCCAATGCAATTAAGAACATAACCCAATACGAGTAAATGACAAAACAGCCAAATGAGACAAGAAAGAATAAGAATATATTGGAACCACTAAATATAATTGTGTTTTTTAGTTCAATCTTTAAAATCCAGTTCAGGAACAGTATTTTATGTTGAATTGCTTCATCCTCATAGGTGTTTTTTTTTTTTTTTTTTTTCATAGAGCTTCTGTTGTTTCTTTAGTTTTCTTTTAATGGATTTATTTCTAAAGCATTTTTACAAAATTGAAATCGCACATTACTGATGTGTTAACTATATTGCCGCTTTTTATATTTTACAAACAGCACATGACAGAACTTTCATAGAAAGTTAAGAAGTGAATTCTTAGAATTGGAATTATTTGGTTTCTATAAAATAATGTATTACACCACTGGACGCGAAATGTCGTTTGTTCTGGTTTCCACATTTTAGATAAGTGGTCACAACTTGTAACATGTTTCTTCCTGCATTTAAATCATAAAATTAAGTTGTCACGTGCTGTTTTATATGCATAATTATTGATAAAAAAAATTAACACGCATGCATATAACGATTATTTTTAAACAAAAAAACAGTTTAATTTTGCTGTGCCATATATGCACAAAGTTTGATATTATCAGTTATAATTTGTAGAAAGCTATGGAAGTGAAGTTTATTTGAAACCAATGAAGCCCTAAAATTCTATACTTGAGTCCATTGCTGTAAAAATATAAAATCCTGTTAATGCTTGTCACAATTAAAAACAAATGATTTTTTCTTATAAATATAGTGTGAACCGCGTTCATTCCTTTAAAATAGATACCTTTCTAGGTTAATCCCAAATAGATATATTTTGTTAAGAACAGCACATTTTCTGAACTAAAGCCAATGGGTGTCCCTGTAGCCTTCGGTAAGAATACGGTTGGTAGGCATTTTATTATTAATATTATTATTATTTTGATAAAAGCTCTATGTAGAAAACATCCTCAATTTGACTATGTTGTACAAATTTGGCAATACAAACTTTACTTGATAGGACAACAGAAAATAGACAAATATTTTTTTCTATAAATGTTTTGACGCAGTAAAAATACAATGTACAAAGATAATTGTTAACTATTAATGGTTTATTTTTCATATTTTAATAGGGCAATGGATAGCGGAAGTGACGGTTTAGATTTTCCAGATGACGCCATCGACAAAGTTGCAAAAGCTAATACAGCAACAATGCAGTCAACGCATGTTTTACCGGAAGTGCGGGCGTCGCCATGTCCGATTCACGTGAAAAAAGACAGAGACAGAAAAAGTGATATGTTATATATGACAAATCATCATGGTGGACATTTACATACTAAACCAGAATTATCTAGAAAACGACTTGTTTTGCCAAAAGACAATCAGAGAGTTTCTGGTAGGGACTTGCTAACGTGTCGGACAAATAAGTCCTTTCCTGATAATCGTCCTCCTCACAGAAGCATCTTGCCTAGTCATATGTCATCAAAAGACTTTGTCATGTCATGGCTTTTACATGGGTCTGAACCGGAAGGACAAAATCATTTCCCTGACATTGTTAAACAAGATGGTGCAAAGGTTAAGCGAAAACCGAAAAAAGACTCCAATAAGACTTCTTCTATTAGTGAATAAGATAATTATTTTACATCAATAAAATACATTAAATATTTTACATACAGAGGTTCTCTGATATAGATATTGTGGTATGTACAGAGACAAAAGAAAATGTTCGAAAACTTATGTTCAAGACAATAGTTTCCCGTGATAAAGGATGCAAAAATGAACACATTACAAATGTCATTCACATTTTAGGAATGCATTTTGGGATAATTATTTATCACAGAATTATTTCTCATTATCAGAAGTAAAATTGTTAGAGAAAAAATGAATTGGCAATTTCAAACAAAAACATGCGAAAGGAAATTGCTAAAGAATGATCTTTTCTCGCCTGGATCCAATATAAAATGTTCGATAAGAAATTTTGTAGAAAGGGTCGTTATTGTGTGAAGGTTCAAATAACCAGTCATATGACCTACGTTGGAATAAGAAAAATTTGCAGGTAAAAATCCCAAGAGAAATGGATTACAGAAGTGTCTGTTTTTGCAAAGTTTTTATCAATACACAGTTAAAATTTTTTAAAAAGAATATATTTCTCAATAATCTAGAAAAGTTCTGAAGTGAATATATATATATATATATATATATATATATATATATATATATATATATATATATATGAAGAGGAATATCATTTCACACTTCCTGGTGGTTAAAATTACGGCAACATTGTTGGACATAAAATGTACGTTAATAAAATATAAAAGACAATGTAAATAGCTTTAATCTAAATTTTATTATATATAGAAGCAAGGTGAATTATGACAGTTTGGTTGGTATTAACAGAGCCTGCTTTTATTCAAACAAAATATTCAGACTTGATCTCTTCTTGAATAGATTTTTTTTTAATTTGGCGCGTTTTAAGATAAAACAGTTTTGGTGCAATGCGGTACTTTGTAATCATTATGCAGAGCAGTTTCTTTCTTGTGGACTCGTTAATTGCCATATTAGTGTTTGTTACATCGGCTCAGTCCTTTTGAAGCAGTATGGTGATTTTTGCTTTACAAATCGTCTTGCTAATGTTAATTGTTAAAGCAATATGACAGTGGATGCTTAACTTGGTAGACAATTTTTGACATGTGTTTTAAAATTCTAAAAAATGCAATGACATCTATTACGAATGATTGAATAATGTTTTTGGATTTTTTTTTCAAATTGTTTATTCTATGGTAATAAGGTATTCCTCTGGAGACTTAAGTTTTGACGTTGATGTTATGCTACACCTATGTATCCAATAAATATGAAAAAATAACTGGAAAACAAACGTTTTGTAACTATACAAATTATGTGAATAACAAACTAATGTGTATAAACCATCTCTAAAATACAATGTGAAAAGATACGTTTCCAAATAGTTCTCGGGCGTTTTCCATATGTTTCCATGTACCGGTAGGTACTAAACATAAGTACATACTTATAAACATAAACATACTTATTTTCACTATGATTTTTTCTTTTGTATTATTGTTATTCCTAATTATTATAAATAATAACTTATTTATGGCCATGTGGCGTCTAATTATAAAATGTTGGTTATGAATTATATTGTATTATTAATTTTTTTAAAATCTGTAATAGTTGAGCATTTGAGCACCACAAGCACCGGTGTTTTAAACTGAAAAAAATAACTCTGGCTTCAATCGGAGACTCTTAGACGACAGAAACAAGAATCATGATGGAGCTATCAGCGATAAATTTATGGCTGTTGTCTCTTGTGCCTCTTTGTAAAAAAAAATACGAGTTGAGCTTGGGCAGCTAGCTATTTAGCAGCCGTAATAAAGGAAAAGAATTATAATTAGATGCAGTTGAATAACACTAACTTGATAGTAACATGCAAGAGCAACCAGCAATATATAGAGTATAGTCTGGGACTGTCGGTATCAAGTCCTTGTTGATTACGATATACTAAGAAATAACCACTCACTATAAAATAACTTTAATAAAGGTAATGATATCATATTATACTGACACAACTGATTGTAAAATCTCGGACTTCAAAAAGGCAAAATGAAAATGCGTGAAAGGTCAATACACTAGGGTCGATGTTAAGAAAAATCCCCAAGATAACTACAACAAAAAAAACTGACGGTATCGGCCACCATATGACTACTGCGTTTTGTTGGGCTTAATATACAAGGTTGTTCAAATAATACGCTACGTTTGTGTTGCTGTCCAACATATGTAGTTAGAAAATATAACTAATTGTAGCTCTTTCACTTGTATCAATGCGGGCAGTTAGGAAAGCTTAAGGAAACGCACACGGACGAAACTAAAGACCTTCGGTAAGCAAACTTACCGTATATATAGATAGGAGCTTTTGTTTACTATAAGCTGCTATACTGCTGTGTCTCATGAAGTAAAGAAAGTTCCTTATTACATAAAACAACAAATTATATTACGAGTAAAAACAAGGAAAGCGTGGTATACACATATTCTGAGACCCTTGTTGGTAAATGTAATACTTAGTACATAACTTGAGAAAATCGCAATCAAATGTTTTGCTCAAATTCTTGTGCATGACTTACCATCTAACTTAATTATTATTCAGACACGACTATTTCAAAATTTATACTAGTTGAATATTGGTGTGCAAAAGGGCATAAATAATATTCAATGTAATCTATATAAAAACTAACTTGCAATTGATTGTTTTGCTGTCAAGTTCACTGGGAGTTAAGAGCATACTTAAGCCTCCTTAAAAAGCAAGATTTCTATATTCTGATTATAATATGTTTAAAAACAACACTGAAGGGCATATTAAGGATAGAAATGACAGAAAATTTTACCTACAGTTTTAAAGCATGTTAAATGGTCCAACTATTTTTATAAAGATTTTCATGGCATAGAACATAATTTACAGGTGTGTCTAAACAACTGATTCGATTTAAAAAAAAAAAGTCTACAATGTTGATTAATCACACGGGTCAAAATGGTAAATAAATAAAGTCTCTGGGCATTTCTATAGTTTTCTTTGAAAATTGTGTAATGTTTGTTCAAAATCGAAAATGCACTATCTATCCCTCTGAACATATTCCCCCAAAACAACACCTGATTCATTTCATAATAAATTCTCTGATACAGCAGACCATGAATATTATCCTTTTATAAAAATTTAGTTCATTCCAATATACATAATAATTGTACTGGGTTCAAAGTCAGCATCCCTTCAATCATGGCTTGTACCACTAGCGACCTATGAAATGGTACCTTTGTAGTAATCCACAATCATACGAACAAAAGAAAAGAAAAGTCCTTAGCGCTTCTTACAGAACAAAAGTAGCTTAACCAACGTTTTATTAAAAATCTACAATTTCATATATTTCCATCCATAAATTATTAGACATTTTTCAAACTGGTTATATCATCACAGACTGAAAACTTTTCACAAACGGCTAAATTATTGTTAAAAAAACGCTCACCCTGCTAACACTGAGGGATTTTTACAGTGGTTTTATCTTGAAAAAATTATATTTTCCCCACATTTTTATATTTTTCTTCAAAAGTTTAAAAATTTCCAAAATATACTACGGAGCCCACAGATATATCTAGTACCACGAATATATAATCTATTTTTTGATATCGCGCACACGGTTTTTGGAAATCGAGTGCAAGACCTTTGTAAATCGTGCGCACGATTTTGAAAATCGAGTACACGATTTTGAAAATCGAGTACACGATTGTTTTAATCCAGCGAAAGACTTTTGGAAGTCGTGCATATATTTTTGTCTGTGGCACTAACGTGGTTCCGTATGTAGATCTAGTCGGCCACCATAAAAATGATACGTTAGTCTACCGCGACATTTCACTGTGGACAAAAGGTACGCGCATGATGCGTAAAAAACAAAATGCCTTGAACGTTGCCACTTGGGAGCGTGATCAGAAAAAAATATATTTCAATCAAAACTGTTTAAGGTGCCCATAGCCCCCCCCCCCCCCCCCTTATGATTATCTTTCATGTAAGACTGTGCGTGGAGGTAAAAAAATGAAAATGGCGGGTGATTTGTTTTGTTTACAAAGTAACGGTCAACAATAATTCTTAGTTATGCTTTACTTATGATTTCTTTGTAGTATCTGATGTCATTATGGTTTACTTTGGTGTTTGTAAGTTACGTGATATCAGAAGTCCATTAAGTAATTAATTGACTTCTGGTGATATAGATTAAGGTGGTACAGTCAAGGGCACAAAAATACACAGAGCGAGCACAGGCGCTTGTTTCGATATTTTAAAAAAAAATCCCTTGACCCTAACATATGTTACGGTCAAGGGATTTTTTTTTAAATATCGAAACAAGCGCCTGTGAGCAGTCGAATCGAACTCCGTTTCTGGAGTTTACTCCGTTTTCCGAGTTTTCTGTACCGGCTTGCATTGCGCGATCGATTCCGCCCGCGCGACCTCTGGTGACCCCCCGGTGGTTATGGCAGAGTCGATCTGTTCAATGTATACTGAATTAAAACAGTGAAGCAGTTGAAAAAAAAAAAAAAAAAAAGAATTCAGATATCTGTTTACAGAGTATTAAACAATTTCACAATGCCTAAGTAATTTTTTATATCTTTCTCTTTTTATTAATTCATTATTTAAAATATTTCTTTTTTATTTTTAAGTTTCTATAACTATTTTCTTTATTTACTTATATTTCAGTATTTAATATTTGTTTTAAAATATTTATTTATTAATTTATTACATGTAATTTATTTATTTATATATTTATTTTTTTGTTTAACATGAAGACTACCATACTCGCTACATCTCGAATTCTTGAATCACGATAACTACACATCCGCACGGTAGAATCTCAATCCGCGAGGCAGAAAGATTCAAAATTATATTGCCTTCAAACACTTACAATCTTGTTTAGCCAATCTTCGCATTAACAAGCGAAACTGAAATTAATTAACAACACCTAAGACACTCCGAAAACAGTTTCGTCTTCCAAAACACGCATGCGTGAACTCCACTTTTGGAGTTTCCTCAGATTTTTTAACCGGAACTCTGAAAACGGAGTTCGATTCGACTGGTGAGAGTGAGAGAGAGAGAGAGAGAGACAGAACAAATAGCTTTCTAACTAAAATTCCAATGTTTATGTGATATCGACTCGAGCATTCTTTGTAACAATCACAAGTAGCTTTCCCTTTTTCCAAACTCTACATGGTGTCTTAAGCATGCATGGAGACCTTTAGTCTGAGAGATCTGACATCGATTTTATTTTACTTTTCGACTTTTGTAAAATCGTCGATTTTACAAAAGTCGAAAAGTAAAATAAAACCGACGTCAGATCTCTCGGACTAGGAGACCTTTATTTCAAGGCAAATCTGAAAAACTCTTAATGAATTAGTTTTAATACAATTGTGTGTGCAGGAGTCAAGAGATCAAGAATAATCAACTTTGACAATTTGACTGCCCTTGGCTAAATTACAGCACAAAACTCTCTACTTTGCAAGCAAGTGATATAATGATAAGCTAATTTGCCTGCATGATTAACACAATAATATATTAAGTACATATGCAAATAATTTGCTACATTGAGTACATATGCAGATAATTTGCTACATTGAGTACATATGCAGATAATTTGCTACATTGAGTACATCATGCAGATAATTTGCTACATTGAGTACATTATGCAGATAATTTGCTACATTGAGTACATCATGCAGATAATTTGCTACAATGAGTACATTATGCAGATAATTTGCTACATTGAGTACATATGCAGATAACTTGCTACATTGAGTACATTATGCAGATAATTTGCTACATTGAGTACATATGAAGATAATTTGCTACATTGAGTACATATGCAGACAATTTGCTACATTGAGTACATCATGCAGATAATTTGCTACATTGAGTACATATGCAGATAGTTTGCTACATTGAGTACATATGCAGATAATTTGCTACGTTGAGTACATATGCAGATAATTTGCTACATTGAGTACATTATGCAGATAATTTGCTACGTTGAGTACATATGCAGATAATTTGCTACATTGAGTACATATGCAGATAATTTGCTACATTGAGTACATTATGCAGATAATTTGCTACATTGAGTACATATGCAGACAATTTGCTACATTGAGTACATATGCAGATAATTTGCTACATTGAGTACATATGCAGATAATTTGCTACATTGAGTACATTATGCAGATAATTTGCTACATTGAGTACATATGCAGACAATTTGCTACATTGAGTACATATGCAGATAATTTGTTACATTGAGTACATATGCAGATAATTTGCTACATTCAGTACATATGCAGATAATTTGCTACATTGAGTACATTATGCAGATAATTTGCTACATTGAGTACATATGCAGATAATTTGCTACATTGAGTACATATGCAGATAATTTGCTACATTGAGTACATATGCAGATGATTTGTTCAATACAAAAAATCAAGATTTTGCTATAAACAACTATAAAAAATAATACAATGTATTAGCTAGCTTTTTTTCAAAACTTGTTTCAAAAACAGTTGTTTCAGAGAAAAATATGTAAAATAGGAATAAACTAAGAAACTAGAAAATGATAAACATGAAAAACTAAAACAGGTCTTCCCAGATTAAATTAAACAGGTGTTTTTAGTAAATAATAATATTTAACCTTTGGAAATTTTTACTCTGTAGGACAAAGTTTACAGGGGTTACTTCCCTTTGGTTATATGTTGATTTGGCAATATACATGGCCATCTATAAATAACTTTACAAATTTATATTTGTCACAGGTTTATGTTATGATCACCATGTCAAAATTCATAGATAAAATTGAAATATTTAAGTTTTGTGGTATCTAAATGTAACTATGTTTTTTGGAAAACAATTTTTAAAAAATAATTAATTTTTGGCGGAAAACTAAAAATATTGGAAAAGTTTTTAAGATAAAAACACTCAGCTTAAGCAAATTTAATATTCTTTAAAGATTTTTAGTCTGTAATGATATGACCAGTTTCAAACATGTATAATGATTTATAGTTATGTAAATTGTAACTAGTACACATGTATTTGTTGTACATGTAGCACAGTTAGTAAACTACTGTAAAATCACAATTTTTTTTTTTTTTTTTTTTGGGGGGGGGAATAAATTTCATTATCTTTTTGGGTTATTAAAGCTGCATTTAGTTTGCCTAGGAAAAAATTAAAACAGTGCTGATCAATTAATGATATTCCTAATGAACAATTTTACATTTGGTTCAACGATAAAAGCTCAAATAAATACAGAAATAACAATAATTTTCCAGCGAGGTGCAGCCTGTGGGACCTAATTTTAGAACGTGGTTAAATCATAAAAAACCGGGTCGTTAAAAACACAACTTACAAAACGGTGAAATACGATAGATTAAACACAGAATTTCATTAAATTTGTCGTTTGTGAATTTGTAAGGGATAAGTAACACCATTGCAAATACTGTTTGGATATTAATGATGGACAACTAATACAATTTGTCAGGTTTCACCTTCGATTCATCGGAATTTCCATACATCTGTGCACATGCTTAAAGCAAATAATTATCATTGTTAAACATTCACCAACCCATTAGAGGATTCCATTTATTTACAGCTAATAGGAATGAAATTTTAGAAAATGAATCTTACAGATCGTGATAAGAGGTTGTCTATTTTTTAAAAAATGTATTTTTAGAAAATTAAAAAAAAAAAAAAAAAAAAAAAAAATCACAAAAACTAAAAAAAATAAACAAGGCCCCATGTCACGACAAGCCTGGCACAATAAAGAACCCTGCTGTATAAAGCCATCAGCGCAATGCACAGGCAAAATCTCTGCAATTTCGCTTATAGCTTGCGATGTCTTGATATAAGAGACCATTACTCAACTCAACTAAACTCTTTCCTTAAACATTTTTTTTTTTTTTCAAAATCACAAACCATGAGATTTTTAACCCTTGAATATTAATGATTCTACAGTATTTGAATGTGCTGGGTTATATAAATCCAAATAAGGAGTATGTTGTGACCTTCAGCAAGTTTATCTGCTGAATCGGTCAAAATGATGCATTGCTGTAGCAGCAAACTCTGTACCTGTTGTCATGATGACCTAGTATGTATTAGTCTCTTGAGTTTGCACACTAGTAACAAAGAGTAAATAATACACATCACTAGTTATGGTTGTATCAAGTAGCCATGTGTGATCTGGCTAGCACTGGCATCATAATGGAAAGATTTTATGTGTCATATGCTAAAGCTTATTACAGTTGTCTAATACAATGAGAAATTAATCATTACTTTATTTTCCTCTATTCCATTTACAATGTAGGTCTGAATTATCAACAGAATGGTTGAATACAAGCTCAAAGAAGAAAGGTAAAATTTGTTTTAAAAGTAAGTTGATGTTTTTTGGTGTTTGAGGAAAACAGTACTTGTTCCCTTCTGATTTGACAATACGTGTATACAATTAACATCATGAACTTTATTCTGAACAGATGCTTGTCACTTAACAAGGAAAATCACTTCACTTGTGCTGCGAAACCCTTTATGTCTTCATAATGTATGCCACCAAACCCTTTATGTCTTCATAATGTATGCCACCAAACTGTATGTCTTCATAATGTATGCCACCAAACTCTTTATGTCTTCATAATGTATTGCTGCCAAACCCTTTATGTCTTCATAATGTATGCCGCCAAACCCTTTATGTCTTCATAATGTATGCCACGAAACCCTTTATGTCTTCATAATGTATGCCACTAAACCTGTTATGTCTTCATAATGTATGCCGCCAAACAATTTATGTCTTCATAATGTATGCTGCCAAACCCTTTATGTCTTCATAATGTATGCCGCCAAACCCTTTATGTCTTCATAATGTATGCCACCAAACCCTTTATGTCTTCATAATGTATGCCACTAAACCCTTTATGTCTTCATAACTCTTTATGTCTTCATAATATATGCCACCAAACCCTTTATGTCTTCATAATCTATGCCGCCAAACCCTTTAAGTCTTCACAACTCATTATGTCTTCATAATGTATGCCACCAAACCTTTATGTCTTCATAATATATGCCACCAATCTTCTATGTCTTCAAAACTTTTTGTGGATAAGTGAAAACTAGAAATTTAATATCAAGAAAAAAAATTTAATTACCCCAATGGAATGATTTATTTTCTCACAATTCAATTCCATAAAAGTTCAAACTTTTTTCTAAAAAATTGCAAGCCATGAAATCTTAAGTTAGCGTATATTTATGATTCTACAGTATTGTATCGTAGATGTTTGTCTAAATGGTTTATATGAATACAGTGCTTTGTTCATTTTGAAATCATACTTCCAGGTTAATCTACATTTTTCCAAATAGCAGGTTTATTTTTTTAATCTTTATTTCAAATGAATGACTTCATTGATGCATTTACCAATTTTGATTTATTTGATAATTTAAATAGAACACCCCAAGTTTTCTGAGATAAAATGAACCCATTCATTATTTATGATGGAGATATTTCATTGCCCAGTATAATTGTTTCAATGTTTTAGCAAGGATTTTGTTATTAGTATTATTTAGAAAAAATGTATGAATACTCTCAACTGATTTAAGAAGGTTTTGAAGTTGAGTTACACTGTAATTGGGAATTCCTTGGAACAACAGTTTGCAACTTTGCAGTCCTTTTTTGTACATAAGAAAAATTTAACTGATGTAAACAAATGCAATTCAGTGAAGGAAACTTTAAAATTCACATTTAGTTACGTATTTAAAACTCAAGTTGTTCATTATGAGACTTTTTTAAGTGGAATTTAAAATTGTGTCTTAATTAGATAAAGAAATTAATTGAAAAATACTTCTTGGAAGTAATCTTATACAAGGGAGACTACTGTGGAAACACTTCAGTTAGAGTAGCAGTTTGAATAAAAGCAAAAGTTGCTTCCCTTTGTGTTGGTGATGTTGGTTAATCACAGGCTGGAATATAAATAACAAGACATTATCAAGAAACTGCAAATGTCTGTGTATTGATTTTCTGACAAAAAATCAAAATTAATGTGCTAAGAAATTATTGTTCTTAATGCTAAAGGCAGTGACTGAACATTACCATCACAGATTACAATGTTTATGAAATAACATTTGCATGAAATATAAATATAAAATTACAATGCTTTCTAATATATTTGCCCAAAAGATATGTATTTAGTTGAATTTTTTTTGTTTTAAATTGATTAATGTTTTTCTTTCGTGACAGAAAATACTTCAAACTCTGGAATTATAAAATCTTTATTTACTGTCACTAATTGTTTAGTTAGATTTTTGTATTATAAAGGGGTTCAATAATAAATAGAGGGAAACTTTTAATTAGAAACATAAAGGAAATATTTTTTGATTTAAAAATCCTGTAGCAATAAGTTAGGTACCAAAGTCTTAAGCCGCAATACAAGATATCCACTGCTATTGTCTCCTTAACCATTATCCAAATTGATCTTTAACCTTATTTTCTTTTGAAGTCATTGGACAGATTTCAACTAAAGTTGGTGTGTGACTTGCTGAAACCCTTGTGTTTTGTAAATTCAATTTTTTCCCTTGGCCTTGGAGTTGGTTTGCTGAATGAAACCCTTGTGGTTTGTAAATACAATTTTTTCCCTTGGCCTGGGAGTTGGGTAAAAGGCATTGTAGCTTATTGGGGTAATTTAGACTAATATTGATTTTATCGAAGTATGATTTTATTGCAAGACAGATAGTACTAATGGTTGACTGAACCTATACAAACTTTAATCTCTGAAGCCTTTTGCCTTGTCTGTTGACTTACAACACTGGAAACAATCAATGAGGACCCACCATGAAAATCTACAGATGTAAGTGTTGAATAGACATATTCAAACACTGCATCTTAACTATAACCTCATTGAAGCAAATGTCTTCACTACATTGTATTATACAACACTTTTTTTTAAAAAAAAAGTAAAAGAAAAACAAAGTTTTGTAATTTTTTTTAAAGATTTAAATGGATCCAATTTACAAGCAAGGAGTGTTGGTAAAATAAGGCAGAAGTAGTGCAGATACACCAATAGACATTAACTTTAGTGCCAATCTGAAGTCTGGTATTTTATAATCAGTATTACCAGTATGTTTAGTTGGTAGTATGTTGTTTATTGTAACATCAGTAATTTTTCTGGTACTTCCAAGGAGAAGAAGAAAATTGATCTTTAAAATTAAAATTAAGAACAAATTATTGTATGTATAAGATGTATAAGTATGTTTTTTTAGTCTGCTGCATACTGTAATCCACAGAGGTGGAATTTAACTTGCTAGTTCACATACTACACTGCATATCACACTCTAAGTCACATTATTCTAAAACCAGATAAACCAGTCAATACCCTATCTTCTAACTGCTGAATACCAGGTGAAGAAGCAGTTTTTAAAATTTTAAAGTCTCATGTATAACCCAGCCAGGGTCCAAACACATGACTTCCTGCTCTTACAGTATATCAGTTTGCTCTACCTCTAAGCTGCTGAAGGTGGTCAGATCCAAATATGTGTGTTTTTTCTTGTGTTGTTTTTCGCTGTTTTTTTTCTGCTTGTTTTGTGGCATGTTTTTGGTTGGGTTTGCTGTTACTAAGAATAAAATTTTCAGATACAGATTTCTTTCTTTCTTTCTTTTTTTTTTATTTATTAGATTTGTTTAGCATCAATGCTATTCTGTCTTTTTTTTAATATCCAATAAGAAATACATGTACAAAACATATAGATTGACATATTTGCATGTTAAAGTCTATTTTAGATGGTAAAATTCCATGTTATAGATAAATTAATTAGTAGTTTCTTGAGAATACAGTATACCTATTATTGTATTTTACTGACTGTGAAGTGTTGTTTTCTATTTGTTGCTGCCAGATCTTGTTACGTTTTTAGTTTCCTAATCTTTTGCTGTTTGTTTTGTAAACCTTGTATACACATGTAATTTCTCGAGTTCTGTTTTCCCTGTTTATTTTAGCCAATTGAGACCTTGTGAAGGTTTTGGTATCTTTATTGAAAACCTTGTATATAATTACCAGAGTACTGTTTTTCCCATTTATTTTGGCCAGGTCTTGTTATACTTATCACAAACTTTGTATGTAATTGATAACTCTATTAAAGCAGTGAACCTGTTACACCTCTTCAAGATAAAACAATCCCGCTATTAACATCCAGAGATTTTTGTATGTATATGAGCTGCATGATCGAAAAAAAAATGGACAGGAATATAAATCAAGAAGTATCTTGGGATCAATTTATAAATTACAAAGTATTATGGGATTGATTGGTAAATCAAAAGTAAGTGTAAATTGATTGGTCAGTGAAGGTTTATTGCAAACATGTACTGGATTAATTGACACCTTTGGAGGGCATGATGGGATAGGATGTATCACAGGATTTAGTTGTATTACTCTGTTAACAGGGTTCCTGTCTATGGTAGATATTGATAGACTGTAATCCTGATATAGCTATTTAATTAAAGGTAAGTGTCATACTTTCTGTCATCAGGACTTGGATCTTTATCAAAATCATCAATTTTTATTTAACATTTTTTCTATTGTTTTTAGTTTCAACATTAATACTGACACACTATGTTTTTTAAGGTTCCTTGTTTGATAGTGATCATGTGACAGGTACTTTTTAGTTTTAATAACTGATTGGTTAACACTTAATTTACCAGATTTGATTATATCATTGTACAGGTGATTTATATAGACTTTCTCTAATATAAAGTTAATCAAAATTAACTGAGTCGTTTTGATTATATCATGTTGTGACCAAATTTTCGTATTACGTAACATCATAGAGCAGTCAATAGAATGGCAGTCTTCTCTATACCTTAACTTTGTGGACTTTGAAAAGGCGATTGATAGTGTACATCGGGAAAGTTTATGGAAGCTCCTGAGATTGTATGGCCTACCACCGAAGATCATTGACATCATCAGGGTACTGCATGAAGGATTTCAGTGTAGTGTGATGGTTAACAATGCCAAAACAGAGTGGTTTCCAGTTACATCAGGACTGAAGCAGGGCTGTATGCTATCGCCTCTACTCTTCTTAGTGGCCATAGACTGGGTCATGAGAGAATCCACCAGAGATAAGGAAAACGGCATTAGATGGAGATTGGACAACAAACTGGATGACCTGGATTATGCCGATGACCTATGTCTCATCTCATCCACCTACCAGCAAATCCAGGAGAAAACGAACAAACTTTATACAACATCTAGATATCTAGGATTAAACATCAATTTTAACAAGACCAAAATAATGAGAATCAATGCACGGAATAACAACCCCGTACAAGTTAATGGAGAGAGTTTGGAAGATGTAGACACCTTCACATACCTAGGCAGCACTGTAACAACATCTGGAGGTACTGACGAGGATATTACATCAAGAATCAACAGAGCCCGTCATGTGTTTGCCATCTTAAAACCAGTTTGGACCTCCTCCTACATGACCACTAGAACAAAGCTTAGGATCTATAATAGTAATGTAAAATCAATACTATTATATGGATCAGAATGCTGGAAGTTCCGGAAAGACCTCACAAGGAAACTAAGAGTGTTTGTAAATCGTTGCCTACGGACCATATTTAAGATCAGGTGGCCAAAAATAGTGTCCAACAACGAACTCAGGGAGATGTCAGGACAGGAAGACATTGTGGTAGAGATTGTAAGAAGAAAGTGGAGATGGGTCGGACATGTGCTCAGAAAAGACCAGCACAACATCACAAGAGAGAGCATATTTTGGACAGCCGACGGCAAGAGAAAAAGGGGCAGGCCAAAAACAACATGGCGAAGAACATCAGAGAAAGAGCTGAAAGAGATAGGGTTAACGTGGAAGGAAGTAGAAAGAAAGGCAAAGGATAGGACTGGGTGGAGGGACTGTGTGGCTGCCTTATGTGCCACCTGGCACGAAGAGGCCTAAGTAACTAAGTAAGTTTGATTATATAACTAATCATCAGTTGCAAGTTTTATCATAACTTGAAACTGATAAATTGAATGTTTAATCAGAGGTGACATTACGCATTTATTTTTCTGTCTTTTCTATCACTAGGATTCTAGCTATTAAACATTTCTAGATTTTTGTTCAACTTGCTTTCACCAGTTGTAATGGTTAATGTAAAAATACTTAAAAAATCAGCCTTTAATAAACACATCTCTTTTTAATATGTCAGCTGGGATGGATTTTCTAAAAGAAGTTCATTTTGGTAGGATCTACTTTATTTTCTATATTATCAGTGGGGTATTTTAGAAATATTGAGTTTATTTTTAGGAAAAATAATATCAGTAGTTGGAAAATTTGTTTACCAGTATTTTGATTTTTTAAAAACTATATATATATAGCTTTTTATTAACTAATTTGGTTCAAATTTGATGTATAGAATGTAGTTTTATAGCCATTTAACATAATTTGCACTTTTTTCTGAAATAATTGTATAGCTATTTAACATATTTTATGGTTATTTCTTTTTCTTTTTCTGAAACATTTTTAATGGCGTATTATGTGCAGAATATACAAATAAGAGCTTTATTTAATTAATTCTTTGAAAACCTTCTCCTCTGAAACTTCTGGTCCAATTTGAACCAAAAAAATAAATTTTACATGATTTTTCAATTACATACTTTCAGATTTAGGGTAGCAGCCATATACCATAATAAATCCCTGAAAGAATTTCATAAAGCTCTGTAATTTATTTTCTGACAGAGATTTATTGTTAATTAATTAGGACAAAAAACTTACAACACACCATTCATGACATGATGCAAAATTTATTGATTTTCTTATCCTAAAGCTTAGATAACTAGAGCTATGTCATAGATGAATAGAGTAATTTTAATTCATAGAAAGTAGATACATTATAAATAAATAAGCCGTTTAAAGTTTGAGCTGAATTTCTTAATTACTTTTCTGATTGTGCTAAATAGGTACTACTGTAAAATCACTACTATTTGTGGGGGATTAAATTTCGTTATTTTTTGTGGGTTACTGAAAACCGCGAAATTAAATGTCATGGAAAATTCTTAATTACCATTGCCCTCAATGGGATTTTTTTTTCACAAAACTCAGTTCCACGAAAATGTCTACCAAAAGAATTTAAAAAAAAAAAAAAAAAAGACAAAACCACGAAATTTTAACCTAACGAATATTAATGACTCTACAGTATATTTAGACAGTACTATAATGAGAATCATCTTTGCGGCTACCTGGACAATTACAACCAAATTTTGTTTTAAATGTAATGAATACAACCAAGTGAGCATCACTGGGCATACAGGCCATCTTTCATAAGGTAATATTACATGTATTTTTAATCTTGATGTACCAGTAATATATGTACATCATCATTCTTATCATTTATTAGTATTTACATACATAAGATCATGTTTATAGTAGCAAGTAACCTAGATCTGTTAATCCTCTTTAATCTCTGGTGTTCTTCATTCAATAAGTAGTGACAGGTCTTTAAAGGTAGGCATATTAAAATCATATAATTGGATATAAAACTAGGACTTGTAATTTTTTTTAATCATTTAAACATGAAAAACCCATATGATTTTAAACCATTCAACCTGAACCTTTTCCTTGGAAAACTCTCCCTTAGCTCTTTAACTTCAAGAACAATTAATGATAAAGATAAAAATATTTTCATGAAATAAAAAACTAAATTAACATTCATGTTTGAATATTCAAGGACTATCCTAATTTTTAAATGTTCAAATACCAATCAGTTATTTCAATGTCCAAAACTGGTTCATATTTCTCACTATCCACAGACCAATCCAAATTCCAAGTTTTTCAGTGACCAAAGAACATTCTAGGTTTTCCAATTTCAAAACACTAGTCAAAGTTTTCAAATGTCAAAAGATCAGTCTAGGTTTCCCCATTGTCAAAAACCCAGTCCATGTTTCCACATTGTCAAAAGACCACTTTAGATATCCAAATATTAAGATTCTCCCATGTCAAAAGATCAGCCCAGGTTTTTAAATGTCAAAGACCAGTCCAGATTTGTCCAATGTCAAAAGACAATTTCAGGTTTTCCCGATGCCAAAAACCAGTTTAGGTTTTCAAATGTCAAAGACCAATCCAGGTTTGTCCAATGTTAAAAGACAAGTCCAGGTTTATCATGTGCCAAAGTTCTATGTAAACTGATAATAAGACACAGCCTGTGTCCAGCACTGAGACGTGTTGCTCTGGACAGACCACTATATGTTTACATAACAAACTGATCAGTAGATAGGCCCTAAGGTCCATCACTGAGGTGTGTTACTCTGGACAGGCCACCAGTAGTATACATAACAAACTGATCATTAGATAGAGGGACCACTACTGGCAGTGGTATTGTGTTCCTGTTTTCTGGCCAGACCTACCATATGTATATATAACAAATTGGTTTCCTTCCTTGCTAATTAGTTTTGTGTATTTAGTCATTATCTTGGGGTTAGTCACTGAGGTGTTGTGTTTATCTAAAAGTCTAGCCTTACTGATATTTTACTTTCTTTATATCTGACCCACTGCCTGACCAACTGACCCCTGTTGATACTTTTAATTAGCAGGTCTAATCTACCTATAAATACAGATAAACTTAAAACTAATTATTTACCTGATATTTAAGGGAATTTAGGAAATTTAAGTTCAATTGTAAACTTCTTATTTACTTGTCTGAGTTTATGAATTGAGAGTTAATTGACAGATTGGTTGTATGAGAAAGAATTGGATAGGATTAATAGTGTTTTATGCCCTAGTCCATATTCACTCACTAAGATTAAGGAAGTCAGTTCTGGGATGATGGAGGAAACCAGAGTACCTTGAGAAAACCAACATTTGGAAAGCAATTAACAAACTTTCTCACACAAGGATCTTCCCAAGTGGGATTCAAACCTTGGTGATGAGAGGTACTGTTATCTGTTAGCACATTCTTTAGATCACTCTGTCACAGTGCTCCCTGGCTTGATGAGGGAGTCTATATTACAAGTTTTAATTACTAAGGTTTGCAGGCAAGCTATGTTGTGTCTTTGGCAGTTTTTAAATGTTTTCAGCAGGATAAAAAATCTCTAGTTCTTGGAAGGTTCCATTTGTAATCTGTGGTCGTACTAGATGTATTTTAGCTCACCTGAGAAACAATGAAATGAGCATTGAAGGTAGGATGTTTTTCATCTTCAATATCCTGTCCACCTTTAATGGTTACCTAAAACAACTTCCCTCAAAATTTGTGAACACATGACAATGAAACCTGATAAGTTAATCTCTGCAATTAAGTCCTTTAACTTTGTGAAAATGACTGACCTTTACCCTCATTTGAGGTAACAGATGATTGACATTTTACAATAAAACCTTTTTTATATACTTTTTCATGGTTTTACCTTTTTATTGTTAGTTTGAAATATATTATTTCATAATATTTTTTATTTAGTATATGACGAGGTACCAAATTGGCAATGATTATGACTTTAATCTTCATTAAATGTCAAAGTGACCTCACAAGCAAAATTCAATGTCATAGTTACTTTCAGTTGTGAAATTGTTTTAAGAGCTTATCATGAACAAAGTTATTTAAGACTCATTCATATGTAACATTGGTGCATTCTATATAACTCCATCTAAAGATTGTCTCAGTAGATATTTTGGCTACCAAATTTTGCAGCTGACTTCACAAAGACACAGTGACTTTTAATATTCACTTGGAAACTTCATATGTAGCATAAAGCATGAAAGACTTTCATGTGAGCAAAGTTATTTTAGCTAATGATCTAATCTAATAGAAAAATCTGTTAACATTAACCGAATGTTTAAAAAGATTTAAAAAATGGAAAAAACTTAACAAGTTTGTGTAATTGATTAACCCTGACATTATTCAAGATCACAGTGACCTTGACATTAATGTTTTTTTTTAAACTGCTTTACATTAAATTTTAAAAAGCTTAAAAAGTAATATTACTGGTAGTTCATGTTGGACTTTTACTTTTGTTTTATTAGTTGACCTTGATTCTTGGTTAACCTTGACCTTTGCTTAACAACTTTAGATATCAAACATATACCATTTTTGTTCCATTTTTTGATCATCCTTTGTTTCTATTGTTATGTTCGAGCCCACTGGGTAACATAATGTTTGAGTATATGAAATTGAATTATGAATATAATATAATGTAAAACAGATTTTGTAAGTAGATGTACTGATAGTATATTATAAAAAGTTTTTTTTTATAGAATCCCTCCTGTGTATTCAGAATGTGTTTTCATTCTGTACTCTCTGGTGCTTTAAGTTTTATGTAGTATTGCATGGTTGTATGTTTTTTATGTACTTTATTATTAATTATAACTCTGTTAGATATAGTGTTAGATATAGTGTTTATATATGTCAGTACACAGCTGCTACATGTGATTTTAATTAGTATACATGTAAATATGTTTTTAAGTGATCACGTGTTGAAAGCTGTTTTAGAAAATCCAACAAGTTATTGTGTCACATGTAGGCACTCTGTAGACTGATTTTGACTAAAGGGATTCTGTAACCAGTTTTGGATATTTAAAAATTTTCAAAGGTAATATAATTTTATTTTTGGGTAATTTTGAGGAATTGGTGCTTAAAGGCTTAACATTGTATTTATTTCTGTGAACTAAAATGATCATTTAAGATCATTGTACAAACATGTAGAAAGTAGTTAATACACCCGATATCTCTAGTTGTTTACTGTTAATTTCTTTCTAAATTAAAGAAATGTAAATAACAATATAAAATTAAAGATAGGTTTGTTAAAAATTCAATTTAATACTATAGCAACCTTTGCAGTAGAAGAGTTTTTTTCAAATTTCACAGTACATGTACATTATGCAGTCTTTTGATGGACATATGGCAGTATTTTGAGAATACCACTAGAGCAGACAGAGACTGAGAAATCTTTTCATTTTGCTTGCCAAAGGTTGGTGATTTTCTACAGGTTCTCCTGTTTCTTCACCATCCTAAAACCATTTTGCTGCAGTAAAATTTAAAAAAATTTTACTTTTGTGTAAAACACCATTACTCTGTTTCTTTGATTTTGACATTATTTATGATAATGTCACAAAATTAACATTTCCACCTCTTTTTTTATACCCCAGCAGACCACATAACAGTATACAGAAGTGAAACTGATGGTGGTTTTATTTTGTACCATTCTAAGTGTTTGTCTAGCAATATATAATTTTGTCATTTACTTATTTTTGGTACAGTGGTTTGGGAATTTTTTTAAAATTGTGACAAAACCTCTGACATGTATTTTGTGAGCTTAGAGGTGCTCTTGTTTTTTTGGAACCATTTGATCTGTGGGTGTTTAAAAGTTTTTTGTTTTCCTGGATTGTGAATTTAATTGTCTTGTAATTAAGACTGAACTTTCTCACACTTTTTACCGATATAAAGTTGTACTTGGATACTGTTATCTATAGTTAATAGCAAATCAAAGTAAAGAGTTACGGTATCAATAATTATGTAGTAGATAAATAGGCATTTGCATGGATAAATTTTTTGTTTGATTTCATTTGATTTAAAGTCCTAGTTATTATTATTTTACTTTGAAAATGAATTGGATATTACAGATAAATTTATTAAGTTAAATCTTGACTCATTCAATTACATACAATTTACAGTAGGTGCTAATCAGAGCACCCAATGATATTACTGTATCTGGTATTCAATACTTACCTTTGAACTGTGGGGTGGATTGAATTCAACTGGTGGGATGGGAGTTGACTTAACATGTCTTTACAATAAGAAAAATGATATTTAAATTTTTTTATAATTTTAAAGAACAAATTATTAGTATTTTTATTTTTTTTCTCCCTCTACTGTCACTTTTGTCAAATGATTCTAATCATATGTTACAAGATAAATAATTTTAGAACAGATGAAGTGTATGAACTGTAAATGTCAAACAAAACTATACAAATATAAAGTATTTTTATATTGCCCCATGACTGTATGATGACTAAAATATTGACTATTATACTGTTACATTCAGTTTTTGTCATTTTTACAGCAATTTCACAAGTTAAGGGTATTGATGACTTATTTCAATGTCCAATCAATTATATTTTATTTGTAGAACTATGGGTATATTAACAACAATACCTGACCATTTAAATATTTAAATTAACCAATCTATATTGATCACCTTTAGGTAGGTGTATAGAAACATTCATGTGACTAATAACCATGATTAGAAAATGCTTTAAAATATTGGGTCACATTACTGATATTAGCTATTCATGTTTCAGGTGTTAAGTTCATATTTATTATAAGGCACCGGTAATTTTAGTTTGTTCAGGTAAAATAGTATTGGACAGGTATAAGTTATAGGCATACTTTTGAGATGGTCCCTCATGATCAAAATGAGATTTCCTGTTTGTGCCTTTATCATATATATGTACACTATCAGCTGTGACTGACCAGAAGTTATCCACACAGGTAAAATATACCAGGTAATTATCCGCTTTGATTTGTCAGAGGTTTTTACACTATTTCTGACATTTTATTTGGGAATTTTAAAACTTGACATTGGTCTTAGAATTGACATATAGTATACAGGTAGTTCGGACAGGTAAGTGTTTATTGTGATTAAAGTCAATCAGGAACTATGATGTGTGTATTTAGGTATTACCATGGTTCTGCGTGTAATATTCATTGTACTTTCTCTTTCTATTTCTGCTTATGTAGAAATTGTTTACCTTTAGTAGTACAGTGAACAGGGTCTCGTGTGACTTTTTAGGGGCCAGTACAGAAAGGTAACATATAAGACATTGGGGGTCAGTTAAACCATTTTTTGGCTAAACAAAACTATGTTTGGTCAGTCAAATTACTGCCATATAACAGCCTACGAACAGGTGGTCACTATAGCAGGATACATCACTTTGCCTTTTGTCAAAGGGTTTGTCAGATACTAGTTTACGAGATTAATCATCACAGGTGAAAATTTCAGGTGTTCTAGATAGATCTAGGTCATTTGTTTATTTTATAATCATTATATTTCTAGTTTTATATTTGTATAACCAGCAGCTATACCCATGTACATGTATACAAGTGATGGGATTTGATGGCATGAGTGCATTGTTTTTTTTTTTTAACACAAAATCAAACAAAAACCGACTGGACTGGATAGCCAGGCCTCACCCTTGTAAAAGAAATTATCAAAGGTCTGGGGAATCTAAACAGGATAATGATGATCAAATCATTAAACATGAGATTTATTTTATTATATACCCTAAAATATCTTCTTCATCACCCATTGCCTTGGATGAAACCTACAACTTAGCTGTTCTAGGTTATAGACAACAAGTATGTAACAATGACTCTTAAAGAAACTGAACAGTGAACTTTACCATTTTTAGCTTAAACAATGCATCAGCATTCTTACTGAATCTTCACTCTTTCATACGACTAAACTTACATGGTACCAGATTTGTGCATTTCTATCAGTCTGAAGATAAACTTTGTTATAAGTGATAGCTATAGTTGCACTATATAGCTTTGATTTTGTATATCAGCATAGTAACTTAAATAAATTTTAATTTGCATCCCTTATCCAATAGGGAAAAAAGTTCTTAGATTAAAAGAAGGGAGGGGAGGGGACAACATAGACATAAACAACAACAGCGGTTCCTGTGTTAAATTTCAATTTTTGTAGTTCTCCAACAGCTTTGTAATTAATGTTGTGGAGACCTTAATAAAGACTTCATCATGGTGGACTATAACATTTCAAGGTTACAGAGTAGATGAACATCTCCAATCAAACCAGGGCTTCTCATGGTTTTGATTAATATTCTTGTGACACATTCTGCTAAGCTCATATTTAAGAATGTTTTCTTTCTCTTTTATTTTTGAATTCATAAACATTTGTTTAAAATATAATTTGAAAAATTTAACTTGCTAATAATGATGATAACCAATGACAATAACCAATGATGATAACCAATGACAATAACCAGTGATGATAACCAATGACAATAACAAATCACAATAACCAGTGATGATAACCAATGACAATAACCAATGACAATTACCAATGATGATAACCAATGTCAATTACCAATGATGATAACCAATGACAATAACAAGTGAAGATAACCAAATACAATAGCCAATGACAATAACCAGTGAAAATTACCAATGATGATAACCAATGATGATAATCAATGACAATAACAAATGAAGAAAACCAATGACAATAACCAATCACAATAACCAATGATGATAACCCCTCCTGATGTACTAAACAATGAAGGGAAGCATTTATTGTTATATTTAGGATATATAAGAACTTTATTACACATGGACTTTTATATGGCCTTTATTTTTACTATTGTCTAATGATATACATAAGTAATTTATGAGGTTTTACAACTAGAAATCTATAAATGTACAATTAACTTCATGTACCTAGATATGTCCAAACATATGTCTGTTTACATTTATGCCCAGGGGATATTTATTTAAAGTGTGTTTTTTTCTTCTTCTAGTGGTCACCTGGTCAGTGGGTCAGTTTGACATTGATTAATTTGTTGTGTTATAGATGTAAGAAATTGATTTCCCCATCATGTTTTAAACAAATTTATAATTATTTTTAATTATTTCTATTATCTCACCATGATACAGTGGTTTGTTCATTTTACAGGGGGTAACCATGTTTAATACAAATGTCTTTGTAGTCTAATTTACTCATCTTAATGATATGATGTAAAACAACATTCATTTATATGGAACTGCAGTACATTGTCAAATCAAATTTTAAAAAAGTTTCTAAATATGTTAAATGAACCAAGAATACACAACTTGTTATTTATTTCATTAGTTTAAAAAAGCAAACCATCTTTAGTTTGATTGGAGATGCTCATCTAGCCTGTTACAATGAAATCTTTATTGCCATTTAACACACATTTTATAGTCAACTTATCTTTAAATTAAAAAACAAACCATCTTTAGTTTGATTAGAGATGTTCCTCTGATTTGTTACTTATGAAATCTTTAATGTATTTACAGTCCACAATAGTCAGTTGTAAAATATCAGTAAAATTCACCCGGAGTTTAGTATTATTAAAGTGACATGGTGTTTACAAGACTAAATAATTTTAAAAATTTAAAAGAGATATTCTGATATCCTCCCATTTTTCAAAATCATTCAAGTGAAATAAAATATCCTAAAGCAAGACAGAGTGTTGTAACTAAGATGACATTATCATTAACACTGTAAGTAGTGTATCTGGTACAACAAGGTAAATATGTATTAAACTGGGATCATCTCTGTTGTCATGGTGAACACAAAATGTATCAGCCATGTTGTCATGGTGTACACAAAATGTATCAGCCATGTTGTCATGGTGTACACAAAATGTATCGGTCATTTGTCACGATTCTGGAAGATATTCTAACCTGATATATTTTATCTTCCTTGCTTCGTGTACCTATAAGTATAGACTTAGTTGTGATGGGTACATGCATAAAATTTGTAGGCTATCCACCACAGTTCTGAGTATGTTCATTTTTAGCTTACCTGTACAAGGGAACTATTTGTCAAACCCTCTGGTGTCTGTTAATGTCAGCATACAGTATAAAGTTTATTGGACAACCTTTAAAAATTGATGCATCTATACAGCATAAATCCAGACCTCTCTTATTTTATGCTTTGGCAGCTGTGTAAAGCCAGTCTCCTGTCCTTCCTTTGACAGCTGTGTAAAGTCAGTCTCCTGTCCTTACTTTGACAGCTGTGTAAAGCCAGTCTCCTGTCCTTACTTTGACAGCTTGGTAAAGCCAGTCTCCTGTCCTTACTTTGACAGCTGTGTAAAGCAAGTCTCCTGTCCTTACTTTGACAGCTGGGTAAAGCCAGTCTCCTGTCCTTACTTTGACAGCTTGGTAAAGCCAGTCTTTTGTCCTTACTTTGACAGCTTGGTAAAGCCAGTCTCCTGTCCTTACTTTGACAGCTTGGTAAAGCCAGTCTCCTGTCCTTACTTTGACAGCTGTGTGAAGCAAGTCTCCTGTCCTTACTTTGACAGCTTGGTAAAGCCAGTCTCCTGTCTTTTCTTTGACAGCTTGGTAAAGCCAGTCTCCTGTCCTTACTTTGACAGCTGTGTAAAGCCAGTCTCCTGTCCTTACTTTGACAGCTTGGTAAAGCCAATCTCCTGTCCTTACTTTACAGCTTAGTAAAGCCATTCTTCTGTCCTTACTTTGACAGCTGTGTAAAGCCAGTCTCCTGTCCTTACTTTGACAGCTTGGTAAAGCCAGTCTCCTGTCCTTACTTTGACAGCTGTGTAAAGCCAGTCTCCTGTCCTTACTTTGACAGCTTGGTAAAGCCAGTCTCCTGTCCTTACTTTGACAGCTGTGTAAAGCCAGTCTCCTGTCCTTACTTTGACAGCTTGGTAAAGCCAGTCTCCTGTCCTTACTTTGACAGCTGTGTAAAGCAAGTCTCCTGTCCTTACTTTGACAGCTGGGTAAAGCCAGTCTCCTGTCCTTACTTTGACAGCTTGGTAAAGCCAGTCTCCTGTCCTTACTTTGACAGCTGTGTAAAGCCAGTCTCCTGTCCTTACTTTGACAGCTGGGTAAAGCCAGTCTCCTGTCCTTACTTTGACAGCTTGGTAAAGCCAGTCTTTTGTCCTTACTTTGACAGCTTGGTAAAGCCAGTCTCCTGTCCTTACTTTGACAGCTTGGTAAAGCCAGTCTCCTGTCCTTACTTTGACAGCTGTGTAAAGCAAGTCTCCTGTCCTTACTTTGACAGCTTGGTAAAGCCAGTCTCCTGTCTTTTCTTTGACAGCTTGGTAAAGCCAGTCTCCTGTCTTTTCTTTGACAGCTTGGTAAAGCCAGTCTCCTGTCCTTACTTTGACAGCTGTGTAAAGCCAGTCTCCTGTCCTTACTTTGACAGCTTGGTAAAGCCAATCTCCTGTCCTTACTTTACAGCTTAGTAAAGCCATTCTTCTGTCCTTACTTTGACAGCTGTGTAAAGCCAGTCTCCTGTCCTTACTTTGACAGCTTGGTAAAGCCAGTCTCCTGTCCTTACTTTGACAGCTGTGTAAAGCCAGTCTCCTGTCCTTACTTTGACAGCTTGGTAAAGCCAGTCTCCTGTCCTTACTTTGACAGCTGTGTTAAGCCAGTCTCCTGTCCTTACTTTGACAGCTTGGTAAAGCCAGTCTCCTGTCCTTACTTTGACAGCTTGGTAAAGCCAGTCTCCTGCCCTTACTTTGACAGCTTGGTAAAGCCAGTCTCCTGTCGTTACTTTGACAGCTGTGTAAAGCCAGCCTCCTGCCCTTACTTTGACAGCTGGGTAAAGCCAGTCTCCTGTCATAATTTTGGCTGTAACAACTGGGTTTAGCCAGTCTCCAGTTCTAAATTTGGGCTTTGAGTCTACTGCATAATGCCAGTGATGTCCTAGTAAATCATCAGTGATATCATAGTGCATGTAAACCTGTAGACTCTGACCAGTGTAAAACATAGTGCATGTAAACCTGTAGACTCTGACCAGTGTAAAACATAGTGCATGTAAACCTGTAGACTCTGACCAGTGTAAAACATAGTGCATGTAAACCTGTAGACTCTGACCAGTGTAAAACATAGTGCATGTAAACCTGTAGACTCTGACCAGTGTAAAACATAGTGCATGTAAACCTGTAGACTCTGACCAGTGTAAAACATAGTGCATGTAAACCTGTAGACTCTGACCAGTGACAACATTGTGCATGTTAACCTGTAGACTCTGACCAGTGACAACATAGTGCATGTAAATCTGTAGACTCTGACCAGTGATAACATAGTGCATTTAAACCTGTAGACTCTGACCAGTGACAACATATCGCATGTAAACCTGTAGACTCTGACCAGTGATAACATAGTGCATGTAAACTTGTAGACTCTGACCAGTGATAACATAGTGCATGTAAACCTGTAGACTCTGACCAGTGACAACATAGTGCATGTAAACCTGTAGACTCTGACCAGTGACAACATAGTGCATGTAAACCTGTAGACTCTGACCAGTGTAAAACATTTAACCTTTGTGACAAATGTTACATCATTGATTATATTTTTTCTAAACTTAATTTATTTCCTTAGATTTAGAAATTTTAATGATGAGCAAAGAACACCATTTACCAAGATCATGTTTTCTAACACCCCTTCTCCCAACTAGTCAAACTTCATGTAAACGTTTAAAACAGCTTTATTCAGTAATTTGAGTTTTTCCTTCAAATACAATTTAACTGGTGGTACAAAGATATGCCAGAAATAACAAAAATTTAATTTAAATAAGAATTTGAAATATGTGTATACATTTGTATAGACATACCTACTAAATATATAGTAAATAAAAGACATTTTATGTGATGAACATTCATTATCACTTTATACACAATACCTGTAGGTCACTGAGTCATTTAGCTATAATGTTATGTATAGGTATGATGTCATACCTGGAAATTTAAAGAGATAAATAATCAGATAATTACACCTGTCTTACCTGTCCAATCAATACCTGAGTAACTTAGTAATGATGTGATCCATCACTGACTTGAATATTGATACATGAACTGGCCAATTTTAAATGTAAGAAACAAAACATGGATGTGATATCATGATAACACTCACTTACTGTAAAATTTCTTTAAATTGAACATCTTTGAGACTGAAGAACTTAAATTACCATTGATGTTTTATAGTATATCCAAATAAAATATTTCAATTTAGATAGGCCTTTTTCTCAGGGTATGGTTTAGACAAGTGATGTTGACTTGACTTTCTGATATTTTATCAGGGAATGGTTGTTGCACTGTATTAACTTTCTGATATTTTCTCGGGGTAAGTTTAGATGAGTTGTGCTGTATTCATTTTCTGAAGTGTCATAGTTTTACTGTACAGTTTTAGTAACTTAGTCAGCGGGTTTATCATCTGAAACATCAATGAAATCTGTCACATAAATACTAGATCATCTTATATACCAGAGCATTCTTCCTAGTGTATTGTATAGTCAGTAACAAAAACCTGCCAGTAAAACTTTTTTTTTTGTCATGCTGCATATATATGAAATTTGATATTAAGCTGGGAAATATTTACGACTTAGCGGTACATTTTTATTGTAGTTTGGGTGTTATATTTATACAACAAGTAAGTAAAGATGAAAAGAAAGTAAAACTTAACTTTGTTTATAAATTCTGAAAAAAAGTTTTAGTCTAATAGTACATGTTTGTCTTTAAAAGAAACTACATGAACATGTTCTGGTAATTGTGTGTCTTTTCTGTCTTTACTGGAGGAAAATTTTGGCATTCTCATGTCGTGTCCAGATATAGGTAGATGAAGAAAAATTGAATTTTTATACTATGTCGACAAACAAGGCTTAAAAAAGAGGTTTTATTACTTTTCTAGCTCACCTGTTTAAAGTCAAAAGAGGTTGTCTTACCCTTGCATCAGTATTTAAGTCTGCAACAGCATCCAATTTTAAGTTTATGGGGTAATCTCTATAGGTACTTGAGTGTTTCCTATATTGAAACATTGTACCAGTAAATGATTTTAAGAATCTGTGAACATATTAAAGGTATATTTTAAAGAATATTGCTGACATTTTGTGGAAAATATAGAAATATTCACCATAAAATTTACAGATATATTTTATGCACTCATAATATGTTTTAATTCCAGATTGAAATGGATAGAAAACACAAGCCAGTGTCATAATGGAAAGGTTTAAATTTCCATTTCATTTTGGAGAGTGAATAAAAACCAGCATGTCTGAATGTATGAAGAAAGTTTAATTTGGTTAACAGAGAAGATTAAAGTTCTTAAGAAGATGGCACAGTTAACATCATGTACAAAAACACCAGATAGACTGGTTACAATGGGTCCTGATTTCCTAAGAAGGAGGAGTAATAGTGGAAATACGGGAATATTTGGTAAGTAGTAAAAAGGGATAAAACACTATGTAGCTATCAAAAATGGGGATTCATTCCATATGTTTTATATAATACATTGTGTGTGTGTTTGTTTTTACACCAAGTTTCATTCAAGACTAAATCTTCACAATTGTAAAATATGGGCCAGTGAGATACTGGTATATGTATTAAAAGTTATGTAATCTGTTTTTTGAACCATTTTAAACAAATTATTTAAGTTTATTAAATGGTTTATTTTATTATTGAAGTTGTCTAATTTACAATATAATCAACACTCAGTCACACACAAAGAAACACTAACCAAAACATGGTTATCTTATCTACTGCCATTTTAATATCTATCATAAAATCGTTCTGCATTCTGCGCTGTTTTTAACAAATTTTCAATTTTAAGAAAATACATTTCATTTGAATTTAAGAATGAAAAAGAAATCTTAATAATATTTTAAATAAATTTCCTGCTTTACCAGTTTATATTTAAAATTGTATAAACAAGTTAAAGCTTAATAGCAAGGAAATTTTTAGGTAAAAAATGATCTAGATTATAGTATGGTAAACACATAAAAGACTAGCTGTAATTTAAAATTAAAATACTATCATTTAGTGAACTGTTAGGTGTACATACAGGGTGAACAATCATTTCTTTTAAATATTTTTTTTTTATCATGGTCTTGTATCAATACCAAATAAAATGATTTTAGCCTCCAGGACAAATAAATGGACTGACCACAGTTAAATTTATGGTGACCATTATATATCTCAGATCATTTGGATCTATATAGATATCATATGATAATATTTAGTTAACTTTTTACTTTTTATATATGGGTCACTATAACAATACATAGCTTAATAGAATTATTATTTGGACACATTTTGCAGTTGAACTGTTATTGGTAAAGGTCATATTTCGACTTGTGTATAGTTTTAATTGATCTATTAGTATAGATTGAAAGGGGGTGGGGGTTGGGTGGATGGAATGTGTTCTCAGCCCCATTCAAGATTGTTTAATTATATTGAAGCATGGGTCAGTTCTGGAATGGTGAGAGAAACTTGATTATTGAAAAAATAACCACCAGTGAACTTACAAACTTTGTTACACTGTCTTGTGCTTGGATTAGACCAAGTGATAGGTGGTAATGTGTACTGGTATAAAATATAGTAACACTGTACATATACACAGTAATACCTGACTGTATCACCACCATTTGCTGATGTTATTTGATGTTATAGGAGAGGTTGTTGTTGTAAAGCAGGAAACAAAGTTAAAATATAGAATTATTTTAAGAATTTAAAAAACTGGCTAGAAATAAAATGAAAGTAGGGATTTACTGGCATATTGCATAATACACATAAACTTGTGTGGATCGCTATCAACCATCATGGAATCACATAGGTTACAGATATCTTGCGAAAACAACATTGTTGTGTGAAGTTGTGCCATTACTGTTTTCTTTATCTTTTTGCACTGAAGTACTGACCATGTGGTCCCATTGCAGTAATAACCAAGTGAAATAAATAATAAAGTGATCCATCAAGTGACACAGTAATTCTTATTTAGGGTGTGGTATAGCAGGTTATAACTGTAGTGTAAGCAAGTCAGACAGAAAACAAAAAGTATTTACATTGTATTGTAACATATTTTTTAAAAAATTTTCTTTTGTAAAAATTGATGATCATTTAACTAAGACCTTTTCAACAGTTTAATCAATCATCGCTTGTCTTTATAACTGACCACTTCATTCATTGAATCTTTTCATCAGCTTGATCACTTACCACTTCATTAAGAGGGGGCCTCAGTGGCTGAATGGTCTCATGTGTGACCTTACAAATTACAGTTTTATTCACCACTTAGGTCCAAACCCTGCTCTGGTAGATCCTAATGTGAGAAAGTTTGTCATTTAACTTGCTGAAGGTCAGTGTTTTTCTCTTGGGGTAATCCAGTTTTCCTTCACCATCTCAGAACCTGTGGCCTTGATATGAGTGAAAGAAGAACTAAATGCCTCAATATAAGTGAAAGAACTGGCCACCTTGATATAAGTGAAAAAAAAACTGACCACTTTGATATAAGTGAAAGAAAACTGACCACTTTGATATAAGTGAAAACTGACCACCTTGATATACCGGTAAGTGAAAGAAAACTGATCACTTTGATATAAATGAAAGAAAACTGACCACCTTGATATAAGTGAAAGAAAACTGACCACTTTGATATAAGTGAAAGAAAACTGACCACTTTGATATAAGTGAAAGAAAACTGACCACCTTGATATAAGTGAAAAAAAACTGACCACTTTGATATAAGTGAAAGAAAACTGACCACCTTGATATAAGTGAAAGAAAACTGACCACTTTGATATAAGTGAAAGAAAACTGACAACTTTGATATAAGTGAAAGACCTGCCCACCTTGATAAAATGACAGAAAACTGACCACTTTGATATAAGTGAAAGAAAACTGACCACTTTGATATAAGTGAAAGAAAACTGACCACTTTGATATAAGTGAAAACTGACCACCTTGATATGAGTGAAAGAAAACTGACCACTTTGATATAAGTGAAAGAAAACTGACCACCTTGATATAAGGGAAAACTGACCACCTTGATATACGGAAATGAGAGAAAACTGACCACTTTGATATAAATGAAAGAAAACTGACCACCTTGATATAAGCGAAAGAAAACTGACCACCTTGATATAAATGAAAGAAAACTGACCACTTTGATATAAGCGAAAGAAAACTGACCACCTTGATATAAGTGAAAGAAAACTGACCACTTTTATATAAGTGAAAACTGACCACTTTGATATAAGTGAAAGAAAACTGATCACTTTGATATAAGTGAAAGAAAACTGACCACTTTGATATAAATGAAAGAACTGGCCACCTTGATATAAGTGAAAGAAAACTGACCACTTTGATATAAGTGAAAGAAAACTGACCACTTTGATATAAGTGAAAGAAAACTGACCACCTTGATATAAGTGAAAGAAAACTGACCACTTTGATATAAGTGAAAGAAAACTGACCACTTTGATATAAGTGAAAGAAAACTGACCACTTTGATATAAATAAAAGAAAACTGACCACTTTGATATAAGTGAAAACTGACCACTTTGATATAAGTGAAAGAAAACTGGCCACTTTGATATAAGTGAAAACTGACCACTTTGAAACCACTTTAATATAAGTGATAGAAACTTAAATTGGAAATGAAACACAATCACTCCACTCATTCCTCTTTATCTAGACTGTTTCACCATCAGCTTGATCCCTCATCACTTCAAAATTTATATTG